>CM074306.1:4319221-4454221 GCA_037194245.1 Opsariichthys bidens
TGGCTTTTGTCTCTATGGTCAAAGAAAGTCGCTATTGGCTGGAGTGTGTAGGCTGTCGTCAGCCGCAGACCAACTTCTGCCACTACCTGTGTCTCACTGCATGCATGTCTTTCTGTGTCCCTCAGTCATTCTCTGTCCCTCCTGTACTATTAACTATCTTGTTATTCAGCCTCATGTTGTTCCAAAACACTTTTTTTTCAATAAACAAATATAAAATAATTTGTAAAGGAATTCATTTAAATTCAACAGTTGTTTTGAGTGTAAGGGGCTCCATAAAAGCACCATAAAAATGACTGTTGCTTTAAATGTCAGAACTGGTTGCTAACGCTACCTTAGCTGACTCAAATGACTTCTCTGACCTAACAGACCAATGAGTAAAGAGAGACACCTACTGTTCAGTAGAAACACTGAGTCTTTGTGTTACCCTTTCATGATGCCTTTTTGTTGCTCCTTTTCTGTTTGTATTTCCACAAATAATTTGTGGAAATACACTGTAATATTTATTATCTATGCAACTCTTGTTGATTTTCTCATTTCACATTGTAGATGTCCTTTAACATGGTTTCGGCTTGTAATCGGTTTTGCCGACTGCAGTTACTGTGTAAGGCCCGCGGTCCAGAGCAACAAGAGCTGGTAAGAATCTCATGGATTTTTTACAAACATACTTTATTCAAAACTTAATTTTTGTCAAAAAAAATTTTTTTTTTAAGGACAGTTAAGCACAGCAAGCCACCAAATCAAATGTCAAGTCAAGTCACCCTTATTTTATTATTTCTTTTTTAATTTTACAATGGAAATGTTTTCGAAGCAGCTTCACAGTATTAAGAGGAAAGTAACAGAATCAATGATGTAAACTTCCTCAAATATGAGACATATTCAAATTCAAGACAATAGTGTCATTGTTCAGCTCATCGCTGTAATGTGTCCTGATGTTTTCCATTTGAGTTGGATTGTAAAATCTTTCTCAATAGTGACTGTCATTTACATTTGCATTAATATAATACAGTAATGAAATCATGCAGTACTGTGCAAAAGTCTTAGGCACATTAGTATTTTCATGCAAAAAAACAGTTATTTATATCTTTTGCTGTAGTGTGTGTGTGTAGGAATATCAGAATAACATTTCCAAACATTCCTTTTGCCATTAAAGGATTAGTTCTCTTTAACATGAAAATTACCCCAAGCTTTACTCACCCTCAAGCAGGACGGGACCAACGAGTACGAAGCTGAAGAAAGTGCATCCATCCATCATAAACGCACTCCACACGGCTCCTCGTTTGTGTTTGAAAATATCCATATTTTAACGAGCTATAAAGTAAAATATCAAGCTTCTGTATTCGTCAGGTAAGCTTTTTTAGTAAATTGACTATGGAAGGCGTAGTGCAAGCATTTTGAACTTCTTCGTAAGTTGAATATAGAAGGTGGTCTGGCGGAAGCTAGATATTTTACTTTATAACTTGTTAAATATGGTTATTTTTCTTACACAAACGCATCGCTTCACCTCGAAAGAGGTTTATTAACCCCTTGGAGCTGTGTGGAGTAAGTTTATGATGGTTGGATGCACTTTTTTGGGCTTTATACTTTATATTTTTGAGCAGGATATTTATTAATATGACTCCGATTGTGTTCATCAGAATGAAGAAAGTCATATACGCTTAGGATGGCTTGAGGGTGAGTAAAGTTTGGGGTAATTTTCATTTTAAAGTCAACTAATCCTTTAATTATAATAATTTTTGTATGTTCTTCAAGCGTCTTGCCAGAGTTTTTCTGGATTTAGTCTGTCTGAGTTTTATTCTGTTGGCAGACTCCTTGTGCATACAAAAATATCACTGAATTATTACAATTCATGGCAAAAGGAATGTTTGGAAATGCAAACGGATATTTCCTACCGACACACTACAGTAAAGATATAAATACCTGGCTTATTTTTGTGAAAATACTAACGTGCCTAAGACATTTGCACTATATTCATATATAACACAATAGTAATGTTATTTAAAAAAAGAGAGAAAGAAATACATGGGAGATGTGCTTAATTCTTATAAATAATGCAATGCTTCATTTTCCTGGTGTTTTCCAATCAGAGAGACTGTGAGAGTGATCAGGAGGACACAGGCACAAAACCTGCGTCTCTCTTACGCAGACGTCTTAGCAGCAGTTCATAAATCTCACCGGTAGAGGGAGTCAAAAACCGCAAGCTCCCTGTATCGAGGCAGCAGCGCTCATTCAATCTGCAGTACTTTGTAGTGCCCAGGAGCCAAGAGGGGGAGACAGAGGCCACAATCCACAGGATCCCTTCTCTCATTCAAAGGCCTTTAACCTCAGTGCATGCGATTGCCCAACCACCAGCTACACATCCAGTTACAGTGGATGACGTCATCTGAATGAAGGACGGGGCCATGAGATCATTGTGGATTTCTAAACTAATATGCAAGCATGTTCATAGAGTTCTACCTCTGACAGACTGAGTGTGATTCTTTCACCTGAAGTGCTGTTGACAGGAGGGTCAGGTGTCTTGAAGGAGGTTCCTACGACAATAAGTTTACCTGAAACTATTTTTTTTTCTACTTCAGATTTATTTCAGTTGCAAAGTTACTATAGGGTCCATTTATGTAGTTAAGCTATATATACTACCATTCAAAAGATTGGGGATCTTTTTTTTTTTTAATTAATGCTTTTATTCATCAAGAATGGATTAAATTAGTCAAAAGAGGCAATAAAGTTCTTTTGAACTTTGTATTTATCAAACAATCCTGTCACAAAAATATTAAGAAGCACAACTTTTTTTCAACATTGATAATATGAGATGTTTCTTGCGCAGCAAATCAGCATCACAAGGATCATGTGACACTGAGGACTGGACTAACGATGCTGAAAATTCAGCTTTGCCATAGGAATAATATAGGAATTATATTTATTACACAAAACATATTAACTGTGATATTTTAAATTGTAATAATAACAAAAAACATCTAAAAAAAAATCTTACCAATCCCAAACTTTTGAACGGTAGTGTGTGTGTGTTTGTGTGTTTCAGTGTATATATATATATATATATATATATATATATATATATATACACACACACACACACACCCAATAAAGTCAAAGCCCTGTTTATACCTGGTATTAACATCCATTCAGCAACTTGCAATAGGAGTTCAAAAGAAAGGTCTCTGATTTCATGACTGTGTACATCGTTTCCAATGTCAGTGTGTTACTGCATGTTGGTAAAGCACAACATGAAAAAAGCACAACCAGAGCTTAAGCTAACCAGACTTCGACTTTCGATAAAAATTATTACTTATTTTAGTGGAGTAAAATGAGTTTTGAAATTGAAACCCTTGTTTAAGCACAATGATGGTAGACGGACGAGTAGACGATCCTTTTAGCGTTTACACTACAAATGCAACATGGTCACGCGTGTTTCTGACTACCTCTGAAAATGGCTTGAGTGAGTGAACCGATTATGTGCGTCATTTAGTTCTGACCACATGTGATTGAATCAACCAAGTTGGATCTTAAAACCAGGTGTAAACGGGGTCATAGTTTACAGTACTTAAAGAAAAACAAGCAAACCAAATGATCAGAGAGGACTTTAGGGCTGAGTGCCTTACATATCTTCTGAGAAACATGATCTATTCTAGACCAATTCATGTTTTCCTGTCCTGAATTAGACTACCAGAGACCAAACGTATTCCCTATATTGATACCATATTGTTGAGATTCAACCAGCTGCCTTTTTTTCTCCATATAGCTGAAATATTGCGAGTTTAATATCTAGGCATCTTCAGTATGGTCATCTCTGAGCAATGATGGTATTTATTTATGACATGAACAGATATATACAGCTGTTATAAATTGTGTTTGATTTGTAAAGCAGTTCACAATTTTACAACTTATTGACTTTACTCATTGAGTGTGATCGACGAGATTTCATGTGAAGAGCCACTTTAAATGTACTTGAATTGCGTCATGCGGTGTCGAGCTTTATGAAACGCTGCTTGAATTATTCTAGACACTAATTGTTGCCTTTACTGTCATTCTCAAGAAACTATATTTATATAGATATAATTAACTAGAAACTATATATATATATGTTATTGTTGATAGTGGTTAAATAATATTTTTATTTATATATATATATATATATATATATATATATATATATATATATAGTTAGTCTTTTTCAAAGGATACTGGTCTTCCTTGTAGGTTTAAATCACTGTTCAGTTTGAAAAGTCTTCCATTATCCAGACATTAGCTACAACACTTTACCCTCTTACACTCTTGCCTACAGAACTTGTCATGTGAATATCGCACAAACTAATATTATATATTGCTGTCATGATATATTTTGTTAACTATACCTGACTTGCAAGAATGTTACCGTGTCTCCTGTTATGTAACATTTGCCTGAGTGTTGTAATTCCTGTATGTAACATCACAGTTTAATGTATCAAACATGTCAGCAGACCACTGTTTGTATCAGTAACATTTTTTGTTGTTGTTGTTGTTTATTTATATTTTTAAACAGCATGTCAGATTAGTGAGTGATTTTTTTTCTCTATGTATCACATTTTCTAATGCAGTATTCGTGTGTTTCGTTTGCTTGTGTATTTGCAAATGTATAATGATTTGGTGTGTGTTAGTTTTTTTTTTATATATATATATATATATAATTTGATACTATTGTCTTAGCTATGAAAAATGCCATGGAGTAATTTGGCGCATGCGGTTTGTTTTTCCTATACAATTTGATAGTTTTAATGTCTGTCCTGGTCTGTTTTGATACTGCTTTGTGTAAATTAAAAGCAGTTTGTCCTTTAATTTAATGTCTGATCAATTTTATTTCAGCTCATATCAGGGTTTTCACCATTAAGGAAAGCCAGGGAATTTCAAAAGTGATTTATGGGGTGGAAAATCTATTAATAGATTTTTTTTGCTTCCCCGTCAGATTTTGCTACCTCCCATTAAAACAACATGGTGCAAAATTCGACATTGAGATTATATGGCAAGCCGTTTTGATTTTTATTCATTCTCAGGATATGAACTTGTGATATCCACAATTACATTTTCACTAGTGAAAATGTTCATTCCTGATATCAGGAATTAGATTTCCACTAGTAACCATGGCTGCCACATTATCTCACCATAGGCTGCCATCCATTCAAATTCAGTTATTGATATCAAGAATTAATTTCTTACTAGTTGAAATTTCAGTTTCACATATCAGGAATACAATTCTTACTAGTAAAAATGCAAATTTCCGATATCAACAATTACATTGTTACTAATGCAAATGTATATTATTCATATCAACAATTGAATTTCTACTAGTAAAAATATTCATTTGTAATTGTAAATGTAATTGTTGATATCAAAAATTGCCATTGTTACTAGTGGAAATCTAATTCCTGATATAAAGAATTAACATTTGAAAATGTAATTGTTGATATCACAAGTTCATATCCTGAAAATGAATAAAAGTCAAAACGGCTTGCCATAAGATTATGCTTCCAGCGTGATATTAATATCATTTTAGGCTTTATTAACGTCTACCCCAACCCTAAACATACCCTTACAACAATACAAACGCAGTGTTGGTAGCAAAATGTAGTATTATTTGTTAGAACACCGGCCAAAACGTCCTCACTTTACTCTCTCTGTACAACTCAAACCGGTCCTCACAAAGTTGTGCAAGTAGGGTACACACACGCGCGCACGTGGAGTGTGTTTTCAAAAATTTTATGGCCATAAGCTAAATAGAGTCCGGCTGCAGCACACCTGTAGACGTCCTGGACCTGTGATGTCGTCACGGATGTGGGCGCGGCCACGGCGCGCGGTCAGAGGCCGCGAGAACGAGCACAGTAACTCCCGGCGAACGAGGGAGTGATGATGTACTTTGCCGGAGTTTGTCCGGGAATGTCATGATTGAAAACGTCTCGGAAACCATTTGTTCTACGTCGCTTAGATTAAATGAACACACAAAGATGATTTAAAAGGTTTCTGAAGAGGAAATAAACATCGAGGAGCGTGAAATTGAAAGAAAGACGTTAGGATATATTATAAACAGAGCATCACAGCGGACGGGTAAGTTAAGTTACTACAAACTATTTTTATTGAGTGGGACTGTCTGGTACAGTTAAAACAATCACTCTAAAAAGAGTAAAACAGGTTAACAAGTGACATTACTTCTTCACCGACCATCCAAAATCAATAAGTGGGCACGAAAATGTACATTTTCTACATTGTATGTTTTTTTTTTTGTCAGTTCAGAGAACCAAAATGTTTGCTGAATACTTAATTGTGCGTGTGCACGTGTGCGCATAACCATTTCTGGATTCTTTCTGTAAACAATGACCGCAGTTAAGAGTGAAGAAACGGATTAGGAGAAGGAAATTCTATTTGGATGTTGAAAATGTGTAATTGAGTGTGCAAAAGAAAGCTCTTTGTGTCTGGCCCTATATCTGTAATCTCCAGGGGCCCCTGCGCTACCTGAGACCTTTGTGAGGGCCTGCTGGTTTTCTTGCCTATGGAGTTCTGTTTAAAAACATGACTTCATGGAGAGAGAGAGAGAGCGAGGGAGAGAATGAGAAAAGAGGATTGAACCTGGGAAGGCAGAGGTTAGGGGTGAAACTGACAGAAAAGATCATGAACTAAGCTGGATCAGGATCTTTTTACTTTGGAGATGTGAGAGTGACAGATGAAAGTGCAACATATTAAAGAGACATAGAATAAAAGAAAGCATATAGGCTTAAATTAATGCTCATATTTAGCCTATAAACATACAAAATAATTTTTATTTGAATGTCATTTGAGATGGGAAGTCATTTTTATTTAATTTTATTTATTCACTATTATTTTTATATGTATTATTATCATTTCTCGTTTGTTTGTTATCTTTAAAAAAAAAAAAAAGTAAAGTAATTTAAAAGGAGACAGACCAGTAAATGGCACTGAAATGACATTTAAAGCAATAAGAAAATTGGAAAACGTTGAGCAGAGGTCAGCAAACCCAATGAAGGTGTGTGGCCTGAGTCTCAAGTGTGTTATTGGCGCAGTTGTTGTTAACGGCGTCATTATGTGGGGGAGTACCGTAGAAGTCAGCAAATCGTAAACATGGAATTTCTCATTCTTTCATGCTGCAAATATGACCAGAATGCCTTCTTGGAAGTCATACAGTTCCACCTCATTTTGCTAAGTTAAATATCCGGGGCCGGTTGTATAAACCGCTAAGACTAGTCTTACGAGTTAGTCATCAAATGTTTTTCTTTAAGACTGTTCATAACTTTTAAGTCAGTTAGATAAAAATGTAGATTAGCCTCATCTGATCCCAAAACGTTCCCCTTGACTAACTGCTTGTGGGTCATACTAGATCTTAACATAATGGCTATGTTTACGCAACTGGCCCCTAGCTGAGATTCTCAGGAACAGTTGACCTGATTGCAAACGCATTGATTTCTGATGATGAACCTTTTGAGGTGAGATTGTCTCCTTTGATAAATATCAGTGCTTTTGATCTTTCGAAGTTTCTTGAACTAATGCCTTTACAATGATTCTTGAGATTATGACACTTTATATATCTGAGAACTTGAAATGCTCGTCATCAGTTGATCTTGAATTGTTCAAAGTCTGCCGTAACAGGAGACCCCTTAACCTTGGCAAACAGAGATCTAGTCATTAGTAAGCGCTATTCAGAGTTCTGTATTGCTTAGAACCCCCTCTGAGACTACATGTGGCCTTCTTCGCAGCGAATAAGAAAAGGATGAGGAGATAAATAGAGTTAGGCGTGACAAAGGAAAGGGGGTGGAGGGAGGGCATGTTTATAGTCACTTGGTGACTGACAGCCCACAAGCTGGTGAGGGGGGTAGACATCTTCAGAGAAATGGAAGTAATGGACTTAATATACTTCAAGCAATGAACTGAACTGATGAACTGATGTAATGCCATTTAGAACCATTTCAGGTGTCAGCAAAAGTTCCGAAAAAGTTAGTTCTGGCTGGTGAACACCTTCTAATCCGTGGTAACGGGTAGGTGATGTGCTATGAGGCTCCACTTTCTTTGACATAGAAATCTTCTCTGGTTCATTTTTTCTGTTCAGGTCAGGCGTGAGAAAAACATAGCTGCTTTAGTAGAAATTGAAATTTTATTTCATTTCTAAATGAGAGTGACACTGACACTGTTTTTTAATACTGTAAAGCAGCTTCCTTTAAAGCAAAAAACTGTATAAAGGGTTATATAAATAGCCATGACGTGCCTGGAGTGTCGAATTGCAGAGCTAGATATCCACATCTCTATGATCAGATGCTTACTTAACTGCTTTTTTTTAACCACTGTCATGTTTGTTGCATTTTTAATTTATTGAGAGGAAAGCGAGCAGTACGTATTTACATATTTATCTAAACGCCAATCACAGCAGCTGTGAGGATGTTCGCTAATAGTATACCGCTACTCAGGTATCGAACTTCTTTTTACTCCTCAGACAGGGATAGGCAACTCTGGTCCTGTCCTGTAGAGTTTAGCTCCATCCCTAATCAAACACAGCTTTCCAGTGTTATAGGCATTGAATTTCATGTAGCGTGTTTATCTTGAAGTCGGAGTGAACTGCAGCAGTCTAATGAATTTTGCTTCATTAACCCCCACACCCCAAAATACAAATATACGCTGGGACCATTATGTGAAACTTGTAAATTTTTTATTTAAAAAAAAAAAATGAAAGAAAGAAGCTTGATGCAGGTCACTATTCTCTGCCATGATATGGACAATAGGGCTGGGACAATATCGGTGCATCGCAAATTTGAGAAATGATTCCAAATCGATTCTGATGTTTTCCGAAAGTATAGCGATTCTCTCCCGAATCAATTCTGAGCTTAGTTTTTAACAGCAGATGGCACTGCGTGCTTTTGGGTGCGTTCACACTTGTAGTTCGGTTGGTTTGGTTCGTTTGGTCCGGACCAAAAAACAAAACAAAAACATATAGTCCTGGTCCGCTTAGCGTTCACACTGGCATTTTTAACAGCGAACCTTAAGATACTGAACCAAAGGCAGAGGGATACGGTCACGACCTGATTGGTCGGCTTTTATGACGTATATTTCGTGAAGGAGCTTGCTTACCGAACATTCAAAACAATGCTGTGTGCTGGATTAAATGCCATCAATTTATGCGTGTATGCTTTATTTTTACCAGCTGAGAACTCACGAAGAGCTCGTAAAATGTTCAAAACATTCAAAACAGCTGCAGGGTTTCCTCCGTTGTATGCAGAAACAAATATTTATGAGGCACTTTACCTCCACGTTGCTCCACGTTTGCCCTCAACTTATTTTGGATACACCGATCTTTCCGCGTCGTCAAATCAGCTGACTTGTAGCGTCGCGTCTTGTGACATCACGTCCTCTTTTTGGTTCGTTTACATTACATTTACATTTAGTCATTTAGCAGACGCTTTTATCCAAAGCGACTTACAAGTGAGGAAAACAAACAAGCGATTCTTCATGAATTGGCAAATAACACAGGAAGTGCTCACAATACAAGTTTCATACATTGCTCAGTATCATAAGCTAGAGTAGGAAGGGAAAAAGGGAAGGAAATGTCTTTGGACATGTCTTTGGTCCGTGTTGCATTCATATTTCAATCGAACCGCACCAGAGTTCGTTTGGAAGCGGACCAAGACCCATCTTTTTAGCGGTCTCGGTCCACTTGTTTGGTCCGTACCAGGGTTCGGATGGCAGCGTTCACATATGTTCAAACGAACCGCACTAACTGAGCAATCGAACCAAACATGACAAGTGTGAACGCACCCTTAGAAACAGCTGTAATCTGCTTCACTCCAGTTCCTTACACACACCACTTGAACCTTCTATAAAATAATCATTCATGAAGTTTGAAGCGAATTACAAGGGTGTTTGCAGTGGGCTGTTCACATTAATCTCGTGTCCTAAAAGCATTCTGAAGTGCAAGTACATTCTCAGACTCAGCCAAATGCACAAGCACTCTTCAGCACTCTTCTTTGTGAGCTTTTGAGCATGCGGTTAATAACTAGTATAGAGCGCTATCTGCTGTTAAGCTCAGAATCGATTTGAGAGAGAATCATTATGCATTCGTAAAATATCAGTCCACGTATTGTTGATGTAGCTATATATTGTCCCAGCCCTAATGGACAAGCACGAGTAGGACATTTTTTATTTTTTTTTGTATTCCGAAAAGGAGAGAAGGGCGTCACTCACCAGAGTGAGTAAATAATGACTTAGTTTAAAAAAAATAAAAAAAACATTTTTAAAAACACCTTTTAAAATGTAAGGTGTGCATTGTCTTCTTTGATGGCCCAATTCAGTTTCAATTCACCAAGTGATCACAACTAGTTGCATGATTTCCCTCACTTTGACTCGGTTGTCATAAAGCTTGTATTCCTCTGTAGTACAATTCAACGGCTCTGTTCAAATGTCAAAAGTGCAGTTTCCTTGGTTTCGGATGCTAGTTCAGTTGCTAATGGTGACAACTTTCATGTGAGTCATGAACTGAGCGCAGTGCGCCAGTGATGCACCTTCAATCACCGCTGATTCGACTCTCACACACATGCATATGTATACACACTCGCACGCAGCTGGCGACCTGTACTTCACCCTGACTCACTGCACACATCCTTTCTCCCATTGTCCAGCATGTTTGTTCTTTGGGAGAGGGACCCAGTGTGAACATGACATCAGTGGATTCTGAACGAAGGGAGGGGAATATAAAAACATAGGCTGTAAGAAAATCGCAGGACATTTAAAAGAAAGCGTGGACAGAAAGTTGTTGCCTTTGAGCCATCAAAACAAAATGTCGTGTGATTCATAGAATGTAATGAACAATACAAGTTTTGTGAAGAAGTTGTACTATCAGCAGGTTTTTGCCTGTAGGTTTTTTTTTTTTACTTTTGGCTTTAGGGTCAACAATTGTTTTTGGCAACAATGCTGCAGTTGAAAATGTTTAACATTTTATGTATTACACACACACACCTTGCTAGTACCGGGTTGGGCCCATTTTGAATTCAGAACAGTCGTAATTCTTCATGGCATAGATTCAAGGTGCTAGAAACATTCCTCAGAAAATTTGGGCCATATTGACATGATAGCATCAGCAGATTTGTTGACTGCATATCCATGATGTGATTCTCCCATTCCAAATGTCACAGCAGAAATTTAAACTTAAATGTTTTTCCAATCTTATGTTCAATCTAATTTTGCTGAGCCAGTGCTAATTGAACCCTCAGTTTCCTGCTGTCAGGAGTGGTACCTCTTTTTTCAGACCATTCTTTGTAAACTCTTATGATGGTTGTGCCTGAAAATACCAGTAGAGCAGAAGTTTCTGAAATACTCTGACCAGCCCATCTGGCACTCTTTCAAAACTCACTTTTCTTCCCCATTCTGATGCTCGGTTTGAATTTCAGCAGATCGTCTTGACTATTGCCTCGCTTCAGTGACACATACTCCTCAGAAATCTTTCTAATATGTGCTCAAGAAACATTTCTTCTTATCAATGTTGCAAACAGTTGTGCTGCTTAATATTTTTGTTGAAACCGATTAATTTGTTTTTCAGAATTCTGAAGAACAGTAGCATTTTGTTTTGGAACTGAAATCTTTTGTAACATTGTAAACATGTTTAGAATAATTTAAATGCATCCTTGCTGAATAAAAGCCCTAGATTTTTTTTACTTTTGAATTGTATATTATAACCAAATGTTTTTGTCAGCAACCCCCCACAAACTAAATCATATGAATCTATTTTTATATAATTTTTTAATTGTCAGCATAGCTAATATTCCATTTAACATGCCAGTGTGTTCAGGTCATTATTTTTTTCCATTCCATTGCAGTGTTATACCTGCAGAAATCACCTCACCTTTAAAGACGTCAGATATGTTCAATAAAAATCTACCATCCCTTTCCACACCTCTGTTGAGCAATGAAACTGGCAGGAATTTGATCTATCCATTGTTTGGGGCTAGACTCCTAAGATAGGATGGATATAGACAGAGTAGGAGAAAGAAGGACAAAAGTATGCAATAATGAGTAAATATATCTGCGAGAGGAGTGGAAAAGAAGCCCAAGAGCGATAGAGGAGTAAAGGAGGGGTAAGAGGGTGTATAAAAGACAGTTGCTGTTCTCGTGTGTCTGGAGGAAAAAAAGTGCTGGCTGCCTTCACGGTGACATAATGTCATCATGGTATTATAAGTAATCTTGTGATGATCTTGTGGAATTTTAAATGTTATTAAATCTGAGTCAAGCAGATGTACACAAAGTCCAAGATTTACTTTTTGCCACACCTGCCAAAGGTGAACATTTAGCAGCCATAGTATCATCCATAAAACTATATTTCTTGCATTATTTTCTTATTAAAATATGTTTTTGT
The DNA here is from genome assembly GCA_037194245.1 of Opsariichthys bidens. Classification (NCBI taxonomy): domain Eukaryota; kingdom Metazoa; phylum Chordata; class Actinopteri; order Cypriniformes; family Xenocyprididae; genus Opsariichthys; species Opsariichthys bidens. Next base: position 4,331,613 of record CM074306.1, read on the forward strand.
TCCTATGACCAATGTAATTAGTGATTTTGCCCTTGCATATTTGTGGAGGGGAAAAAACCTTTAGGCATACTAGATTTGCATATCTATTCAGTGAATCAGTTGATCCAAAAATGAATGATTCATTTTTGAATCAAATTGATTTGGTTCTTGAGTTGATCTCATTGATTCACCGCTCCAGACGCAGTGGCTAACTGCCCAATGGAGGAGAAGATTGGGTAACACTTTATTTTAGAGACCTTGTTACATGTACTTACTGTAGTATCAACAGTACATCATGCATAATTTCATGCAACTAACACTAAACAATCTTATTCCTAACCCTAATCCTACATTTAGTTAATAAATATCACTCTGTATTTAAATAGTTAATTACACTGTAACTAACAAGAGCACCTTAAACTAAAATGTAACCAAATATTTTCAGTGAATTACAACTTAAATTAAGTCTATTCCTCACATAAAGTCTTCAGAAGGCTATAAAGACATGTGGAGCACTTTTAAGATGCTTTTATGGTGCTTTTGTTTCCTTTTGAAGTTGTCATTGTAACTGCATAGGGGTAAAAATGATTTTGTTTTCCACAGTTTTAAAAAACACTTTGAGTAAATGATATGATTTTAATATTTGGGTGAGCTATGCCTTTTTAAAAAATTGTGAGAGTAGAAATGCACTGTAAAAAAACAAAGATGTCTGATTGATAAGCATTACATACAGTGACACAACAGCTTTGTTGCTAGGAAACAAAATCATGAACTTCGATTTCAACAATCTCGATCTCCACGTTCTCTTTCTACGGTCAACTTACTTTCTCTCATTGTACGTGCTTACATACACAAAGGTGTGGAGCAGAAGTAATGACAACCTTATCTTGACCTGTTGGAAGACCGTGTCTTTGTGGCGTGTACATTCATAGACAGATTGTTTGCAGAACATGACTCACTTTTAATGTGTGTTGCAAACTGGAATACTAGAGAGATGGAAGCCATTATTCTTCTTAGGCCTGTGTGCGCTTCACAATGCATTCCTGATAGAAAGGGAATAAAGAAAAGGATGGAAGAACCACTTCAGACTATTTCAAAACAGTGTTATGTAATATGCGACAACCATAGAGACTGAGGGGAAGAGGGAGGTAAAATATGAGATAAACAATCTCTTGGAGTGAAGACATGAACGAAAGCTGTTTCCACCCCGTCACTTACTTTCCATAAACTCCCTGTGATTCGAATTAAAACACTGTGAGGTTACGACACATTTTTTACAATATGTGCAATGACCCTGCTAGCTTTTATGATTGGACGAATTCTGTCATATGCTGGACTTTTATTGGAGTTGTAAACTGAACTGTGATATGATGATATGATAACAAGCTTATTTACAGCACAAAAAATTGTTACACATCCCAGAAATGCATGTAATTAGCTGGATGTATAGAAGTCAAAAATAATTGAAATGATAAAACAACAAAATACAGCATATAAAAATGATACAATAAGCAAGAAGAGAAGAGATTCATTCAAAAAAATAAAATAATATAAAATTAATACAAATGTTCAAGTAAAGGATACCCTAAAAAATTCGTTTTATGGCAAGATTTAAAATACTAATGGATTTAGCTTGCCTTCCATAGGTAAAGCATTCCATAGTTTAGGAGCTATTAAACAGAAAGCCCTATCTCCCATCAGAACAGTTAAAAGACCAGGTTCAGATGAGCGAAGGTCACACTTTGGGGTATAGGGAGTTAAATATTGAGGTGCCAAACCATGCAAAGCCTTAAAAGTAAGCATTAGAATTTTAAAATCAACCCTAAACCTAACAGGGAGCCAATGCAAATTAACACAAAAGCGTTAATCAACTTCTCAGCAACACAGCATTGGACATAATCTGGCATGTGAATCATTTGTTAGGTTAACATCAAAAATCACCCAAATTTTCCAGTTTTGTTTGAAACCCATAGGCGGCAATGCCCCCCCCAGACCAGAGCCAATTAATGCCTGCCTTGTGCTTTGAATATTTTTTTTTATTACAGAATTCATATTTTCTCGTTTTATTTGTCTTATCTTATTAGTTCTGTGTATAGAATGAGTAAGACACGGCTAATGAATTTTTAATTACTATAGCTTTATTACATTCTCCCGCGATTTGCGAATCTCAAAGTATCGCGTTACGTGAGTGGACGCTCTTCTCGTTCTGGCTGAATAAACAAAATGGACATTCGTCGTTTTTTTAATAAATCCACTACTAAAAGTGTGGAGTTTTCTAATTCTACTTCAACTATCAATTCCATTGCTGCTAATACTACCACAGCAATCGAGGCCGCATCAGAGAACAACGCCGGTTCTGCATTAGGTAAGATATTGTAATGTCTGAAGTAGTTCTATGACAGTCAAGGGAGGCTCTGTTTATGAACTTTAATCGGAACGAAGAAGAACACACTGTAACAAGCGCACCCGTCTTACACACTCGCTTTTTTTCGCCGCACTTCTGAACTCCCCATGTTAACCCTATCACTGCCGATGCAAAACAAAACAGCAACTATAAAGAGTCTGTTCTATTCGCTATTCTTTGTATAAAGTCATTGTTCATTGTAAATGTATTTTATATGTAGAATGTATGATATATAAATATGATATAAAAAAAAAAACATCTGAGCTCGTGGTCTGCTGGCCTGGTAGGTGCCCCCCCAAGAACAAAAGTGAAACTCCGCATATGTTGAAACCGACCCAACTTTTTTGGGGGTTGGAAAATTTTGCGACATCCATTCTTTTATCTCAGAAATACATTGAGAAAGAACACCACAGTCACAGTATCATCAGGTTTTGAATTAATGTAATTTGAATGTCATCTGCATAAAAATAAAATTTTTGACCAAGCGGTCTCAAAAGCTGACCAAGTGGGAGAATATAGATATTAAGAAGCAACAAGCAAGGGGCCCAAAATTGATCCCTGAGGGACTCCAGATTGCACGACACTTATCCTCAGACCTAAATCTACCCATGGTAACAAATTGCTTACGATCTGTGAGGTATGACTTTTTAAGTGCAACAATTAAGTGCAGTATCAAATACCGCAAAGACAGTCTTAAAGTGAGTGATCTACAGTGTCAAAAGCGGCACTGAGATAAAGAAGAATCAAAATTGAAAGACAGCCAGAATCTGAAGCAATTAACTAGTCATTAGTGACCTTAGAAATGGAATAAACCTGAGCAGAGCTTTCCTCTCGCACTTTAGGGGGTCCCTCGGTAAATGCGAACGGACTGAGGGGGACCACGCTTCCTTTAACTCACTCTGGGCGCTGTCTGCCCCATGCTTGGGATGGTCCTGAACCTGTCTACATTTAATAAAACAAGCTAAATCAGATAAAATCCCATAAACTTGTATTGAAGGAGAGATTTGAAACATATCTAGAGACTTTTGACTTTGCCTGAAAGCAGCAACCATCCAGCAAACCTTGGCAACCGGATAAAAGGGTGTAAAAAAAGACACAAAAAACACACCACACTTTTGCAACTATGTAATTCTCTGGCAACCATTCATAGCATTGTGCTAGCAAGTTTTGCAACACTCACATTTTCTTCAGTGTAATAATATTGTTATTATAGGGTAGTCGTGGCCTAATGGTGAGGGAGTTGGGCTTGTAATCAGAAGGTTGCCGGTTCGATTCCCACGCCGGCAGGAATTGAAGGTGGGGATTGTGAATAAACAACATTCTCTCCACCTTCAATACTACGACTAAGGTGCCCTTGAGCAAGGCACCTAACCCTAAAATGCTCCCCGGGCGCTGTAGCAATAGCTGCCCACTGCTCCGGGTGTGTGTTCACTGTGTGTGTATGTGTGTTTCACTACTCACTGCTGTGTGTGTGCACTTGGATGGGATAAATGCAGAGCACAAATTTCAAGTATGGGTCACCATACCTGACCATATCACCACTTTCTTTTTTTTTTTTTCAAAAAATTATTATTTACTGTACATGTACATCACAGGAATATCAGTGTTGGGGAAGCTACTTTGAAATTATAGCTTGTCAAACTCCAAAGACTGTTAAACATATCTTATTAGACTGCACTGTTTTATAATGTAAAAGATCTTTTTATTCACAGATATGTTCAAATGTTGTTGTTTTTTTCAAATGTCACTTTATTCTCACCATGCAGATAGCCTTGCTGCTGACATGGCATAAAAAATGCTCCAGATTTGTTGCAGGTGTTTTGGATTTGACTTTGTGTGTGTGTGTGTTATGCTTGTTGTTGTTTCAACTTCTTTTACCCAGGCACATTCTTAAGGAATAGTAATGTGATATTTTGATCTGTAGGGGGAGCAGTGAAGCTATTATCGGAGTATGGGCCCTGAGGAGCTGCCTGACCTTATGGACACGGTATGAAATTGAGCATATGTTTTACGTGCTAGTAATTTTGCATGAATTGTTCTCATGCACACTATACAACACAAACTCATTTGTTCGCTCTCTTACTCATTACACCCAGATGTCGAGCACTCCTCCTCCCTCTCCTCGTCCTTCATGTTCCTCATTCTCACCTCCTCACTGCTCTCCACCAATCTCCTCCTGTCATCTGGCCGTGACCTTACGCTCCCCTGCCACTCGTCACCTGACTCAGATCGACCCCTGGAGGAGACACAGCTGGGAACCTGGAGCCGTGGCTCTGGGATATCCACCTAATGACACACGCAGGTGAAAACACATTTACCTCTGTGGAGCTTCAGCACTTCAGAATGGTCCAAGTGAATTCTGCCTGAATTTAAAAAAATTGGAACTGGTGACTATTTTGGATTTATCTGTACTGACATATAATAAAATATTATCTAAATTAAAACTTCTTTTAATATTTAAAATATAAATATTCATTTAACATTACCACTTCTAACACATTGACTCCCTGCCGTTCCCTCACAGACCTCTAGAGGTTTGCAAACCCCTTTTAAAGGGGTAGTTCACCCAAAAATGAAATTTCTATCATTAATTACTCACCCTCATGTTCAAAAGCCATAAGACCTTTGTTCATCTTCGGAACACAAATTAAGATATTTTTGATGAAATACAAGAGTTTTTGTTTTATCCCCCGTAGAAAACAATGTAATTCCAGTCTTTCATAGTCTAGAAAAGTAGTAAAGACATTGTTAAAATAGTGCATGTTACTACAGTAGTTCAACACTAATGTTATGAAGCAACAAGAGTACTTTTTGCAAAAATAAAACAAAAAGAGCGACTTTATTTAACAAATTCGTCTCTCCCCTCTCATTCTCTTTCGCAGTTTATGTTCAGCGCTATCTATGGCCAATACTGAGCCGGCATTCTCATGACATAAGTTTTTCTCAAGACAAGAGGTTTTTTTTTTTTTAAGTTAGGCCATTACAAAATACTATGGGACATTACCATGATAGTTATGGTCATTTTATTTTCTTTTTTTTTTTAAAAACTATGCTTATATTGTAGTTTTTATCTTTAGTAATGTATTTGTTGTTGCAATTGTCCATCTACAGCACTTTGCGAAGCACTAGCTGTAAAAGAAATGTGCTTTATAAATGAATTTTAAGTTAGTGGACTAACTTAGTGGACGATTTAAATATAATCCAAATTAAATAAACGGATTCTGTCTTCTACTTACGCTTCCAGGTATTTTCTCTTGTATCTATTCAATGCTGTAGTCGTATTACCCTCTTTCTCACTCTCAGCTCTCCTATCCCTAAACCTACCCATCAGGAAGTGTACTCGTAAACCATGTTTACGTTGTAATGCCCATGTCATTATATATATTTGTGTCCTCATAAACCATATACATAAGAACACGCTTACACACACAGAGACACACGCACACACACACGCATTCGTCCACAACTGTGCTGATATAGGGCCTCTACTGTGTCACTCTGTGGACTATTATTGTGAGATCACTACCAGCCAGTGCCAATGTACTCTGTGAGGAGACAGAGACACACACACACAGACATACATAGGTCTCTCTGGTAGGGAGCTAACATTACACTGCAGTTTGGCTTGTTCTCTGGTTAGTGTTACTGACTTGAAATCAACCAAAGGAAGAGAAATTAGTGAGATTAAGTTTTTAAAACTTTATGAGTTTGTGTATATATGTGTGTGTGTGTTTACATACAGTATGTGTATGTTTGTTTATGTTATTGCAGATGTACTGTTGAAGTTGTAATTTGTGGTTGCTCTTTAATGATACTTATCTGACGACAGGACAAAAACAAGTCTGACCTACAATTACTTACCAGGAGTTATTGTATCATGTCATGTAATAACATGTGAATGTAGTGTTGACTCTGTTTCTTTTTTAGTGTGAGTCTGGAAGATCTGGACCCGGATGAGATGTCCTTAGTGCTGAACGGTGCACTGAGGTCGAAGAGAGCTCGTGAAGCCCGCCGCAGGTCTGTCACTCAAGCCTCCCTGACGTCACTTACTGAGGAGGAAGTTGGTGCAGAGCACCAGGAACATCATCGATCAGTGCTGGAGGTTAGAACACGCACACAACTAATGAGCTGTATTGCTGTGTACTGTGTACATGCAACCATCTAAAAACTGCAAACCCTGTAGACAATATAAATATAAATAAAACAGTTATTTTTTTCCCTTTGACCACCTCAGATCAAGGTTCAGCACCTCATTTTACTGATCATATATTGAAAAAAGAGAGAAAAACATAACAAATTTAAGAGTTTCAGGCCGTATTTTTTATACGTTATTTAAGGAAAATGTAAAATTTGTTCAGCAAAATAAAATAATTCTACTGCACAATATTGAACTTGCTTTTACAATATTGCAATAAATTCTAAATTGTAAAAGCTGTTCTTTTGACATTTCTGTTCAAAGAATCGTGAATAAACTGTCTCAATGTTCCACAAAAATATTGAGCGGCACATTGATAATAGAATGAGCAATGATTCTTGAGCAGCAAATCAGCACATTAGTATGATTTCATAAGGATCATGTGACACCGAAGATTGGTTCCGACACAGTTTGGAAAAGTATGAAAAAAATATGGAATTAGATTTGAATTATTTCCAGGTCTGGATAAGTATGGACAAATATTTATGTTTCCAGACTATTGCATCTATTAAATTTTCTAAAATATAAAATCAAGAATTCCTAAAAAATTAATTTCTCATTGAAGCAGTGTTTTCATAACAGAAGTTTAGTGACCATTTAGTGATTGTGTCGAACCCGACTGAATGAATTCAAGGCGCACTACTTTTCATTACGCAAAACTGTTTTTCTTTTCCGTAAGCGAGTCTCTTTTGAACTTCACTAAACAAATGTGTGTGTGCCACTCAAACCAGCAACAGATAAAGAAGCACACGATCATCTAAATCAGACTGTACTTCACTGTTTAATTATCATGCATCATCAACCCATATTTACAGTATCAAACCAATATGTCAGAGGTGAATATATACAGGGAGTGCAGAATTATTAGGCAAATGAGTATTTTGACCACATCATCCTCGTTATGCATGTTGTCTTACTCCAAGCTGTATAGGCTGGAAAGCCTACTACCAATTAAGCATATTAGGTGATGCGCATCTCTGTAATGAGAAGGGGTGTGGTCTAATGACATCAACACCCTATATCAGGTGTGCATAATTATTAGGCAACTTCCTTTCCTTTGGCAAAATAGGTCAAAAGAAGGACTTGACAGGGTCGCAAGAAGCGTGTGGAAAAACCAAGGCGCAAAATAACTGCCCGTGAACTGAGAAAAGTCAAGCGTGCAGCTGCCAAGATGCCACTTGCCACCAGTTTGGCCATATTTCAGAGCTGCAACATCACTGGAGTGCCCAAAAGCACAAGGTGTGCAATACTCAGAGACATGGCCAAGGTAAGAAAGGCAGAAAGTCCACCACCACTGAACAAGACACACAAGCTGAAACGTCAAGACTGGGCCAAGAAATATCTCAAGACTGATTTTTCTAAGGTTTTATGGACTGATGAAATGAGAGTGAGTCTTGATGGGCCAGATGGATGGGCCCGTGGCTGGATTGGTGAAGGGCAGAGAGCTCCAGTCCGACTCAGACGCCAGCAAGGTGGAGGTGGAGTACTGGTTTGGGCTGGTATCATCAAAGATGAGCTTGTGGGGCCTTTTCGGGTTGAGGATGGAGTCCAGCTCAACTCCCAGTCCTACTGCCAGTTTCTGGAAGACACCTTCTTCAAGCAGTGGTACAGGAAGAAGTCTACATCCTTCAAGAAAAACATGATTTTCATGCAGGACAATGCTCCATCACACGCGTCCAAGTACTCCACAGCGTGGCTGGCAAGAAAGGGTATAAAAGAAGAAAATCGAATGATATGGCCTCCTTGTTCACCTGATCTGAACCCCATTGAGAACCTGTGGTCCATCATCAAATGTGCGATTCACAAGTTTTGCAACTTGTAAAGGAGGGAAAACAGTACACCTCTCTGAACAGTGTCTGGGAGGCTGTGGTTGCTGCTGCACGCAATGTTGATGGTGAACAGATCAAAACACTGACAGAATCCATGGATGGCAGGCTTTTGAGTGTCCTTGCAAAGAAAGGTGGCTATATTGGTCACTGATTTATTTTTGTTTGGTTTTGAATGTCAGAAATGTATATTTGTGAATGTTGAGATGTTATATTGGTTTCACTGGTAAAAATAAATAATTGAAATGGGTATAAATTTGTTTTTTGTTAAGGTGCCTAATAATTATGCACAGTAATAGTCACCTGCACACACAGATATCCCCCTAAAATAGCTAAAACTAAAACTTCCAAAAATATTCAGCTTTGATATTAATGAGTTTTTTGTGTTCATTGAGAACATGGTTGTTGTTCAATAATAAAATGAATCCTCAAAAATACAACTTGCCTAATAATTCTGCACCCCCTGTACAGGTTATAAAGCATTTTTGTTTCTTCTCATCAGGTAAGCACTTGTTATCACTTCGAGAAAAGCAATGACAAAAAGACAAAATGAAAAATATTTACCGATGAATATGCTAATATAATTCTGAAAATAATGCAGTCATGTAAAATGTTATTTATTCCTGTGAAAGCAAAGTTATATAATATTTCACAATATTTATGTTTTTAGTGTATGTTGATCAAATAAATGCAGCATTATGACTAAAACATGTTTTGGTTTGTTAAAAACATCAAAAAATCTTACCGATCCTAATCTTTTCAATGGTAGTGTATATGAAATAATTTAGGCAAGTCTGTTAACTATCAGTATGGTTTTGTTTTGTGTTTTTTATTTTTTCCATTGTTTCTGAAACTCAGGAGCAGTCCAATCACATGCATGGCTGCAGTGTCTCCGCCCCCAGCCTGTGTATGATGCAACAGATGCCCAAGAGCTCCGCCCCTCGTCCTCGCTCCTACTGCCATGGTTAGTTACGTGTGTTTGAGATTTTCCATTCATACGAACTCATTTAAATTAAATTATGCAAAATTATAAATATAAATATAATATAAATAATAAATATAAATTATTATAAATTATGCCATGTCATGTGGTTCTTTTTCTAACGTTTTTGTTTCAATTTTTTATCAAGTTTTATTACATACACTACTGTTCTAAAGTGTGGCTACTTTTCAGTAAGTTTTTTTCTGTAAGAAATAAATAAATTCTTACTGTATTTTTGATCAAATAAATGCATCCTTGGTGAGCATAAGAGACTTCTTTAAAAATCATTAAAATTCCAAACTGTAGTTTTCCCTGTTTATTTCAAATAAAAAGTGTTCAAATATTTTTGTTATGTTCACCGTTTTTGACTCTTTATTTGTGACATTTCTGCCTTGCACTGAAACTGAAACTAACATTGAGATGACAGCATTATGTCATGTGTTTAGTGAATTCAAGTTTTGTTTCCTTAAATTAATGAGAACATTTTTCTTGTCTTGTTCGATGGGATTTAGAGAGTGTTTCATACCACCAGATTGGAGGTTCATCTCACAGGTGTGTGTTTTAATCAGGCATTGGCCTTTTGGCATATTGTAAATATCTATACTTTTAATGCAACCGCTCCGTCTTTTTCTGGTACAGTATAGACAGTGAACATGCTGCTCTGGGCTGGGATATAGAAAGAGGACAAATAAAGGCTAAGGGGGAAGAAAACAAAGATGCATCAGGAAATCGCCTGGAACGAACGCTGAGCTTCCTACGCAAGATGACCGCTGTCCGCAAGGTAGGAGCCCAGCATTCTTTGCCAGTTTGTCAGAAAGCAAAACGGATGATAGTGTTATAGTTTCAGTCCAACAGAGGGCAGAGTGAGACACTCATGCTTAATAGAGAGCTTGATAATTGACATCAAACCCTGTGTGTCCCTTTAGCTTCTGCCTTTTTTTGAGAGTTCTTGTTCTAATGATAGATGCTTTCATTAAGCTCCCCACTCAAATTCCACAGCTCTGTTTATGATCAGAATCAGATTCCAGCTCGCCATGAATCATAAGAACCTGGCAAATGCTGACTCACTGTTGCTAACTTAGAAGCCAGCACCAAAACTGACCACAGATTTTACAGGTTTGATGTCTTATCAAAGCCATAATCATTTCTTTTATTAAATTCTGAAATGTTTCAAAATCAATTTGATGAGATGACGTGCAATTTTCATGCTTTTTGTGTTTGATAGACAGCCTTTCTTCCTTGAAACACAAAAGATATTTTGAAGAATTTTGGTAACAGTATTGGTTACCATTTGACTTTCTTCGAATGGTCAAAAACTCAGACGTTACTCAAAATATCAGAAGAAAGAAAGTCAGGTTTGGAATGACATGAGGGTGACTTTTTTCATTTTTGTGTGATTATCCCTTTAAGTTTCAGATAGTTCTAGCAATCTATTGGCTGGTTTAGGAAATGTCAGGAAACCCATATAACTGAATGAAAAAGCAACTTAAGAATCTTAAGAATGAACAGCGGTCCAAATATTATCTTTGACCCAGTTTACTACTATAACACAATGAGGAAGCAGGATTTTATGGCTGAGTGATGACAGGTCTGAAGATGACATTGTTTTTGAGTCAGTATCGCAGAGCTTTTGAAACACAGCCCTTGTTTGCTCACATTAGTGTTAGTCATGTTCTTGGACTGTCAAATCTATAGAATTCTGTTTCAGAGTACAAAAATGAAGGCAATTTGGAGAATATTCACAATGAGAAAGTTTACTATGAGATATGATATGAATTTTTTAACAACATAAGCATTCAAAAGTGAGCATGAGAGCCTTCTTTCAAAAACATTAAAGGGTTAGTTCACCCAAAAATGAAATTCTGAAATTGAAATTCTAATGAAAATTCTGTCATTAATTACTCAGCCTCTTGTCGTTCCACACCCGTAAGATCTTTGTTCATCTTCGGGAACAGAAATTAAGAAATTTTTGATGAAATCCGAGGGTATCTGAACCAGATATAGGCTGCAACGACATTGCACCTTTTGAGGTCCAGAAAAGTAGTAAAAACATGGTTAAAATAGTCGACGTGACTGGTTCAACCTTAATGTTATGAAGCGACGAGGATACTTTTTGTGCGAAAAACAAAACAAAAATAAAGACTTTGTTCAACAATTTGAACCATTGTCATACGTAGTTGATGTAGTGAACTCAGTGCAGGCTTCCTTGTTGACAAAGGTTCAAATTGTTGAATAAAGACATTATTTTTTTATTTGTTTTGTTTTTGTGCACAAAAAGTATTCTCTTCGCTTCAGGTTGAACCACTGCAGTCACGTTGACTATTTTAACCATGCTTTTACTACCTTTCTGGACCTCAAAAGGTGCAATGACATTGCTCATGTCTGGTTTGGATACCCTCGGATGTCATAACTGGTCAAAAATATCTGTGTTCCGAAGATGAACGATACAGGTGTAGAAACGATATGAGGGTGAGTAATTAATGACAGAAATTTCATTTTTGGGCGAATTAACCCTTTAAGTTTGCATTAAGTTATATACACAATTGGGTAAAGGATCGCAGTTACTTAATTTATTTATGATTTATTTTTACTGTGAAGCAGAAACTGGCTTTCGAATGAGCCTTCCCATGTGCCAGTTCAATTTAATGCTTCATTCGCCACATTCACCCAGTTATCATTCAAACTCATGCTCTTATCTCTATAGCTAAAGGTCTGTTTGAATTGTAGGTCTTTCCATGACATCATACCACTAAAAATCACACACGCTTTCTGTGTAGATCTTGAGGGAGCTTTGACAGAATTGGCACTCATGATTACCACTTTAGGGAATATGATTTTCGTGCCAGGCCCGCAGGCTCCAGCACAAACAGTCCAGCAAAAAAGGGAGTTTTATGAGGCAGACACTTTCTTTATAAAGCAAGCTAGACTCTTCACTTAAATAGACTTTTTCTTTTATCGTTTTAAAACCCTAATTGCCACATAATTCCGTCTGAGGTTTTGTTGAATGTTCTTCTGCATTGTGTTTATGCATTTATAACCATTTGATTATAACGCAACCATATGATCAGCTGGGAAGCACAGACCGATGTTCATGTGACTGAACTTCCTTGGAAGGGTTTTCTGCTTCTCTCTCTAAGTTCCAGACGCTTACATACACTTACTCACACACAATTACACACGGGTCCAGTCAGCTGTTTGGAGCCTGATCTGACCCCATAGACACACAAGGAAGGAGCTTGTGAGAGGACAGACCACAGGCACAATCTTAAAGCAGCATGACTGTTTGTTTTTGACTCTGTCAGCCTTTGGGAATTAATTCTTTACCAATGAGTGGGAACAATTTAGACATAGGCTTCAAAGACAATTTAATTACAGTAAGTTGATTGCGTAGGAAGCAAAACTAAAAGTAGCATGGTGTTACTACGGTTTTGTCGGCGGAGTAAAACATTTTCCTTGATTTAACAAAACGCTTCCACTATTTATCAGACTATATAAACTTTTTAGATTTTGAAGTTTTTGCCAAGCCAACATCAACGTCCTGACAAACTTTAAGTTAATAGTGAAACCTGTGCAGCGGATATGAATGAAGTAATCATACAACACCATGGTATGTAGTAAAGTACCATCGTATTTAGTGGGACCGCCACAGTGCAGGGGTTTGTGTGTGTGCGTGTGCACGGCGTGTGTGTACAATGATTATTAGCTGCAAAGTAAACAGTCTGGCAGAGTCATCTCATCGTCTGGCCTGTTTCCCTCCTGCCATTATCTTTAACTCTCAGACATCCCCTCTGTTTTCTTTGTATCTAACAGCTGCTCTTTTTTTCCCACCACTCTGTTTATAAGCTAGTGCACTTTCCCTTTTCTATGGCACTTTTCATTAAAGTCTTAGAGGATAAACATTGTGCATTATACATTACCAAAGTGACATAAAATACATTTCATCAGGTGGGAAATAACTAGAGAATGCAGAGGGACACATGTGCATGGAGTATTACGGTCAGGGTTTTCTTTTACTGGCAGTCATTTTACAGCAACTGTGTCACCCCTAACTTTCGGCCATTTTCTGCGCTGTTTACTCCAAGTTTTTGGGAGGCTCGGAGGGGCCCGCAGGGTGGAGCTCTGGATATTTTTAAAGGTTATAAAGCCTTTGCACTGATTTGGAAATCCCACCACAAGAGCAAACATCTGTGAGACATGTGTCAGCGAGAGCTCCTCCCACACCTCCACTGACAGACTGGAATCTGAGTTATTTTGAAAATGAAAAATGAATGAGATGTTAAAATAAGTGAGTGCTATATTAGATAAGATTTTGTAATGTTACTATCAAATAATATGTATAGTATGTGTGGGGCAAAAAAAGAAAAACTGACTGACCCCAAATTTGACCTTGACTTTTTTGATATAGCCTACTGTATATAAATTACACACTACAATTCAAAAGTTTGGGGTCAGTTTGTTTAGTAATTAAACTGATCATCAAAAGTGAAAGACATTTATAATGTATGAAATGCATTATATTTACACAATTATAATGAAATGCAAGATTTGTATTTCAAACAAATGTTGTTCTTTTGAACTTTCTATTCATCAAACAATCTTGAGAGAAAATGTTTTGCAGTTTCCCCCCAAAAAAAACAATGTTTTCAACATTGATAATAATTAAGAAATGTTTCTTGAGCAGCAAGTCAGCTGTTTCTGTTGGATCATTTGACACTAAAGACTGCAGTAATGATGCTGAAAATATATTTATCTTTGCCATAGCAGGAATAAATTACATTTAAAAATAGATTAAAATCAATTATTTTGAATTGTATTAATATTAATATTCATAATTGTTATAATATTGCTGTTTTTACTGTATTTTTAATGAAATAATAGCAGCCTTGGTGACCATAGACTTCTTTCAAAAACATTTTAAAAAATCATTCCGACTCGAAACATTTGAATGGTTGTGTTGTGATATAAAATGTGTGTGTTTGTGTGTGTGTATATATATATATATATATTTCTAGCCCAACCAAACCAAGGCCCTTGTTGCAAGTACATTCAAAACGTAACAAGAACAAAATAAATTGATAAAAAAAATCGGTAACACTTTATTTTAAGGTGTCTTTGTTACACTGTAATTATACATTTAAGTACTGAGTAATATTAAGTAACTACATGTACTTAATATAGGGTTAGGATTAGGGTTTGGGGTTGGTTTAGGGTTAGTTGCATGTAATTATGCATCGATTATAGTTATTACTATAGTAACTGCATGTAACATATGTAACAATGACACTATAAAATAAAGTATTACCAAAAAATCTATTATGTTTTTTTTAAACCACATTTTTACAAGGAAAATTTACTGTTAAAATATTAAAATATTTAAACAAGTTTAAAGGGTTAGTTCACCCAAAAATGAAAATCATGTCATTAATTACTCACCCTCATGCCGTTCCACACTCATAAGACCTTTGTTCATCTTTGGAACACAAATTAAGATATTTTTGATAAAATCTGATGGCCTGCTTTGACAGCAAGTTAATTTACACTTTCAAACGCCCAGAAAGGTACAAAAGACATATTTAAAACGATTCATGTAACTACAGTGGTTCAATCTTAATGTTATAAACATTTATATTATTACATTGGCCTGTATAAAATCTCAAATATACCATGATTATTCGATATATTCCGTATGTTTGTGAGAGTCAGACTTTTTTTGTCTGTTTGTTTAACTTCTCCCTAACCGCTATGATTGATGCTGCATCTCACTTAGCCAAAATTAGAAATACACTCATGAATACAAATGTGCACACATGCATTCACCTTAAGGCATCACATTGTGTTGTGTGACACAGTCTGTGCTGAATGACAGGCCTCGTGGACTTCAGCCTCCAGAACCTGGTCATTATCTCTGCAGAAACTCACACACACACACACACACACACCATCCTCACTATAACTCCTACTGTCATATATACACACACAGAAAGCCACATTTTCTAGTCTGCCGCAGAAAGCAGCTCTGATGAGTGCCTCCTCTATAGAGTGGTAACCCACAGCAACGCTCCCTCTCTCTCTCTTTCATTCTCTCTCTCTTTCTATCCATCTATTTCAGTGTAGAGTCATGGCCACAGCTAACACCCACTATCATTGTAACTACTAGCTTCAGTGTGATGCAAATTGTGATACAAAATGCGCATAACACATAAATGAACTCTATTTCTTAGACAGCATAAAGGTTAGATCAATTTTCGACAAAGGAACTTTTTTACTCTTAGATACGATTTTTTATCAACTTGGATGTTTCTCCCAAAATAGGATCAAATGAGTTAATTCATGGCATAAACTATAAAATGAATGTTTATAGCAAAGCTAACTTAATTTGGCTTTGGAAGAATTTGATAAGAAATATTTGAAATTTCTGACTTTTGATTGCAGACTTTTGAGTTTAAGACATTTTGAGACTCTTAGATCTCTTCGGGCACGTACACACTGCAGCTAAATTTGGTTGTCGGTTCACTTTTTTGTGCCTAATTCTGTTCTGTACACACAGAGTTCAGTAAAACATAAATCCTTTGAGATAAAATGAATGATGAATAACAATATCAGCCTATTAGATCTGCAGTCAGTGTACTTGTTGTTGAACCGGCACAGATTATGAAGTGGCATCTCGCTTATTACCATTTGTTAGCATAGCTTGCAGCAGATCGCTCCAGTAACATCAGCGGTATCCGAGTACAGAGGCAGCCCTCTGATACTCCGTGAAGACAAGAGTATTCATCATTATTGATTCGGTCAGGAGTGCCGCAGGGGCTGGAATCTGACTGCTAATAAACTGGTCCCATGCTGCAGATTTCTTATTACCAATACAAGGAAGAAAGATTATGTGCATGGAATTACAGAAATCGTGAGTAAGAGGGAGAACACAAGTGTTGAAACACTTGTGTGGAAGTCCGCCCACAGTGCAATCTGTCCTTCCTTGGAGACACTGTGAACCAAAGAGAGAGAAAGACTGAGAGAGAGAGAGAATGGTGCTTCGCTATTTAAAGTTGAAGAGCTGGCGGATTTCACAGAAAGAGCCGTCATGTACTGAAATAGTGATGGTGATTGGTGGAGAGATGGATTTCTGAGAGACAAACGATGATGTAACGGACTGTTTTACTTCAGTCATACCAAACGAGGTTTTTGTTTGAGTCTTACTATTTACTATCAAGTGTAATAAAACATACAATATAATGTACTGAATATAATGTACTGAAATATATGTATTTGTGTATTTACAGGGTCTTAAACGTTTGAATATTTTAATGTTTTTGAAAGAAGTCTCTTTTGCTCACCAAGGCTACATTTATTTGATTAAAAAAAATAATAATAATTTTTAAATGTAATAAATATATATATATATATATATATATATATATATATATATATATATATATATAATAGCTCTTTTCTATTTGAATGTACTTAAAAATATTATTTATTGACACAAAGGTGAATTTTCAGCATCATTACTCCGGTCTTTAGAGTCACATGATCCTTCAAAAATCATTCAAATATGCTGACTTGGTGGTGAATAAATTATTATTATTATTATTATTATCATCAATGTTGAAAACAGTTGTTAAACCTTTGATACACTACCATCTAAAAGGTTGGGGTAAGTAAAATTATTATTATTATTATTATTATTAATTATTATTTTTATTCATCAAGGATGCATTAAATTGATTCAAGTGACTGTAAAGACATCTATAATATCTTATAAATTTCTATTTCAAACTTTTTGTTCATCAAAGAATCCTTAAAAAATCAGTTTCAGCAAAAATATTAAGTTATCGTTACAAATTAAGACTGGAATAATGGCTGCTGAAAATTCAGACTTGCCATCACAGAAAAAAATCTGAGCTTTTATTATTTTATTCTTCAACTCCCAATCTCTGCTCGTATAACTCTGGTCTCTTATTTGTTCCTAGACCAGATTATCTAGACCAGATTATGTAAATCTGAGCTACAGTCGGTATTGTTTGACAAATCCAAATGATTCTGTGGGGACCGTACATCTGTTAAAAGATTTGACCTGCTTTAATCTTGCTTTAATCTGCTCAGAGATTTGAACCGTGCAACATATTTAAAACAAAGAAAACACAAGAGCAACCAGTCATTTGCACGCTTGTATGAGTGTGCCCATATAAACCGAAAACCTTGCCGCCCTCTGTAAACTTTCCAGGCTCCCCTCATAACCCACCCAAACTCTAAGTACATTGTTGGCATGGCGACAGATGTGGTCAAAGCAGGAAAAGAATCTCCCCTCCTCTCCCCTCAGCTCTCTTCCCAAAAGAAAACGTCCACCATTTTCTGCTCTGCCGTTGCCAGTACACAGAGGTAATCGCTGCAGAGGTGCGTGCAGAACCGCTAAAATACTGCAGCATTCAGAAATTGAAACATGGTTTCCAATCTAAGATGGAGTTATAGGTTGCAACTAAATGTCTTCATTATTAAATGTCAATTTGCATAATAAATGAACTCTAATTCTACAAAACAACGTTTCATTTTCATGTAATGTGGTCTGATTTTACTCATGGGTACTTTTTGCTCGCATACGCAGACCACAAAGCTTTCCGAACATTAGTGTTAGTTCCTTCTAGATGTGTCTGGGAAATGCTGAATAGGTGTTGGTGCTAAAGTTGACGTCATTGTTTCAAAGAGTTCAGCCACGGTTTAAGTCTTCATTGCTGTTGTTTAGCATGACATCATGCCACTATTGTACTTAAATGACTATAAACTATAGTTTTTATTATTATTTTTATTATTATACATATGATATCAGATGAATGTTTATGCATTAATAAATTGCATTCTAAAGCTAAATGAATACATTTTATAATTTGTAGGGAGATGCCTTCAATATGAAAGATCAGTTTTACGGTTTCATTTTTTGACATTACTTGTGCTCAAAGAGAGAGAGAGAGAGAGAGAGAGAGAGAGAGAGAGAGAGAGAGAGAGAGAGAGAGAGAGAGAGAGAGAGAGAGAGAGAGAGAGAGAGGAGAGAGAGAGAGAGAGAGAGAGAGAGAGAGAGAGAGAGAGAGAGAGAGAGAGAGGAGAGAGAGAGAGAGAGAGAGAGAGAGAGAGAGAGAGAGAGAGAGAGAGAGACGTTTACTGCTTGAATGAAAAGTATTTTTTTTTCTTAAATAGTATAGAAATATTTAAAATATGCATATTTTTTTCATTAATAGGCAATTATTATTAGCATTATTATATGTGTTATGTTCATATAAGCGTTCTACAATTACAATGAGTGTTTTAATAACGGTATAATCCGTCTGATGCAGTCATTTTGCGCTTCCTGAACGCGGCGGCAGCGTTTCACTGAAGGGGAGGAGAGAAGTGAGGGCGGGAGAGGAACAGCGTATTTCTCTCAAAGTTATAGCGCTGCGCTGCTCTGTCAATGTCTCCTGCCTATTAAAACGCTGCTATTACACTTACAAGGGACCAAACGGAACTTATATCTTAATTAATGGGATATACATGTGATTTTGCCGTAAGAGGATTCGTTTTTCGTTGTTCTAAAGACGTTTAGAATATCGCAATGTCTCGAGTAGCGGATCTGTCGAAACTTCGCCAGGAGAGGATGAGAGAGATCAGTCAGCGGGTAAGAAACGTTACAACTGCGTGTGTTTTCACCAGCTTAAAGAGTTCAAACAATTCTCGACGCTATGTTTGAGTTGAGTCCACTTTAATATTTGTTCATAAGGGATTTTAGCGTTTTACATGGACTGTAATATTGAGTATAAAAATATTAGGTTTTGGAAAGTATGCTGTAAGTCAGTTCGGTTCGGTTCAATCCAACTTTAATTTCATTTTCATTATACATTTTGTTTCGTGGCAAAGAAACACTATCAGAAAAACACTGTGACAATAAAATACGTCAGCTATTAACCTAGTAGGCAAGGAAATACAGTAATTTACACGTAAATGGCTGCTATCCTCTTCCTCATCGTTATAGAATGAGGGTTAAAGGGCCAGACAGACTAAAATGTTAATGTTGCTGTAGTTTACAGTGAATAATGCTTTCCAGGAATGTAAGTTTATGGCTTTCGTGCAGTGTGATGTCATCTCTGGTATGATTCAAAGGCAGCACAGAAGCTGCATATACCAGGTACATTTCAATTACAGTAATGCTGTGAAATTAATGTGGGATTATGGATATAGAAACATGCATCTGAAATTAAAAATGAGCAATTATAAAGTTTAAGGCTGTTCTGATGCTGCTTTTCATGTACACAGAAGCAAAGCAGTGTCCTTGCCGTCTTTAACAGGGCCTGCATACTTTTCTACAGCTGTAATGTGGCATTTCATATTTACACAGAATTTGGAGCCGGCACAGAGCCTGGTCTGAGCAGTTTTAAATCTGGTGTGTGAAGACACCTTGAGTAAGAGGTTGCACATTTGTTTTTGCCACTGAATGTGCACCTTTTTTGTCCAATTATCAGCTTCAGTATGAGTTTGAGTTGTGTAGGTGTTACTGAGTGGGAATGTTGAACAACAGACTGTGTGTGTGCGTTCAAGAGAAAGAGCCAAAAGAGAGGTTGCCATAGAAATCGCACTCAGTTAGAGCATCAATTCCAGGTTCAGGTCCGAAGGCAAGATTTTTTAAATAGTGAGATGCGTTTCACATGCACACAACATCTCACCACCTCTTCTTTTATTAAATGGTGATGTCCAAGGTTAGACATGAGTTTGAGCAATTTAAGTGCAACCGAGTGCAGCTTCTAAGTTGCCAAGGCCCGGTTTGATTGTCCTTGTATTTACCCTCTTCTACAGACATAAATTGATATAATCGTCCAATCTTGGTCAATTGGCCATCGACAATGCCATAGTGGGGATGTTGTCACATGAAACCTGCTATTTTCAGCTACAGCACAGCAATTCATGAAATTGTAATAATACCAAAATGGCAAATTGTAATATCGGCTTTGGTTATTGAAAGAATGCGTATCGGTCGACTGCTACTGACTGATCGCTGTAATGCAAATTGCTTTCGCATGAAAATGTTTGCAAAGAATGTCAATGTCAACTAATCAGTCATGGTTCCCCATAGAACAGCTATATCCAGGCCATCAGGCCACAGCAGGCTGAACTAAATCTGGAGCTGGGACTATTCGAACTGGAGCACCAACGTTAAGTCCTGCCAATCTCAGCCTATTTCCTTGACGGGAGATGACACCAAACTTTAGACAAGCTCACTGAACCTAGACAACAATGTGCTCGGGGCACATAGCGCTCATGCTTTTGTACAGAAAGTTTGATTCAATGTCAACTTTCAAATGAACTATGACCACAGAGGTTGTTTTCATTTCGCAGGCACAGAGACATTTCATTAGTCTGACATTATTTTTATAAACACATGGACTTGGAAAGGTTGGCTGCTCCTAGTTTGTGCCTCGGTAGTTTGTGATATATAGAGTCATACTCAAGTTTTGTTGTAAAAAAACAAAACAGGTTTCACTTAATCTATAAAAACCCCACCCTGGCCACATGCTTTGTTCTCAGATTTAGCATGAACTATTGCGACTTCCCAAATCTGCAGAGACATGTAAACGAACCAACGAATGCCAAGGCATCCTGGAAGTTCTGGTTACGGACAAACTAGGTCAATTTAGATTTTGTAATTTGATAGCAATATCCTGCAGGTATTTGGACTGCTACACACACTAAGCAGTTTTTATAATACATTGTCTGTTGCTTACTTCCAACACATGTCCGTGTTCCTATGGCAACCTTTACTAATGCCTCCTGCAGATTAGAAAGAGGAAGTGCTCTCTCATTATTTCCTGCTTTGCATGTCAACAGAGAGTCCGATTTTAAGCATAAGCAGACCCAAAACAGGACATCAGCATCTCTATTTTCAGAGGTGAAAAAATATGAGATCTTGTTACAAAAATTAGAATTAGAAAATCTAAAAGTTTACCAAGGGATGTAGACCTTCTAGACATTCATTGTGGCTATTGTTCGGTTGATGTTCATCCCGAAACATATTAAGAATTCAGTTGACATTTCAAATTTATTGTTAAAATTGTTTGTCTAGACATCTTCCTTTCATTTTCCAATTAACTCATCTTGAAATATGTATAAAGGAGGAAGATTATCAGCCAGGGCCAAGTTGAGCTTCTCGTAAAATGCTGACTAGCATATTTACCAACACCAGCTGCTGGTCAAAGCTTTTAATTGTGCAAAATGAATGCCCGAACTTATTCAGTTTACCTCATTTAATGCTGCAGTGTGTCCTTTTGAGTTATAAATGCCGTATAATTACTCTAGAGCCATTGGAAAATGATGAAAATGGATGGCACCACAGGAACATACACAGTCCTAAATTCTAGCCAATATCCTGTATGTGTATGAGCTGTGACGTCAACGGCAACAGACAGTAACATATGAATCGTAAAAATTTCATTATATTATGGAGGATGTTTTGCTAGTGACCGTTCAAAGTGTAAAATGGCAGAGTGAGCAAAGATGGCAGTTTCCAGGCCGTATAGCTTTCTCCAGGCACGAAATATCTTCTTGTTTCGTGCTCATCATAATGTTATTGTTAACTAAAATCAGTAAAAACAATAGTTTTCTGTAATTAAAGGCTGAAATAAAATAAAATATAAATATTAGATGAAAAAATTTAAATGAAAAATCTTAAATGAAAATTAGAAATGTTGCCTTGTCAACTATCTGAAATAAAGGTTGAATGTTGAATGAAAAGTTGAAGTTCTAAAACTGCAATAAAAATAATATTAAAGCCAAATAAAAAAATATAAAAAAAAAATGAATAAATATCAAAAGCACATAACAAATTACTAACACATAAAAAAAACTAAAAATATAAAAATAAATGCTTACATAAAGTATTATGTGATGGACAATGAACGGACAAAACCCATAAAAAGTTTCCAGTTTTTGGTTGAAAAATGTCACGTAAACGGCCCCTGAGGGTTTTTAATTTCCAATGAGGATGATAAACCCCTGAGGGTTTTTACATCAATTAGCCTATTAGCAGAATCTATGCCAAAAAAAAGACCCTCAGAGGGTCAAAGAGAGGACAAAATATAAAAAAAAAATAAAAACAAACTACGCCGTACATAACAAAGACAAGCAAATATTTGACTTTACTATATCAGAAATGAGAACCATTGTTTGCTTAAACCACATGAGTGACTTTTTATGGTGGAGAGTTGTTAGGGTTCATTTGTCTTTCCCCTAAAGGCTGATAAGTAAAGATTAGCTTTTTCAATGAAAACCAGTTCACAGGCATGAATGTGCTTGTATGGCTTTTCGTGATAAAATCTTTTTCTAAGTAATACAGACCTTCTAGACATTCAATATAACTATTGTTTTGGCTTATGTTTCTTCCGAAATTGTTTTGCAAGTTCTCTGTTGAGTTGGTTGTTTCCCTGTTCGTGAACTCGGTCTGTACCAGTTCGGCAGATGAATCGGTTACACAATAGAAACTGAGCTGCAATAGCGTCATCATTGTCTTTTTTGTGAGTGTTGATTGTTTGATTGTTCTTTGACCAGCTCAAAGTTTTTTTGTTTTTTTTTAAACAATACGATGATTCTAGGATAATTTTACTCAGGTGGAGATTATTTAAATGTATGCATATATTATGACGCCATGCATGATGGATTTATTCTAAGTTTTTGTGTTCTAATTAGAATAAGGAGAAGGAACGCATGAGGGACCGGGAGAGAGAAGCCAGGGAGCGAGAGGCACGCTACAGTAATGGCCACCTCTTCAACTCTCTCACCGTTTCTGGAACCACACTCTGCTCAGCCTGCAACAAGAGCATCACCGCTAAGGAGGCCCTCAGTTGCCCAAGTGAGTCACTCAGACACAAACATATATATCGCACTCAAGACTTTACCAGTAAAAGTTTAAAAAAATAATGGATTGCAGAGGAGTACATTTTGTAGTGGTTGATGACATTTTGTAAACTCAAGTTTAACCATTTCTGTGGAAAATATTTGTGCTGTTTGTTGTTCAACTTTATAATAGAATGTTCTGGATGGTTGCCTGGGTGTTGCTGTGGAGTTGTTAGGGTGATGTGAGTTGACTTGTTGCTATGCAATTGCCAGGATGTTCTCTGTGGTTTTAGCAAGTTGCTTTGTAGTTACCAGTGTGTTCTGGGTAGTTTTAGCATGTTTCTATGTTGTTGCTAGGGTGTTTATAGTGTTCGTGTTTTTACCGAAGAAATGAATTGGAGAAGATTTCCACGTCAAAGAATAGCCCACCTACCTGTTACGTAATTGACACAGACCAACAATAGTACGAAGGTATTTACCAGCCGGAGCAAACTTTTCCAGAAAACGCCAAACGAACTTCGTTTTGGCCAGTATTTGTTTGGAATGTTGTCACACCAGTTCATTCTTTGATTTCATTTGAGTATCGAGGCCTTAAAGAGACCATTCCCAAGTCTCTGGAATGTTCTGGTTTCTGTCCATCGTTGAATGCAAATCTATTGGATATTTTCTCTCCTTTTGTCATTTAAACACATAGAACAGCATACGGAATGTTCTGCACGGTTGCCAGGGTGTTGCTATGCAGTTGCTCGGGCGAGTTTATTTAAGATGTTTTGTATGTGGTTGCTAGGATGTTTTGGATAGTTTTACCATGTTGCAATGCATTTGCTAGGGTTTTGCCAGTCAGTCCTCAAGTATCAATGATATTAAGGTTTCTGTTTTCTCTTTAACGCCAAATCTATTGGATATTTTTATTAATTTTATCATCAAAACAAATGTAATAGTATACCTCTCATAAACAAGGGTGTGCTTATTCTTCACCACACTGATAGGATGTTGTGGATGGTTTTTGCTATGCATGCATGGATGTTCTGGGTGGGTTTAGAATGTTACTATGTAGTTGCTAGGGTTCTCCGGGTAGTTTTAGCATATTTCTATTCTGTTGATAGGTCCGACACAATTGTCAAGAGAGCCCGTTCACAAATTTTACTAGTTACTGTCACTCAAATACATTTCTATTGGATTTTTCCTTTAAAATCAACTTAGAACAGCATAGCTTATAACAGCATAAGTTGATGTTTGTTCATCAACATAATGATTGAATGTTGTGGACGGTTACCAGGATGTTGCAATGCATTTGCTAAGGTGTTTTAACATGTTGATATGCAGTTACTAAAGGCCCCGATACAATTCCAGCGAAATCTACGAATCAGACGAAAGTTCGTTTTTGGAGTTCAAAACGGCTTGCCAAAGCGAACTTCCTGGAAAAGTTCATTCTGGCAGGGAAAAACCTTCAAACAACCAGTCCTTGGAAATTACATAGTGTGTGCAAATAGTGTGCTCTGAGGCTCTACATTCTTTGAATTGAAAATCTTCCCCGGTTCATTTCTTCTGTTCAGTCCCTCGAGGACAGACGTTTTCACGTATGAACATGAACTCCCTGGAGAGCTGCTTTATAGTAGAAAATGTAGTTGCAATTCTAATGGGAAGAGACACTGTTTTTTCCGTGTTTAACACTGTAAAGCTGCTTTTAAACAATGTATTGAAATAACCCTGATGTGACTTGACTGGAGTGCCGAGCTCGTGCAAACATTCACATCGCTATGATCACATTCTTAAAGGATTAGTTCACCCAAAAATGAAAGCCTTCCTAGGTATATATGGCTTTCTTCTTTCAGTCAAACACAATCAGAGTTATAT
This sequence comes from Opsariichthys bidens, assembly GCA_037194245.1. Taxonomy (NCBI): domain Eukaryota; kingdom Metazoa; phylum Chordata; class Actinopteri; order Cypriniformes; family Xenocyprididae; genus Opsariichthys; species Opsariichthys bidens. The sequence goes on from CM074306.1 coordinate 4,356,704, forward strand.
TATATTAACATTATAAAGCTTGGAAGAGCCATAATGTTTTTAATATAACTCAGATTGTGTTTAGCTGAAAGAAGAACGTATACATCTAGGATGGCTTGAGGGTGAGTAAATTATGGGATCATTTTCATTTTTGGGTGAACTAACCCTTTAACTACTGTTTTCTCAACGCTGTCGTTTTTGTTGTGTTTATTTTGTTGTTGAAAGGAAAGTACGCAGCACATATTAACATATATAACAAAACGCCATATGGGACTGTATACCTCTGCTCACGTATATTGAGCTTCTTTTTATCCCGAAGCGAAGAACGAAAAATAACTTTGCATGAGTATGTCGGGAACTTTAGGTCTTCTGGGTGACATTATTATGTTGCAGTGTGGTTGCTAGAATGTTGATAGACCTGGGACAAGTCTAAAGAGCCGATTTCCAAGTCTTTATGATAATCTAGTTTAATTTTCCTTCAACACAAATATATCTGTGCTGATATTTTTCTCTACTTTCATCATCCGCCTGATGAAATTAAAAAAAAAGTCAAAACACTTAAACAGCTTACCTCTTTCAAGCAAGGCAATTGATTGAATATATATTTCATGCAGGACAAACAAACTCATGAAATATTCATGACTCTGAACTTTGTACTGATGTTTAATACTTGTCATTAAGGGTTGTTCAGATTGCTGACCACAAGTATGATTAGTGGTAATTGTGATTAGACACTAATGATTATGAGTACAGTATAAAAGCATTACCATTCCTAATATTTGCTTACGTCCTCTGTTGATGAAAACCCCAAGAATAAATGTTTCTGACGAAATCCTAGGAGGAGCTTGTTTGTGATCCTGCCAATCACAATGCAGAGGCTATAAAAACAGGCACTTACCTCAGTCTTTCCGATGATTTTTCCTGCTTTCTTCCCCCATCTCTACTCCCCCCGCTTTCTTTCCATGATTGTCTCCAGGACTTTGAGCTCAAGACCAACATCATGTATAAGCCTCTTTATTACTTACAAGCCACACCTGTCTACTCATTCCCACATCCCTCTTTCTATTACATCAATGTGTTGCAGTCCTGAACTGCTGTTTTGAGTCTTATTATGTGGTGAAGTGGAGAGTAGGAGGAATATTTTTAGTGGCTGGTCTACCGCTGCATGCCAAGATAACACACACATTTTAAAGTTCTTAAAGGTCTGGATAGTTTATTCTGCAGAGACAGCCCCGCAATGCAAAGCTTTTTCACACATTTCACCACTTCTATGTTATTTATATACATGTATTAAAAACCATGATGAAATGCACACAAATGGCATTTCACCACAATTATTCACACACCCAAACATACCAGAAAATGAACACATGATGACGTGTAGCCAAGTACAGTGTCCCATACTCGGAATTTGTGCACTCCATTTCACCCATCCAAGTGCAGACACACACACACACACACACACACACTCAGTTTTGTTTTGTTTTGAGGTCTTCGTGAGGACATTCCATAGGCGTAATGGTTTTTATACTGTACAAACTGCACATTCTATGCCCCACACTAACCCTACTCCTAAACCTACCCATCACAGAAAACATTCTGCATTTTTACATTTTTAATAAAACATTGTTTAGTATGTTTTTAAATATATATACTCACTAAATGTCCTCGTAAAACATGTTTATGTCGTAATACCAGTGTAACACCCATGTCATTGTACAAATTTGTGTCCTCACAAATCATGAAAACAGTCCCTGATCATGTGATTTTGACACCAATGACAGCTAAAATGACAAATAAATGCATTCTCCTAGAGCGCTTATGTTTTATGTATGAATTATGTTTTTTTTTATACCATCTGGATATTCAATATCCACCTGAATTGATCAGGTGATTGCATGTTTTAAACAGTTTATTGTACAAGTAATTTAATCTTAGCGTAGAAAATTACTGTCAGCACTTTTCTGTGATTTGTCAGTAAAATAGCTTATGAATTGAAAAGTGCTAGCATATATTCCTTTTTCTTTTTTAAGTAGCTATAACTATCAGTAGAACAGTTAACACATGCAATCTCTCTCACTAATGCATTCAAAATGTAATATTACTGTGCTACTTATCTGTATCTGTTTAAGAATAAGCAGAAAACTAAGAAATAATGACCCACAGACAAAATAACTGATAAAAATAAGCTGTTATGTAGGAGCAATAGCCTTGTGGGCAGCGTTCTGTCAAGTTCTGTCGAGTTGACTCGACTTTAATCACATAACAGTCAACTTCAAAAAATCTGAGATCGTTCAACCCCTAGTATATACACACATATTTTAAAATGCATGATAAAATGACACAAATGGCATTTTGGAGACACTTTTACTCATTCGTAAAGTTCCAGGATTAGTATAAGCTGTTACGTCAGTGTTTGTGGCATAATGTCAATTACCACAATTTTGTGGTTACAGCAAAAGGGGTGATACATATCATGGGTTTAAAATCAGTCAAGGGTTGAGCTGTGAAGCTAAAAAAAGCAATAAAATCAATATTTTTGCATTCAGTTTTGAGAGTGCGTATTTTACCGTAACTGTGATTTTTGCTACTATTTAAAAGCTTGAGAAATGCTCAAGTCAAAATGAATATGGTACTAATGCTGTCGATGCAACGAGCCTGAACGATTCCTTTAAACATATTTACATATGAATTCTGGCACAGTCTCACACCCTTTCCTGTTTTGCTGAGCTCATCTCTCAATTCTTGTTCTCTGTTTTGCTATTGTTTTCAGCTTCTTCCTTATTTTGTCATCAAGATCAGATTTAAACACCAGACAGTACACGCTACTCACGATGAGCAGCTTTGTGCTCGGCTACTCCGGTCTGGGCTCTGGTATTGATTGCTCTCTCTCTCTCTCTCTCTCTCTCTCTCTCTCTGTGTACCCAGGCTGGATCTACATGCTCAACACCCACACAGGCTCTTAGTGCAAAGGCCTCACGAACCAAACACCTTTGAGTGGGAGATCAGATTTACACTAGAGCCTACAGTGGATTAGATAAAAAAAAATGTTTGTGCATAAAGATATTGTTTTATGTTTCGTATATGAATAAGATAAACCGAATGGAATGTGGAATGTTAATCAGTCATAAGGAAACATTGGATAAAATGCTGGTATCAGATTCATGTGTCAGGAGGTCATGTACAGTATTATTTTGACTTTACCCTCAATAAACCCCTAATTTACTGCTTATTAATAGTTAGTAAGGTAGTTGTTGTAGTGGTTAAGTTCAGGTATTGGTAGGATTAAGGGATGTGGAATATGGTCATTCAGAATAAGGCATTAATGTGTGCTTTATAAGTACTAAGTCATAATTGTTCCCCATATTTTTTTTTTTCTTCTATCATAATCATAATCAAGGTTTCTTTAATTCTCCTAGACAGCAATGAGACTAAATTGAGAGCAGATTTTCAGATTTTCCAAGACATCACATTTGCATTCAGTCATTTTTCAAAATGGACTCAAACATTACTTTCTGTATAATTTGTCTATTTTTAAATAAAATGTTCCTCTACAGTTACATTTCTGAGATGCACTTTTACCTACAAAAAGCCTCTGCTGCTCATTGGGTGATTATTTAGGCTCGTGTAGGTGTGTGTTGTGGGTAATCAGGCCAGGGAAACCCCGCCGGAGCCCCCGTCCCTCTTCCTTCCCAGCCACCCTCAAAACAGGAAGCAAAGCCGTTCTGAAACAATGGGGGTTCAGAGACAAAAGCAATACAGTGTAACCAGAGAAAATGTTCAGCGACTAGTCGCATACTCTAAAGGAGATCTAGAACAAGCATTTTAGCGCAGACATGGACAGAGGTCAAGAGACAGAGAAAGAGAGGCAAAAACTGGGTATGGAACTTAGATTTACTTGATTATTTACTGTAATACTGTAGGGAGGAAAAGAGGTTAGAGTACAGGAATATATTTTTTTTTTTTCTTCATTGCTGGCGTATCCATCGTAAGCTGGTTGCTGTGTTTGGGAACTCTGCGATTGGTTTCTAACTGGTTATTTAACTAGTAAATAAAATTCTGTTATTTAATAAATGTGACCATGAGAAGATCACAATCATCACATTTAAATGTGATTGTGTGAAGATTATACTATGTGAGATAAAATGGTTTTCCTGTCTGTTCTTTTTTTTCAGCTTGTAACGTCACCATCCACAACCGCTGCAGGGACACGCTGCCAAACTGTGTCAAAATGAAACAAAAGGTGGGATATTAGTGCACACATGTGTCGCATGGGTTACATGGACCACTGACATGCAGACACTGGCTTTGATTCATGGTAGGATGCAGAAGAAATGTATCTAAATTGGGTCCGTTTTCTTGATGTGGATTATGCAAAATACATTTAGTCTAAAAATGTCATCTGTCTGAATGTGTCACAATAGCAACAGAAACTGGCGCTGATGAGGAACAATTCAGCCTATCAGAATGTGACCCTGAGGAATAAAGGTGAGGATGTGATGGAAACAAGTACGTTTTTACATCTGGTATTAACATCTGATTCAATTACAAGTGGAATGCGTGTCCCTTGACTAGATCTCATTGAGGGATCATGTGATCTTGATTGCCCTAAATTGATTAAGACCCAGCTAACAGGGACATTCTGGGAAGGTTCTCTCAAAGTTATCAACAAATGTTCTTATAGTATTTTTAATAGAATGTTTGTTTAAAGTGATCTGGACTTTAATAATGTTCTCGAAATGTTAGCTCAAAAACATTACTTATTCATAGAACTTTCAAAAATAACATTCTCATTATGTTTGCGATGTTATAAACTGGAATGTTCTCTTAATGTTCACAAGAATTTTTTTTTTTAATCATTTAAAAAAAACTGGATGTTTTGAATGTGCAGGGAACCTTTAGAAATAACGTTTCCAATGTCTTAATTGGAACACAGCAAAACGTTCCTAGAACATATTTTTGTTAGCTGGGTAACAGGAGTAAATGGGGTCTACCTTCTTTTTTTTTTAAAGTCTTAACATTACTTTGCTCTCTCTTTTTATGCTTCTCTGAAGCCCATTTAAAGGACAGGCCGAGCTCTGCCATTTACCCCTCAGACAGTCTTCGTCAGTCTCTACTCGGATCGCGACGTGGCCGGTCTTCTCTCTTACTTTCCAAGAGCGTCTCCACCAATAACATTGCAGGGTGAGTGAGAGAGATGCCTAAAATTGGTTAACAAATAACCAAATAAGCGAGTCCATAGTTTATAAATATTGTAAAACATGCAATCACATCAATCTTTTGTCCTGAAATATCTATATAGAGACAGACACACGGTTCTCATCGTAATCGTGTAATTTTTTTCTTTTTGTGTTTTTTGTGTATGTGTCTGTTTGTGGCTGTTTTAGTTTAATGTAAGCAGTTTTGTTTGAATGTTATTTATTAGTCATTATATTCACTTTACTTTATATTTTATTTATTTCTAAGTCTTTTAATATATTTTATTTTAAATTTGTTATTTGTATTTTCTGTTTCTGTGCTGATTATGATGCCTGCCTCACATTTTGTTGTTGTTGTTGTTTTTTTCTTTCTTTTTTTCTTTTCTTTTTTTGTCTTTTGCATGTGATCGCATGCATATGTGTACATCTGTTTGTATGCATGCATATGGCCCGTCTGTGCATGTGCGTGTAGGACTCTGAATGATGACTATCCTCTGGGGCTGCGCAGGATCTTGTCTCAGTCCACAGACTCGCTCAACTTCAGGAGCAGAACTATGTCCATGGAGTCACTCAATGATGAGGGTGAGACCTCACACACCTGCAATCTCTTAAACATTGTAGACGTGGGTTAAAATAGGCTGCATTTACATTATATGGTTCAAGTGACCCAATTCCATCTTTTTCCTCCAATGTGGCACAGATCGGAAATTACCCACAAACACGTAAGCAGGAAAAAGCTCATGGATTCAGATATTCTCAGATCATTTTCAGGCCTCAATCAAATGTAGAAATAAATCTGATAAATACGTGTATTTGCGTTTGCCATGCAAGCAGACAGATTGGATATTCCTGTCAATGCGAGTTGTACGTCATTGAAAAAGCGACAATGGCGAATGCGTCAACGTACGCGATCACGTGACTCTTTTCAATGCTGCAATGAAGAACGAAGGCTCAACCCAATGTTGTGCTGATCTATAAGGATGATTCGGAAAGCAAAAGCTTGTATTATCATTTCTTCGGCGAATTGTTGCAAATTGCACTGTTTTTACTTCTTTTTCAGCCAGCTTTTCCGCCATTGGATTAAACGCAGATATCAGATATGGGTCACTTTTAAAAGAAGTTGTCAAAAATCAAGTATAGTCAACAAATCAGAATTGGGCATCAAGACCTGCTGTGTAAATGTGGCCATTTGCATAGATTTTTGCAGTCAGTAATTTTTTGTTTTGGCTGTAAAAACATTTATAATGTTACAAAAGATTTCTATTTCAAATAAACTTCATATTATGATGACAACAAATCATCATATTAATCAGATGATTTCTGAAGGATCATGTGACATGAAGACCAGAGTAATGGTTGCTGAAAATTCAGATTTAACATCACAGGAATAAATTACATTTCACAATGTAATTTGATCATTTCAAGTTATAATACAGAAATTTAATTTCTCTTGCTTTTAGGAGAGGGCTACTTCAACTCTCTGCTGGAAGATCTAGAGTTTGAAGGCCGGGAATTTGAAGCAGATTCCTGGAGCATGGCAGTAGATTCCACTTACTTGCAGACCCACCGTAAAGATGTTATCAAGAGACAGGACGTCATCTATGGTTAGAGAAAAAACACTAAGTCTAGAATTGAAGTTTGTTTATGACTGTAAATGGGCCACTGACTCTGAAATCCGATTAAAAACACTATTAAGTGCTCTCATATTAACAGTAGTGCTTTTCCAGACATTGTATTTATCTTTTTGCAAATGAAAACAAACAGATTGTACATCTAGTCCTTGTGGCCTCAAGTTGTACTCTATTAATGTCATTTAAAAATACATTAAAATTCTGTCCAATAACCAATCAATGGCTCATATTAAAATTGTATACAACAACAAAGACATCATTTTTAATGCTACAACTGAATTTAGGGACTACAACATAACAATGTACATATTAAAAATGGACACTCAGAGGGTTAGATATACGGAAAGATAATCTAAATGTAAAAAGAAGTTAGAAATTAAGAAATTAGCAAATGTTTTTTGTTTTTTATAACACCAATACACAAGTACCCAAGATTCTAACATATTGTAACATATGGAATGAACTGTACTTAAATGCCTCACCACATTGTTTTCATTCATTCATATCATATTTAATATGATATATACCCTCAATAAGGACAGTGGGAACATTTCATTTTGGGTAAATAATCAATAAAGACCTTTTAAATGTTGCGATTTACACCTGTGTGATATCATTTCAGAGCTGATCCAGACGGAGCTCCATCACGTTCGGACCCTGCGAATCATGGAGGGCGTGTTCAGGCGGGGTATGCTGGAGGAGGTGCAGTTGGATCCGGGGGTCGTGCATGGTCTGTTCCCCTGCCTTGAGCGCCTGTTAACGCTGCACACGCACTTCCTCACGAAGCTCCTCGAACGACGCACTCACAGCCTGCAACCTGAAAGCACAAACAATTTCACCATCACTCAGATCAGCGATGTGCTAATTAAACAGGTAGGAGTGCATTTGTGAGTTTAGGTGGGCGGAAAAGGGTGAAAATGCATTTCGGTACTTTTGGCCAGTCTTAAGTGATTTTTTTGGATTAACGTTTCTATTTTGATTGCCGTTTAAAATGTGTCAATACTTAGAGCTTAATGCATTAATGTAAAAAATGCACATGATTATGGAACAGTGCAACAAAATGGAATCTTGGGACACATTTTAAAAATGTTAATTTAACTTAAAACAGTAGGTTAAAAAAATGACATCACGTAGAGGGCGTGAAAAGTCAAAAAGAAGGAAATAAAGAGCAACAATGGAAATCGAAACATCATTCTCTCTAAGTGTATGAGAGTGGGAGGCTGAAAGCTTTCAAGTTTCAAGGAACAAAATGTTCATAGTGCACTGTTTGTGTGTGTATGTCAGTTCTCAGGTCAGCTTGCAGAAGAGATGCTGAAGACCTATTCTGAGTTCTGCAGTCGTCATTTAAAGGCCGTCAAACTCTACAAAGAGCTGCTGGCCAGAGACAAGAGACTTCAGCTCTTTATACGGGTAGGAACAAGAATGACCAATGAGGTTGTTTGTGTCCATGTGCGTTATGTGTTTGCATAACCGGGTCAGGTGTTGTCTCGTGTGTTTCAAGTGGGAGGATAGAGTGGTACTGAGTGATGAATGATGGTGGGCGGGTGCATTAATGCATTAAATGCCTGCAGACTCTCATAGATGTGTGAATCATCAGGTTTCCAGGTATCATGATTGTGTTAAGCTCCTGTGTTTTAGTTGAGATCATAATAGCTTAGTGTAGGACTGACACGATAACAAAATCTCATGATTATCGATTACAGTAATACTAATATGCTAATCAATGCTCTTATTTATTTAACAAGTTCAATTTTTCAGGACAGTGGTATGGAAGTTAGCACATTGCTCATGATATATGAGAAGGTATCGTTAATTTAAAAATATTAACAATTTATGGATGCACCGATACTATATTATACAGGGAGTGCAGAATTATTAGGCAAATGAGTATTTTGACCACATCATCCTCGTTATGCATGTTGTCTTACTCCAAGCTGTATAGGCTGGAAAGCCTACTACCAATTAAGCATATTAGGTGATGTGCATCTCTGTAATGAGAAGGGGTGTGGTCTAATGACATCAACACCCTATATCAGGTGTGCATAATTATTAGGCAACTTCCTTTCCTTTGGCAAAATGGGTCAAAAGAAGGACTTGACAGGCTCAGAAAAGTCAAAAATAGTGAGATATATTGCAGAGGGATGCAGAAGTCTTAAAATAGCCAAGCTTCTGAAGCGTGATCATCGAACAATCAAGTGTTTCATTCAAAATAGTCAACAGGGTCGCAAGAAGCGTGTGGAAAAACCAAGGCGCAAAATAACTGCCCGTGAACTGAGAAAAGTCAAGCGTGCAGCTGCCAAGATGCCACTTGCCACCAGTTTGGCCATATTTCAGAGCTGCAACATCACTGGAGTGCCCAAAAGCACAAGGTGTGCAATACTCAGAGACATGGCCAAGGTAAGAAAGGCAGAAAGTCGACCACCACTGAACAAGACACACAAGCTGAAACGTCAAGACCGGGCCAAGAAACATCTCAAGACTGATTTTTCTAAGGTTTTATGGACTGATGAAATGAGAGTGAGTCTTGATGGGCCAGATGGATGGGCCCGTGGCTGGATTGGTAAAGGGCAGAGAGCTCCAGTCCGACTCGGACGCCAGCAAGGTGGAGGTGGAGTACTGGTTTGGGCTGGTATCATCAAAGATGAGCTTGTGGGGCCTTTTCGGGTTGAGGATGGAGTCGAGCTCAACTCCCAGTCCTACTGCCAGTTTCTGGAAGACACCTTCTTCAAGCAGTGGTACAGGAAGAAGTCTACATCCTTCAAGAAAAACATGATTTTCATGCAGGACAATGCTCCATCACACGCGTCCAAGTACTCCACAGCGTGGCTGGCAAGAAAGGGTATAAAAGAAGAAAATCGAATGATATGGCCTCCTTGTTCACCTGATCTGAACCCCATTGAGAACCTGTGGTCCATCATCAAATGTGCGATTTACAAGGAGGGAAAACAGTACACCTCTCTGAACAGTGTCTGGGAGGCTGTGGTTGCTGCTGCACGCAATGTTGATGGTGAACAGATCAAAACACTGACAGAATCCATGGATGGCAGGCTTTTGAGTGTCCTTGCAAAGAAAGGTGGCTATATTGGTCACTGATTTGTTTTTGTTTGGTTTTTGAATGTCAGAAATGTATATTTGTGAATGTTGAGATGTTATATTGGTTTCACTGGTAAAAATAAATAATTGAAATGGGTATAAATTTGTTTTTTGTTAAGGTGCCTAATAATTATGCACAGTAATAGTCACCTGCACACACAGATATCCCCTAAAATAGCTAAAACTAAAACTTCCAAAAATATTCAGCTTTGATATTAATGAGTTTTTTGTGTTCATTGAGAACATGGTTGTTGTTCAATAATAAAATGAATCCTCAAAAATACAACTTGCCTAATAATTCTGCACTCCCTGTATTGTCTAAATAAATATAAACAGTATATATTAAATTGGTTTTAAATGCTACAAGTGAATTTAGGCATCAAAATTTCACTTTTTGAAAGTTTTCAAGTATTTTAAGTAGGGCTGTGAAGAGATTTAAATTTTTAATCTAATTAATTAAACAATGTGGCGATAAATTCACCTAATTAATTGCAAATTAATCGCACATCAAGAAAATCGAGAAATTACCCCAATTTAAAGTCATTCTTGTATTAAATGACAAAAGCATCAAATAGACATTACAAAAAGTAGCTTTAGAATTTTTTTTTCCAAAAGTACTTTAGTTGATTCAGCATAGAATTTATTACACATAAACTTTTAGGCTTCAACGGCCATAAGGGTGAGTAAATGTTGACATCATTTTCATTTTTGGATGAACTATACCTTTCTTATTAATGTGGAAATTTGAAATAATTTTTCACTTTTTAATGAAGTGATACTGTAAAAGCTGCCAGTAAGTGGCAGTGAAGTAATTGAGTCATTCATTAATTTGTTTCGTTCAAACAGCTGATTCATTCAAGAATGAAGTAAATGGCTCTCTTTATGAATGGGCCATTGAATCATTGGCTCACCCGATTGATTCGTTCAAATTGCAGATTCAGCATTTCAGATTCATTCATTCAGTGTTGCTCAGAGACAGTTCTGCTCCAGTTTTATAGGTAATATTTTCATTGGCAAAATTGAGTGAAAGTAGACAATATTGTGTCTAAAATATAACACAATATTAACTTATTATTTATTGAACTGTTCTATATGAAATCAATATCACATTTGCAGTCACGCTATCTGGGACAAAAACTTGTGTGATCACTCATGTGATATTGCGCTCGTTACTCGTGAAATTGCTAAGGGTTAAGTTCAACCCAAAAATGAAATCTCTGTCATTAAGTACTCATGTCGTTCCTAACCCGTAAGACCTTCATTATTTTTTTGTTTTTGCGCACAAAAAGTATTCTTGTCGCTTCATAACATTAAGTCACTGTTGTGACTATTTTAATGATGTCTTTACTACTTTTCTGGAACTTGAATGTAGTAATTTCATTGCTTTCTATGGGGGATTAATAAGAAACCTCTAACCCTAATTTCATCAAAAATATCTTGTGTTCCGAAGATGAACGAAGGTCTTACAGGTTTGGAATTACATGAGGGTGAGTACTTAATAACAGAAATTTCAAACCCTTTAACTATATCTTGAAATAAATATGACACAAAAGCTCCTACAGGGGCATTTTTGCCCTGATATCTTGGTAAAGATAAAATCAAAGTTAAATCAACAGCCCTAATTTTAAGAAATTTTATTATAGCCAGTAATAAAAAAGATTACGACTCAATTTATACTTAGAAATGATTTTGCAGTCATCCATGCTTGGATAACTTTTAAGCTTACATTCATGAATTATGGCTCTCATTAGACATGACATTATCGTGCCTGTCTTAAACCAGTTTCCTTATGAGGTGTCTTATACATTTGGCTGACTAGACAGTGAAGCAGTATGGCAGCTCCTGTGGGTCTTGGATGCAGATTTAGAGGGGGTGTATATAAATACTGTACGCAGAAGCAGAATTGACTAACAGTCCAATTATCATTGTTGTTCTGTGTCCTCTCAGAGGGTGAGTCGGGGTCCTCTACTGCGTCGTCACGGGTTTCAGGAGTGCATCCTGTTGGTGACTCAGCGTATCACTAAATACCCCGTCCTGGTGCAACGTATCTATGACAACACCAAAGGTGAGATGTGGGCGTATGTTGGCAATGTCAATATTAAATGGATTTAAACAGCTTCTCACCTCCTCCCTTCTCTATCTGTCTATAAACTACTCTGTCCTTCTAATATGATGTATAATGAAGGCCCTTTTCAAGCATCATAAAGGTGACATAATGGTCACATTTTAGGAGGACATTTTAACGGACTGATTATTGTGTGTAACAACGCAGACAATCCAGAGGAAGCTTCAGGTCTGTCCCAGGCGCTGTCTTGTATACGGGAGCTGCTCTGTTCGGTGGACCAGCAGGTGTTGGAGCTAGAAAGGACACAACGGCTGCAAGAGATCCGCTCCCGGGTCGACCCAAGGGCTGAGGCCAAACTCCGCTCTGGAGCCCTGTTCAGACCGGCCGAACTGCTCCGGAGGCAGCTGATACACGAAGGCACGCTGCTCTGGAAAACGCCCAGCTCTCGGCTCAAAGGTACAGAAGACCACGGCTGGTTATGAGGAAGTGTAATGTGATGTTAAATGGAGACACGCTGTGTATTAGCTGACATTTACTTGTGCTTGTGAGTGTTTTAATGTACTGCATTTCCCTTTTTTCTTTCTGTTGTAGATGTTCAGGTTCTGTTGATGACTGATATTCTAGTATTCTTGCAAGAGAAAGATCAACGGTACATATTTGCCAGTTTGGTAAGTTATTTTTCTTGTTAAGCCACATATCCTTATTGCTAGTGCTTATACTTAGGGTTCGGGTCTTTTCAAAGTATTAAAGGGGTCATGTGAGGCTATTTTAAAAGTTCATTATTTTGTTTATTGGTTGTAATAGAGTAGGTTAGCACACTTTAATACAAAACACTTGATTTGCCACATAATGCACATCATAACAGCACCTCCATTCCCAGTATGTCTGGAAAGCTCCGGTTTCAACATTTCAATACAAGATCTTTTTGATTGGCCAAACACCTCAAGATATGCCGGATATGTTGTACTCTCCCAAGTTTTCCTCCATAAATTCGCTGTACACAAGATAACTTTTGAGTTGTACTGCTCATGAACAGCGTTGTAAATAAATATTAACTATTGATTCTGGATTTTGTCCATTTTTGGAAGGCCAAACATATTCAAACACACAGTGTCATCACGACATGGTGACAACACTAAAATTCACTGAAGTCTCGTCTTCTTTCTAAGTGAATGCCTTTGGGCGGGCATTATGATAATATTTCACATTGTGACACACATTTGTAGAAGTAATATCTGGACTTCAAGCGTTTTAGGCAGGTCTGGAGCAAGGGTCTCTGTTAGAATACATTTTAATAAACCCTTTGTGGGACAGTATTAGCGTTTGTAACTTTGCAGGTCTTATACATACACAAACAGATACATTACACTCTAAATGAAAAGGAAAACATTAAAAAGCATCACCTTTTAAAGTTTTTATGTAACTCTTCACATTATGAGACCTGATGAAGAGGAATGAGCTCTTTCTTTTCTGAGTTCATTCATTTGTGTAACAACATTAACTCTTTTCTTCTCATTCTCTCTGTAGGATAAGTCTGCTGTGGTGTCACTGCAGAGTCTCTTGGTCCGAGACATAGCCAATCAGGAGCGAGGGTTGTTCCTTATCAGCAGTGAGTCCAGCCCACCTGAGATGTACGAGCTTTACGCAGCCTCAAAAGAGGACAGAAACACTTGGATACGACTCATACAGCAAACCATCAGCAGGTGCATACATCTAAACACTCTGTTTACAGTCTGGACAGCACTTACAGTTAACTTTTAACATTTTTCAGGACCTCTCTCTTTACAGTGGAATTAGAAAAATCACATGAAAGCACTTTCTTTTAAATTTAGGACATTGGAGGGGGACATTTTGAAGAGAAATGACAGTTCTGTGGGAAGCATGGGTTTCCAATAGCTTTTGTTTACATTATAGTCAAGTCAAGTCATCTTTATTTATATAGCGCTTTTTACAATGCAGATTGTGGCAAAGCAGCTTTACATTAATAAGAAAATGGTGTCATTGTGCAGCTTATTCTATATATTATTGATTCATTCCGTTGCAAATATCAGTAGTTATTAGTCTAGTAAATTTATGTATATCAGCACTGGAGAAAACAGTGACGTAATCGTCCGGCTCAGCTCGGTTTGTATACAACGGCGCCAATGCAGGCATATCAAAAACACTGCAGAATATCAAGCAAGTGTCCCCAACTTCAGCAAGCCAAAGGAACCAAAACTCCAACAAATGGAGAAAAAAACCTCGGGAGAAACCAGGCTTAGTCGGGGGGCCAGTTCTCCTCTGGCCAACAGTGAACACTTGTCCGATACTCAGGCAGAGTTACAGGTCATTAAACCGATTTGGAATCGCAACAGTCCTGCAAGTTATAGCCCTGCAAAACCAAATTTGACAGCTGGCTTCATAGTTCAGGGGTTACATTTAATTTAATTCAGTTGAAGCCAAGGATCCCCAAATACTATGATCAACTTACGAAGGAGCCCCTTTCTGAAATAAAAAGGTAGCTACAAATAAAAGATCCATGTATTTATTTATGCATGGAAAAAGTATGCGTGATATTTTAAAGGCAAGAAATTCAGTAAAAATTAACCTTTATTTATTTATTATTTCTTCCTCATAATGATTATTATTATTTTTATTATTATTATTTATTTGTTTACATTTTATTACTTAATTCTATTACTTAAAAATAATTCTCAACCACACTAAACAAAGACGAATCCGGACAAATGAACTGAGGAAACTCGAGGCTTAAATACATTATAATCAAGATATTTGGCAGTTTGATACACGCTCCGAAACAAAAGATTCGTAAAGTTTCGAAGCTTCTTTAAGCAGTGTTTTGAAATCGCCCCTCACTAGATATTGTTTAATAAAGTTGTTATTTTGTTTTTTTGGAGCACAAAAGGTATTATCGTTATGGTTGAACCACTGTACTCACGTGAGGTGTTTTAAATATGTCTTTAGTAGCTTTCTGGGCATTTGAAAGTGTAAATGTCCTTGCTGTCAATGTAGGCCTCACTGAGCCATCAGATTTGATCAAAAATATCTTAAATTGTGTTCATTTGTGATGAAGGTCTTATGGGTTTTGGAACAACGTGTAGAATTTTAATTTTTGGGTGAACTAACCCAAGGAAACAACCAATTTATCTAACTGAGGACCACAGGCAAACCAGAACAGGGAAAACAGAACCAAAACACAATGAAACTAAATCAAAATAGAACACACGCTACATTATTATTATTTAATTTTTGTATTTAAAAATGTACTACTAGATTTTTTTTAAATATTTTTAATAAATTGTTTTGCTTGCCTTCTAACCCTCTTGCTGCCCCTGGGACTCCCCGGAGTAACGTTTTAAAACCCCCTGCTGTACACAATGCCAACAGAAACCACTTTCAAAATGAATAAATTCTTGCCACCTCCTTTAAAAAAAAAAAACAACAACTGAAAAAAAACTACTTGCAAACAAAGTACAAGTATTAGCAAAATATTTTCATTTTTGATAG
Source organism: Opsariichthys bidens (assembly GCA_037194245.1). NCBI lineage: Eukaryota > Metazoa > Chordata > Actinopteri > Cypriniformes > Xenocyprididae > Opsariichthys > Opsariichthys bidens. Next base: position 4,372,177 of record CM074306.1, read on the forward strand.
AATTTTATTGGACAAAAATATAAATATGTTTAGTCCGTTTTCCAAGAAGAACCTATACATTTTAAAACTTTATACTTGTTCAAAGTAAGTAAACTATTGGAAACTAGAATAAAGATGACTTCAATGCTAATAGACATCAATTAAAAGGCACTAAACCACCATTTCTAATGCTCATCCTTCTTTAAATCATTTTTTGTCACACAGCTGTCCATCAAGAGAAGAATTCCCTCTTATAGAAACGGAAGACAAGGCCCTTCTGCGGAGACTTAAAGGTTTGCTTTAAACACTAACACACACACACACATATTCACACTCCCAACACTAGAACAAACACTTTCTCGTTCTTTTTTTTATGAATCACTACAGCTCGGGTTAAGCATTGAAGGAGTGAAAAAAGTAGAATTTTTTTTTTGAAGTTTTGAAATGCTCAAAGTACTTCTTTCACCCATCTGTCCAATCAATTGGTTGCCTATCACAAGACATTTTCTGAAAATGAACAGCTGTCTAGTAGACAAAAAAGTGGTCATGACATCTTTACACAGAATTTGAAGGTGGAACAAATGACAGCTGATGTTGACATTTTACTGCATTTTAATCCTAATGCTCTCTGTTTCAGCTGATATCCAGCAGAAGGACAGGGAGGTGTTAGAGCTGCTTCAGGAGCGGGTCACCCTGTTCTCTGACTTGGCGGAGGTCATGGGAGGTTACGAGGTCATGCTGCCGTCCTGTTCCAGAAACCTGTTCAGAGCCGAGTCTTCTCAGGCCCTGCGTGGAGAACAGCTGCTCACACAGTCCATCACCGAGGGTAAGACAGGCAGGATGGTACATTCGTGGCTGAAGCAAGGCGTTCCACCCTCTAGTGCGTATTTATTTGACCGCCCATATGTGACCCCGTCTGTGAAATCCTGGCTAAAGTCACATAATCTAATTATGAGATTAAGAGCGTCAAAGTAGTCATAGCCATAGAAATGATAAAAAGAAGTGAAGTGTGATTAGAGATAAAGTACTCACATTTTAATTTATAACCTGACTGTTAACTCTGTGTACAAAATTTGAGTCTCACGTGTTAACTTGGTAGGGGTTTTTTTTGTGTGAGTGTGTGTGTGTCATTGGATTTACGCCAAATGCTACACAATAGCCCAGAAAGAGATTAATGAGATTTTCCATTAGTATTTCATTTTACTAATGAAGTTATACAAGTCATTCTAGTGTATTGACTTGGTAATTGTGGCTACAATCAAACTCTTGTGGTATCCCCATTCATTTCAATGTTTTTATGCTTTTTGGACATGTAAATCGTAATAAATAGACATATTTTACAAGACTTATCCCATACATGTGTCACATATCACTGAAAATGGGAGAATCTCAGCTCAGTTTAAAAAAAAATACGCTTGTTTTTACATTGGAATTTCTCAGAAACATGATTTTCTAAGCCTGACATTTTGACATGACCTTACTAAGGCAATATTAAAGATATCAAGGTTTTATTTGTTCTTTACATTATGTAAGATGATTTGAATCACAGTGACTCACACAAACGGACTTTTTAGCTGGTTATTCGGACTGGGTCACATATTCATAGGTTACAGTATTCACACTATGAGTAAGCAGTGAATGGCAACAGATATGAAGGTAATTAGTTTCCAAAATGTACCCAACTAATATATATATATATATATTAGTCGTATTCATCATTTTAAAAAGTGAAAAATATTCAAATGTAATAAAATTCACACTTATGTCTCTTTACTCTCTGTCTCTTTTTTTGGAAAGTTAACCAACCATTTTTTAGCTAAATACTCTGAGCTTCAATTGCTCAGATCTTTCATAATATCTTGTCAAATGTCATGATGTACCTTTATTTTTCTCTCTGCAGTGGACAGATTGACAGAGCTGATATTAGGAACCAATTTTGAGGTTCCTCTGCCCTGCAGTTCCAACGGCCATCACAACCACACTGGAGCACTAGTAATCAGTAGGTGTCAAAAACAAAAGATGCTATATATAAATAAATGTGCCTGTAGTGTGTCTGAAAATGCACCCATTTATCTGACCATTGTGCTTCCTCCATTCTTCCAGATGGACAAGATGTATTAGTCAATGGCTCTCAGGAGAACCAAGCTGCTCAGGTACACAAGTCATTATTTTTTCAGAAAATATACTTGATCTATGTTAGTGAGATGTTCAATATCACCTTCTCTGACATCCACATTGGCCTGTGTCAGAAATGTTGTATGAAATCTAATAATTATGCACATTATAAGATGGTTCGATGCTATTACTGAGTTTTTATGTAATGCTAAAAAAATTAGTCATTTTCCAAGACCATCTGAAACTCACAGGTTTCCATAGAAACCTGAATCTACCAAAAACTCTCCATCACGACTCACCACTGGTGCTTGAAAGCTGCACTTTATCTCCCTTTTCATCGACACATAGCAAGACAGTGCTTTTCAATGTGTGCTGACAAATTGAAGCTCTGCAAAACTGCTGGTTCTGAATTATGATTGTGTGAATAATGCAAAAAAATGTTTCTGTACAGGATGGTAATGGGAATCAAATGGAGGACAAGACACCAAGTGAGGTACTGACATTTAGTTCAAGGCCAGGCTTAATGTGTACGTTCTATGGATGTGCTGATTACATTTCTGGGCTGAAAAAAATAACCAATTCTTTTACTTTTTGCATTAGAACTCTTTAAACTAGAGTGATTAGCAAACGGACTAATGCTATTCAAATTAGAAGATCAAGTTTGCGACCAGTAACTTAAAGCAAACGGTAATAATTTTATTTGGCAAGAATGCATTCAATTGATCAAAAGACATGTACAATGTTAAAAGATTTCAAATTCAAATTTGGATCTTTTTATCAAACAATCCTGAAAAAATGGTATCATGGTTTCCACAAAAATATTAAGCATTAAAACTGTTTTCAACATTGAAAAGATTAATGTATATGTAATGTAATGTATAATAATCAGCATTTTAGAATGATTTCTGAAGGATCATGTGACACTGAAGACTAGAGTAATGACTGCTGGAAATTCAGCTTTTCCAACACAGGAATAAATTATGTTTTAAAATATATTAAAACAGTCGGCGCCGATGGCCTCGTGGGCGTCGTTGCGCTTCGCTTGAAGTCCCTGCTCGCGGACCTTTCCCAATCTGTCATTTTAAATCGTATTAACATTTCACAATATTGCTGAATGCATAGAATGCAGAGGTCTCATACATGTTTTTAAAAGTTAAAATACTTAATACGGCATCTTGAAAATGCAGCATTAATTGCAAAAAAATGCTAATAATAAAATGTGAGAATGTGTACTGTTTGAATGGCAAAGAAGTCATATTTTTATTTATAGCAGATAATCATAATTAAAATGAGACCAAATCACTATAACACGGACTTTAGATCTTGAAATTTTGAAAATGATGCATGAGATGAAATTATTGGCTGTAATTCCATTACCAGTACAAATGATTTTTGAATTAATTTTCCCAGTTATCTGCAAAATATATTGGCCTCCATTATACTGTGTAACATAAACCTCCTATAAATATTACAAGGACACCCAATCTTCTAGGCGTATATAAACATATAATGTGACAAATTTTTGTGTGTGTGTGTGTGTTTCAGGAGGTGTCACAGAGGCTGGTGAATCTCAGTGCTCAGTTACACGCTTTGCAGGTATGTGTGCATTGCAAAATACATTTATCAAATCATACAAACAGGATCCAAAGGAAACTGTTAATGTCAATAAAATGGCAAAATATAAAATGTAAAAAATGTGCTCTCCTAGGGTGTGGTGATCCGACAGGACTCAATCTTAGAGCTCTGTCTACGAGATAGCCCCTTCTCCCCGGCCACCACAGGGGCTCGTACGGTTCGCTCTCTGTCCCGGGATAGTGCAAGTGACATGGGCTCGCTGGGTGAGCTGGCCTTGCTGCAACGGCAGCACAGTCTGCTGCAGGAGGAGCTCGGACGCCTCAGGGGAGCCGAGGGCAAACTCAGGGACAGCGAGAAGGCCAGAGCCCAGCTGGAAAAACAGCTCAGGGATCTTAAGACCCATAGCTCCACTCTAGGGGATGGAGCTGGAACTACAGGACCACAGGTGACTTCATTTTAGAGTAATTTAGCAAGTCTAAAACAGATTTTAAAAAGGACGCATTATGTGGTGCTGCAACAGTGTGAAATATTTGTAAAAATGTTTTTTGAACTTTCAAGCATGAAAACCTATTCTATTAGATCCCAAAAACAAAATCAAGACTTTGTAAGAGGGCATAATATCAATTTTTGCACTTAAACACTTTTGATGTTATCGCAAGCAGGGTGCAAGCAATGCACTGTAGTATGTGCCATGAGGTGTTTGCTCAAAGTATGTAAAAGCTACAATGTAGTAGCCTGCAGATCTCATTCTCTTCTCATCTCCTCACTTCAAGGCGCCACCAACTCGCAGAGAGAGTGATACTGACCCCAACACTGACACCCCATTGGCTAGCCAGGAATCAATGGACCAATCAGACGGCCAGCAGGAATGCAGTGATGTGGAAGTGGACGTGATATCTGATGATGATGATGATGATGATGACGATGAAGTGAATTCAAGGGTGTCTCCTCGTTCAGAAAGCCCCAGAGGTCTGTAGATAAGACAGAATATTATTATAAATACAAATGTACAGATATATCTAGTTGTTTTTCAAAAGGAAAAATATTTTTTTTAATTTTTGATTTTTTTAAATAATATTATAATGTTAAATATTATTAAATAGCTATTGAACAAAAAATCAGAAAATGAATGTACATGAAATTAAAATGATATATTATTATATTTTTGTATGAAATGGTTACATATTTATCACAGTCTGCGTAAATGCACTTCACCCAGAACGCTGTAAACTTTGGCCCTTTGTAACACTAACAGCAGCCTACACACTATTATGCAACCAATGTGCACAACAAACACACTGAATTTAGCACATCAAACATTCCACACACACACTAAACTCTTTCAGACGGGAGAACCACCTTAGTCAAAAAAAAGCTGGATTACTAATGTGTGTTATAGGTGGATAATGGCAATAAATTGCAGATTGAACGTCTCACCCAGACCTTTACTGTGTCATTCACAGTGAACATACCTTATGTACATACATTTATACACACAGAAGTTTTGACTTTTAAACCCTCTAGAAATGATATAATCGCAGTCTTGAGGTGTGTTTGAAATGGCATACTACTCATGCTGCATGTGAAAGAGTTTAGCATACTTGTATTATTCGTTTCCTAATTACTTTTGAGGACATATTAGAATGATTTCTGAAGAATCACAGGAATAAATTACATTTTAACACAAATTAAAATAGAAGCGTTATTTTAAATTGCGATAATATTCCACAATATTTTTGCTTTTATTTATTGTTTTTTTATCAAATAAATGTGGCCTTGGTGAACATAAGAGACTTGTTTCTTTATTAAAGAGACTTTAGTTTCAAAAGTTTTCATTTTCAGTTAAAAAATTCTGGTCATTTTATGTAATTGTTCCCCATATGCATGAATTATGTGTATTGGTAAATATATTACTAACAAAACTAGCAAACAAAGTGTAGTGTTCAGGCATGTGAACCATTTTTATTGCCTGTAGTATGCATTCAAATAGCATTTTGAACTCTGGATTGCAGCAATTTTCTGGCCTCAGCGGTTGAATTGAGAAAATATAAAAATATCTAACCAACCATAAAATTGTTATTTTTAATGAAATGTATGAAAGGTCCATTCCATATTTGCACAAATTTGAATCTACATTTGGCTTATCAAATGTTAATATTGGACTCTATACTGTATAGCAGCAGTTTATTTCATCCAGATCATTTGGTAAAATTCAGGCCAAAGCATGAACTTAAAACTGTCTCATCTCTGAGTTTAATATCTAAAGATGGTTTTTATTCTGTACATTTTTTACTGAACTGAATTTTTTTTCCCTGTCTTTCGTCAACTACAGATCTGCAGGACATTCCTGAAGAGAGCGAGTCTGCGACAGACCCCCGGGACCGAGACGTCTCGCACTGCTAATATTTTTTTTTTTCAATTCTCAACCCAAGACTGGCCTGGAACAGACTATAGACTCCATGAGCAGGTCTTCCTCTGAACAGGGAAGAGTCTTACTTAGTTTATGAATATTCATTTCAATATATACATACAGTATTTAGTTGTATCCAGTACCTTTGCTTACAGCTTCTGTGTGGCCGTTTATGACATGTTAATATTCAACATGTCTTCTTGGAATCCAATCATATGGCTTTTGACATCCACAGACCAATAAGGATATGCCAAAGCACCGTTATGGAGACGAAGTCATGCAAATAATGGGACTTTGCACTTGACATTGGCATGAAACATTTGTCTTAAGATTCTGAAAGTAAACCAAACATAACTGATCCAGCTCAAGGGTATCGGCTGAAACCGTCCAGATTTATGTACTGTACTGTATGTGAGATACTCATCGCAGTGCTTTCTACCAATGCTGGAGCACGCAAAACTTTTTTTTTCTTTAGGTGAAACGTTCTTCTTTGTGAGAGGTCATTGTAAAGAAATGTCTCTTTCTTGCGCTTTATTTGAAATTTATTTATTTTCCTTTGTTTTGAATGGAAAGAGAAATTCTTTCAAGCATGTTGAAGCAGTTAGAAAGAAGCATAGAAGCCATAACTTGAAATAAACCAACATGATATATTGGGACCAAAACTACTGGCTCTGTAACAAAAAGATCATTTCAGAGACTTGAGGGCTTTTTTTATGAAGGAATTATATATTGCAATATATAGAAATATATTTACATCTATAGCAATGATCTTAATAAACCCAGGAAGGTTATCATGACAGAGTATTATGATATTATGAATGGTTCCTCAACCCACAGTGTGTGTTAACGGGGAATACTTTGTAAATATAAGGTTTATTGACTAAAATAGATCAAATCACCAAAATCTGCCAGTAACCAACAACATTTGATGTGTCTTAACTACAGTTTTGCTTATGTTTTGATTTTGTTTAAGAATGTTTTTTTTGCAATTACTTGACTATGTGCCAAAATTTGCTTGGCTGAATATTGCTGAAATATATGCTTTTATTTTAGTCAGTTCAACATTTCAGGAAGCAACGTCTTAGAAATTATTGTAGAATGATATTCTTCATGTTTTGAAGTAACTATAAGAAAAAAAAAATAGGATCTACCGAAGTCACATAAAAATGTTTGTATGGAAAATGACAGAAACATTGTTCACGCAGTGTTTCAGATATATTGAAGTGGATAAAATAAAAACTGTTGGTATACAACATCATAGGGATTGCTTTTTTATCTTTAATATGTAAATAAATGTGATAACATTATATTGAAGTCCTCTAAAGTCATTCTCTCTACAACCCAATCTCAGATGTAGATGGAACTATTTAAATTTATATGCATTCATGCAATTTCATTTGCACAAAAAACGTGATTTTTAGGAAAAAAGCATCATCGGGACTGGCTTATTATCTTTAATTTGTCTGAGTAAATAGAAGTGAAAAGTGTAATAAAATTACAAGTGTATTATAAGTCCAGTGTTGGGAAAAGTAACTTTTAAAAGTAGTGTGTTACAATATTTTGTAACTTCCTAAAAAAGTAACTAATTGCTTTTTATTTGAAAGTAAGAGAGTTTGTATGAAATCTTTAGAATCGGCGGTTTGTATTGACCGATCAATATGAAGCGTTCCAAAGATCTGCTTAATATTTCCTCAATCGCATACAAACAGATTTTCGTACGTTTCTATCCTTTCTATACTTGTAAATAACAAAAATAATGATGATAATGATCATGCAAAACTTGTACATTTGAATACATATGTGCGTTTACATTTCGATATCCATCGAAATCCAGATCTTTGTCCCTGGATAGCAGCTAATCTTTAAAACAATGTCAGCCAAGAGACGAGTATTAATAGCATGGTTGCACAGGCAGCATAGCTGGCATTCACACACACACACACACACACTACCTCATCCATCACTTCACTGTCCTAAACCAAAAGAGTGTATTAGAAGAACAATTACGTCTATCGAACAAAAGAGCTCAAAAAAGAAAGTGAGTAGCTCTGTTTTACAATGCAAGAGTTACTTCTCTTTACCGCCTATACTGCAGGAATTATGTGATACTTTTAAGAGCCTAAATCTATCACAAAGACTTTACATTTGTGCGCAATACAAAATATTGTTTCTTCCTCTCTGAAAGCCCTTGTATGATTAGTAAGTCTAAATATTAAATGCTTTATTTGTTCTTAAACAATGAGTTTTAACTTTAGCTCGGCCGCCTGACTAAAAATAGTCTGGTCACCCATAACCCGACACCATCATTGTTCCTTCACATCAGCAAGCGCTTAATGGAGCACACAGTTTAAGACGCACACGAACGGCTAATTTTTCATATTCATATATCACTAATCTTAAAGTACTTCTAAAAAGAACGCAAAATGATGACAATATCACTATTTATACTCTCTATATTTTGATATTAAGGTTCATTTTTAATGCAGAGCTTAAAACTTACATTAACATACATTTATATACATAAAATATTAAATCTACATGCATTTTTGATCCCAACATATTACTTCCATTTTGTTATGAATGACTTTACTAATTCTCAAATGTGTAAAATCGTAATTATAAAAGTGTCTTTTCACTGATTAATTATGTGAATAAATTATAACTAGTCACATGATTGGTTGTGATGTACAATAGCTTAGAAAGTAAAAAAACAATAAATACTATAATAATAATAATAACAAAATAAGCCCTTTCTCTTCGAATAAATACAGAAATAGAGAGATAAATCATCTAGATGGCCGTGTGTTTGGGAATGTTGCTTAGCCAAGCACTGGTGGCAATCTTGCCACATCAAATGTGTTTCCCCAAAGCCTTGTTGTACATGGTCAGGCAAGTTAATGATAGAACAGCGTCTCACATTAGGAAAAAGGCTGTAAAGTGATCATTGTGGCGACTGACGAGCCATAAAGGGAACGGTGCAGCTGGGGATGCTAGTAATGTAACGTAACACACACACACACACACACACACCTGTGCCTGTCACAAACACAGCGGCTTTGTCTTATTATAGCTGGACATCAGCTCTGTCCCGTCCATTCTTTCAGTCTTTGTCATGTCATATCTTTCAGCTCTTTCTTCCACAATGGGATTATCTAGTAACAGAAAAACCATGTAAAGTTGGAATAAGTGAATTTATGGTTGTTGACGACAATAAAAAAGTTGATTTAGAGATGATAAGGTGCTGAAATCCAATGTAACATCACTACAATGTTGCCGCATCAGACACCAAACAGGACTTATGACTGTATTAGGTGAGCTATAATGAGTGAGTGGGTGGAGTTTAATAGAAAATGGGCGGGGTGTGATGCCCACTGATATAAATGCCCTCCCACTATCCCTGGCTGAGTTTGGTCTCTCTCCACTTTATCCCCTCTCTCTCTCTCTCCACGTTCCTCACTTGACCAGCTCCTGTTCTTAACCCACTAGCCCTCATCAACTGCACTGCCACTTTCTTTTTCTCGCACCGTGAGCCCTACTCACCGACACCAAGATGGAGGCCATCAAGAAGAAGATGATGATGCTCAAGCTGGATAAGGAGAACGCTCTGGACCAGGCCGAGCAGGCGGAGACCGACAGGAAAGGAGCAGAGGACAGAAGCAAACAGGTTAGGTGGATGCGGAAAGGTCAAGCTTGAGATAACTAAAAGTGATCTTCACGAAACGGTTTGAGTTAGAGAGCTTTTATTTGAGTTCTGATGTTTAGTGAGAGTTTTACATTATTGGATTTTTTTATTATTATTATTATAGTATTTATTATTTTTTACTTTCTAAGTTTTCACACTATTGTATGTGAAGCTCTAAAATGTGTAAAATTGTAATTATAAAGTGTGTCCTTTGGATAGTGTATTAATTAGATTTAGTAGTATTAGTGTACAATATGTAATGTACAATAATGTAGTAATTTAAAAAAAAAAAAAGCAATTAACAAAATAAGAAATAGAGGTTGTTATTACAAAAACTGACCTAATCTATGACAAACCTATGAGTTTGATGGGCTTTCTTTGAGTGCAGATTTTTAGAGAGTTTTTTTGATTAGAAGAGGCTTAATGTTTAATACTTTAAAGGGATAGTTCACCCCAAAAATGAAAATTCGGTCATCATTTACTCACCCTCAAGCCGTTCCAAACCTGTATGAATTTCTTTCATCTGTTGAACACAAAAGAGGATATTATGAAGAATGTTGGTAACCAAACAGTTGACTGTAGCCATTGACTTCCATAGTATGGAAAAAATACTACATGAGTGAATGGGGACCAACAACAGTTTGGTTACCAACATTCTTCAAAATATCTTCAAAAAAACTACAGGTTTGGAACAACTTGAGGGTAAGTAAATAAATTTTCATTTTTGGGTGAACTATCCCTTGAACTATAAGAATTGGTCATTGAAAACCCATATTGTTTACCTCTATAATGAATTTTAATGGGTTTTATGGTGTTTATGGCCTGTTGAAACTTAAAGCATCTTAATTATTAAACATTTTCATTCTGGACCAAACCAATTCATCTGAACATGAGTCAAAGAGGAGCAAAATCCGGGTGATTTTACAATATTTAAATGCGTTAAGAATATAACGCACCTGTCAGACGCTGACAACTGTACAAATAATCCTTCTGGAAAAAAGAGCGCCCATCGCCAAGGCTTGATTTGTCGAGTCTGAGATAATGATCCCAGCACTAAGCAGCAAGGCTGTGATCTGCCACTGGAAGAATGCAGGGTGAGTAAACAGAGTCTTAGCAAGAGATGGAGAAGGGAGTTGTGGGTAAGGCTGAAGATGTGTGAAAGATTTGGGTTGCCTGTGAGGTTACTTATATTGATATTAGGGCGAGGTATGGCTGTTATCACCAGAAGAAGGTGGGCAAAAAGATAACGGAAAGTGTCGCTTTGTGAGAAGATGTATTATAAAGGACGATTTAATACGATGCTATTTCCCTCCTCACTCCCTTTCCACCTCTTCCACTCTCATATTACTTTGTTTCTTTCTCCCAGCATGAGGATGAGCTGATTCAGATGCAGAAGAAACTGAAGGGAACTGAAGATGAGTTGGATAAATACTCAGAGGCCCTGAAGGACGCCCAGGAGAAACTGGAGATATCTGAGAAGAAGGCTGCGGATGTGAGTGATTGACGATCTCAAAGCACCAAATCACAAACAAACACAAATGCAACTCTTAAAACTTCATCCCGGGGTTCTTGTTGGGCCGCCCCTCCATTCCTCACATTCTCTCCATTCACTCCTCCACAGCTGACACTGTCAATACACCCCCCCCCCTCCTCCCTCCTCCCTCCTCCCTCCTCCCTCCTCCCTCCTCTTTTTTTCCAACTTATGTCAACCAGCCAGACTCCAACTTCTCCCCTTAAATGTACTCATACACTAGCATTTAAATGCATCGTACAAATACGGATTTCAAACAATTATTGCGAAAGGTGTTTAGACAGTTTTTAGTGGTGGCTTAAATGCAGTCCAATAATTGGCCTAGTTTATTAAATATAAAATACTACTGACAAAACACATGTATCTTTAATTACACATTGTCATATGAACAATCAATCAGTAATTACACTGATTGAAGACTAAAAAGACTCACGAGAGTCCTACCCTGTCCCAAATGGCACCCTAAACCTATGCGGTCTTCCACACTTTTGTGACATAACGTCACTTTGACTGTCGGGTTGAAGTCTGCAGGTAGAAGTCTTGCTTCACATCAAGAGCTAAAATGATGAATGGGAGGGGTCTCCAAACTCGGTCCTGAAGGTCCACTGTCCTGCAGAGTTTAGCTCCAACTTGCCTCAACACACCTGCCTGGACGTTTCTAGTACACCTTATTAGACCTTGATTAGCTAATTCAGGTGTTTAATTGAGGTTGGAGCTAAACTCTGCAAGACAGTGGCCCTCCAGGACTGAGTTTGGAGACCCCTACCTTGCGGTCTTGTTGACTTCACGGACACGCACATGTGGCGGCCATTGTAAGTCCGCAAGACCGCAAATACAACTGAAGAGTGCCATTTGGGACAAGACCTCAATTCGTTCAGAATCGGAACTCTGGTCATGCTGTATGTTGTTGATTCACTAAAAAGAACCGGTTCATAACACTCATTTGTTCGGGAATGTGTCGCTGCTTCACCTAAAAGAACCGTTTCATAAGAATCATCTGTTCAAATACCAGACTAGGCTGAAGTCAGTGTTGCCAAGTCCAAGGTTTTCCCACAGAATTGGGCTACTTTAACAGTGTTGTTTGTCATGTCCATGGGTTGAAGCGACCCCAATAATGTGATATTTAGCTCCTTGAATGAGAATTTTATTGGGGGAACCCCACCAAAAATGTGGATTTTACCCCCCAGAATGAGATTTCTTTTTTTACCCGAGAGGTAAAACCTGCCAACCCTGGCCAAACTGGTCAACCCTGGCCGAACTGGTCAACCCTGGCCAAACTGGTCAACCCTGGCCAACCATGGCCGAACTGGTCAACGCTGGCCAAACTGGTCAACCCTGGCCAAACTGGTCAACCCTGGCTAACGCTGGTCAAACTGGTCACACTGCATGTTATCGATTCACTAACAAGAACCTGCTAATAATGAGCGTCATTCATTTGTGGATTTCTCACAGTAGTTTCGCTCTGTATTCAGTAGCAATGTTGTTGCGCCATTAAATATTAGCTTTGCAATCTCTGTCAGAATATTTGGTATTCTGTCTACATTAGCGGACAAATGCACACTTTTAACAGTTAACCGAACGTCATTCAGTTCCGGTATTTGATTTTTTTTAAAAATTTGTTTTTATTTAAATGGAGCCCAAAATAGGTTCTTGGTTCTGAACCCATTCATAACTCACACAAGGTGACAAAAAGCGTGGATGATATTGCGTGTATACTCGTGCCTGTAGGCCTCAGTGAGAAAATTACTAGTTTGAGACTGCCGATTTAGTAGCAGGGTAGTAAATCAGTGTTTGTGAGAACAACAAGAACATTCCAGGCATGAACAGACTTTTAGAAGAGCTTTAAAGCTTTATTAGTCTTACATTAGTCATGGCTGGAGAGTTTTTGAAAAACATCTTTTCCATTCTTCAACTATTTCTCAAATACACTAATTCATTAAAGAAAAGGGCAAATTATTGTTAATCGCCATTGTGTAACTTGACTAAACTAAGGCTGTGCCGTCACAGTCAACCCTGTTACAGCAAGTACGTCTATTATTGCCTGTCGTTGTCCCTTTGTTCTGAGCTCCGGATATAGCAGACACACCTGTTGTCATAAAGTTCGGCCTTCATAAGATGTTCCTCATGGACTGAATACCTCAGGCTTTGAAGGTTGTGTGTGTGTGTGTGAGTGAAAGGAAGAATGCGATACTGTGTTCTTTTTTTATCTAGAATGAAAGAATAAGGACATAGTATATGGGGGGAAACCTCTTAAATCAGCCTAAGCTGGTCTGTTTGCTGGTTTTAAAGAGGTTTCCGGCACTTTTCAGCTAGATAAACAGATTTCTGACTATCTAAACCAACTGAACACCAGCTTGGCAGGCTGTGAGAGCATCTCTGACCTTAGAGACAGAAGAAGAAGACCTGCACATTTCACGTCAGTACCAAAGGGAGAAAAGCTGTTATATAATGTTGTAATGCGAGGACGATTTATTGTTTTGAATCTGGCATCCCCTAATCAGAAAAGCAGCATTAGAACAGTAGCTCCGAACAGAGAGCGAGTGTGGGTTGCCTCCATTACAGCTGTCACTTTCGAGTCTATTTTCATCTCAACCTTGAGTCAAAACTTTACCACCAAGCTATCACTTACCTTGCTACCCCACTGTTAAAAAAAAGAGTTTAGCCGTAAACCCGGGTGGATTCAGTGGTAATTTAGAGTCAATTAGTCACTCATCGTCATGCGGTGCGAGCTTGACAGACAGTGATTTGAATCTGGGGGTGGATCCTTTAAATAGAGCTCCAGCAGACTAACAGTGCAGTAAATCGTGAAAGGTTGAGGAGGTGCAACCTCTGTACAAAACTGAGAACTGAAATCGGGTACGTATGTCTGCAGCTGCAGGGGGTGAGTGGGTTGATGAAGTGAGCATGTGTGTTTTGGAGGTCAGAGTGTCAAACCACGCACCTCGTCACCTATAACCTATAATGTCAACAGACCGTTAGAGACATAAGCTGCAGTTTACCATCAGACCAGACGAGAAGACACATAATATCTGCTCTCAGCAAGAGTAAATGCTCCATTCAGTCACTTTTACCTCTGCTGTTTTTTCTCTAAAATTTCTCCTCATCAACGAATCCTAAAAAATATATCACGCTTTCCACAAAAATATTAAAATGCAGAACTGTGTCAGTTCTCAGTTTTGTGCAAAAGTTGCACCTCCTCACGATTTCACCATAACAGAGCTCTACTTAAATATTAAAGTGCCTTTGTTTTTTTTTACGAATATTACTTTTCATAGCTGTTTGTGAATGTAAGTCTGCAAAGTTTTTGAGGTCAAAGTGCATTCCAAATAAAGTTGTTTTCTCCTAAAAGAAAGATTAATTTCTAAACTGCCAAAACGAGTCATCAGCAATTCCAGTCTTACTTCCTGTTATGCGTAACAGTGTAACAAATTTGCATAACGCTAGCCGACCGTCTTCATTGGCAGCCTACGAACAACGTCTACTTTGACCCGCCCTCAAACACTAGTTGTTGTTGAGGCCTGGAAGAGCTTGATGCAATTCTGTTTAGACCTGTTACTAAGATGCATTTTGGATCACAAGTGGACCACACACAGGTGTAAACCGACTTGTCCACTTTCAACCACTTCCAGAGGTAGTCGAAAATACATTAGATCGGGTTGCTTTCATAGTGTAAACACTCATGTGGTCTAATGTTACTGAAGACCGCTTACTTTTTCACTTTGTCAGCCGAAGACCCAAGTTTGGTTTGAAGATGAAAAATGTACCAAGCAAGGTCTGATTTCTTACACACTCACAGCATTGCGGCTTTCAGAGCAGAAACGACAGCTGATGCTCGCTGTATGTTTTCCCGTCGTCTCCGGGTGCGTTCATTTGATCTGACAAAGCTCATACACTTACACACCCATAGACCCTCCCCTGGAAGAAATCAGGACAGAATTAGTTGAAAGTGGATAAAAGAGACTATGTGTAAACAGGAATGTGTCTCACCTGCTTGTGATCTGATCAACCAAAACGCATCTTAATTCCAGGTGTGAACAGGGCCAAAATTGATATGATAAAACCAATGCCATCTTTATTGTAAGGTATTTAGATAGACCGAATCTTCAAACGAACCGTTTCCAGAGTCTGAAAAATATATATATTATGAGAAAATACCTTGCATGTAAACCTATTGTAAGAGACCTCGAAAACTAAATGAGTGGCCTTTAAAATATATAATAGGGGCCCTTGAAGCAGCAAATCAGCATGTTAGAATGATCTGAAGGATCATGTGACACTAAAGACTGGAGTAATGGCAGCTTCAGCCTCACAGGAATAAATTACATTTTAAAATAAATAGATATAGAAAGGTCATTTTAGATTGTAATAATATTCCACAATATTATTATTTTTCTTGATTGTATTTTTGATCAAATAAATGCAGCCTGGTGAGCATAAGAGACTTATTTTAGAAACGTAAAATTTTATGTAAATAATTTTTATAAATAAAATAATTAATAGCTGAGAATAATTCAGGATTCTGTGAGTGGGACTCGGCCACAACCGTTGTGAATATTAAGTCTATGTAGATCATCTGGCGCCATCATCTGGCGAGATGATGGCAACATATGACAAAAGGGCCTGTCCCATGATATGTATGGAGTTTGGAACATATTTCACACTGGATTTCTCACTGGAGGCAGGAAGGGTGAGACAGGAAATGATGATGCAACATGATTTTGTGGTGCTCGTCTACAGTAGAATGATTCAGGATCAGTCAACATTTCAACCATATATGGTCCACCAATATAAAAATATTTGTGGTAAGAATTACATTACATTCAAAAACCATATCCTTAGGCATACTTTTAACAGTGCTTAGGACATAGTTACGGATGCCAGAAAGATTGCGCATTCAACACCACCGAAAGAGAACAGACAGCATTACTGGTCTTGTTTGGGTTTGCCCAGGCCTGCAAATTCAGTTTGTTCACTGGATTCTATTTTATGACCTCATGCAATCCTGTGGGTAACTTCTATAATGAAATCTCTTGAAAGACTTAAATCCAAATCACAATGTAAGACTATTTCATTTAATTGAAAAATACAATTATACATTAATCAAATCTCCCAATTTCATTAGTAATTCTGCCAAGAATGGAATGTGATGTAAAAAAAATCACTCTTTTAAGCTTTAACACAACTTAACTCACAGCATTACACACACACACACACACACACACATACTGACACACACTTACATACACACACACATTTACATTTATATATATCTCACCTGTATTGTTTTTACTCAGACTCCACAAAGAAACTGAATCAGAGTTTGTTCACGCAAGAGCACTGGCACTTACTGCAAAGCCGTCAATGGAATTACATGACAAGTAAATGATTTACAACAATCCTTGTTCTCATTTACAGCCTAGATATGCCAGACATGACTGTGTGGTTCTGAGGGATTCTGAAGAGACCAAAATAAATCATAACAATTAATTAATTGTTTGTGTTGACATTAATTTTTATAAATAATTTAAAGATATACAGCATTTTTTTTAGCATTTAAGGTCAATTCTTTTTATATAACTTTATTATAGATTTTAAGTTGCCACCCCAATTCACTCAATGAAACAAGAACAAAATAACCGTGGCAAAATTATGTATCAATAAAAAAGTTATTCCGAGATATACAATATAAACTAAGGATAATTATAATATCATAATTAGATACAGGTCAATTTGCAGAAAAGAGTTTGTGAAAGTTACACTGTAAATAAATTATTTTCTCTTGTCAAATCAACTTAATGTGGTTCAGATAACTTTCTGTGGATTAAACCAATTGTCTTTTTCGTATTAACTCAAATTTTCAAGTTCAATGAACTCAAAATTTCAAGGCAATCAGGTAACTTACTTTCTTAAGTTAAACCAACAGTTATTTTTTTACATTGCAGGTGTTAATGTCGAGCCCTGGAATGCACGATACTTTAAAACAGCAGAAAATCCAAAAATACATGCGGAAAACAGTCTCTGCGTCAAACACTGGTAGATTCAAAATCGCTCGTGGAGCGGATGAGAGTTTATAATAAATGCAATATTAATTTGCAACATTAATTTTCAAAATAAACTGAGAAGAAGCATCACTGATGATTTGGACCGGGAATGTTGTCGACCCACTAAAATCATATTATTCTGCTGGGTGTATGTTCGAGAGTCAAATTCCTTTTTTGGCCTCTTTCTAACTGATGACAATAGCCTACAAGTTTCCCATTGATCCACACGCGCATTCCTGAATTAAGGAGTGGCCTGTCTGGAATGCCAATGATTTATTTGCTCAACGACGTCATTTACCTGGCAGGACACGTGTAAAACAAGGGGTGGCTCTTCCGTTTACAAAGGCCGTGCAAAAACTGCTGACCGGAGATCAACCGTGAACCCGTTCCGCTGAGACACGACTCTGCAACGCCGCTGATTCCGGATCAGTTACGCCTCATTCTCAGCTCTTAAACCGTTGGGGACAGGGTGGGGTAATCCGGAAGTGGGGCGAAAAAAAGGAAGAGTTTAGGCAACTGAACAAATTGGGTGAAGAGAAAGCAAGGGGAGGGAAAAAGACTTCATGATATTAAAACTCATTCATTAAACCGAACGACTGCTTGAACATCAAAACGCTAGCTCGAGCTAAATTCAACTTGGAAAAGTCTCTGGCGGAGATAACCTATCTCGTTCCTGTAATTTTTTTTTTTTTTTTTTTACAAACACTATTATTTGTATCTAACGAGATTAAAGAAACCACAGCTCCGGCCATAAAGACGAGCGCGTGAAACGTCTGATCCTCACGTTACTTCCACTCGCTTTGCGTTTGACTTGTTGGCGGGGCGTTGGTGCCTTGGACTTTTTTTTTTCCCCTCCTCTTCTTCGCGGCTCGGTCCACTACGCTGCTCGATTGGAAGCTGATTTATTCGACCACACTACAGCTCTAGTAACACATTAAAATGGCCGGATCCAACAGCATCGATGCAGTTAAGAGAAAAATCAAAGTTTTACAACAGCAGGCAGATGAGGCAGAAGAAAGAGCCGAGATTTTGCAGAGACAGGTCGAAGAAGAGAAGCGTGCCAGAGAGCAGGTAAGTGTCTCATTGTATCAAACAGAGATGCTTTTTTTCACGTTAAAGCGTCGCGTTTCTCCGCACAATCGTTACATTGTATCACATGTGTTTGTGCGGAGGTCGTACGCTTACATTCACACCCAGATTCAACGCCCTATACGAGGAATTATGTGTCTTTATCGCTATAAAACATCTTTCCATGTCTAATAAACATCGAGTATGTACTTAGAGTGGCCTGTGACAGCGATATGTTCATTCTGAACCGTGAAGTCCGAGAAAATATGGGCTGGTTCGATGGTTATTGCAAAACCTGCAAGCTAATGCGTTCATTGACTCTTCTTCATTGATGATTTTCATGTGTGCTTGGGTTTTTAGTTCTTAAGATGAATGCAAAACCCAGAACGA
Organism: Opsariichthys bidens; assembly: GCA_037194245.1. Lineage (NCBI taxonomy): Eukaryota > Metazoa > Chordata > Actinopteri > Cypriniformes > Xenocyprididae > Opsariichthys > Opsariichthys bidens. The sequence continues at coordinate 4,390,968 of CM074306.1, forward strand.
TATATAATGGCGTATTTAAATACAAAAATCGTGCGATGACATGTCACTTTGTGTGCTCAGAAGTGTTAGCCTCAAATGGTTTTTAGCTCATCCTCTTAGTCTCACATTGTTGGATTTTTGCGGGTGAGGCCTAAAGGAAGTAACAAAATAGTTCAGCTGAATCACTCATACTAGGATATTTTCTAAAAACGGAATCATCCATTTGTGTAATTTTTTAGTGCTTTTCACGTTCTCATTCGCGCACATTATCATCTGGGTCATCAGGTGCTCGTTTCGGCACTTTGAGTTGGTCACGCATGTCACTTGGGCTTTTAGCAGCTTATTTGAGCTTATTTGTCAGTTTTATTTGAAAAAGACCCTCGTTTTGGTTTGAATTATTTCGCTTGAACTCGCTAATATCGCAACATGCCTTTCGTTTCTGTGGTATTGCGTGAGGTGAACTCACCCCGCAGACTTTAGATTCCTCAGACCTTATTAGGAGCGAAACTCCAGTGTTAGTTAGTGGTGTCGTCATATCCGGAAGCCGTGCACGAGCGTTGTTTCTCAGCTGACGAGACGCGGGGCGCGCGCCAGCTAACCTGCTTTTGGGCTTGGAGCCAATGAGTCAAATTTTCTGTCATCTTAGACGGTTGATGTTCTGTCTAAACGATATTAATTTTCAATATTTTTTTAAATGTGAATTTATTTCAATAAACTTGCGTAAGTGCCCCTCTTTACACGTCATGAATGAAAGGCATGATCTTTCCCTTAGAAAAAAAAAATTACCTCAGAAAGCCTCGTTTCTGACACAATACTAGTAGTTCTTTCTGATAATGTTGCGAGAATGAAACTGGAAACATTGTAATTGCTGGTTTTATCTTTTAAAAAAATATCTAAAAATCTGTTTGAAATGGTTCAGCTACATATTATGGCCCCAAAGTGGCTTGGTAAACTGCAAAACCCATTCCCATGATATTTATGGTTGTTACATGGTTGCTAGGGTGTTGTGGCTGGTTGCTAAGGCGTGGCTGGGAAGTTGCAATGATCTTGTGAATAATTGCTTGTTGTATGAATCGAAATAACCCACTACTAAGTCTCCACAATATTTTGATCCAGAGATGTCCATTTCCTTTTTGTCTGTGGGATTTTCGCCCATGTTTCCGAGTACCGAGTGAACATCAGGAAGCCGATTAGTCTGAAAAGACATAGCACACCTCTAATCAGTAAGCACGATTTGAGGCGTCGTTCATGTCTGTAGCTCAAACAGTGCGACAAGTTCCACGGTTAAATGTTGTCTGGAAGAAGGATTTCTATAATAACCTAACCTTAGTCAGAGCAATATTAATACTGCCGCCTTGCAAAAATAGTTTGTCATTGTGTACACTCATTCCTCACATAATAATTGGCCTTTGCAAACATAGTGGTGCCACTGCTCAAGCAGAAGCTGCCAAATGATTCCACCACATGAGGGTTTTCCATTGTCTCATTAGTTCCACTTTCCAATTTGGTCTCCATGTTTGTCGGCAAGTCATCTTGGTCCTTCCACATTATCCAAGTGTTTTCCCATCCTCCTTTTCCTTATTTTGCATCACTTCCAGCTACTTGTGTGGACCGTGAAGTTCAGTGGAATAGTGTATTTGCTCTAATCTCATGTTGTTTTTGTCATGTTTGCCTTGTAGGCTGAGGCAGAGGTGGCCTCTCTGAACAGGCGTATCCAACTCGTTGAGGAAGAGTTGGATCGTGCTCAGGAGAGACTGGCCACAGCCCTGCAGAAGCTGGAAGAAGCTGAGAAGGCCGCAGATGAGAGCGAGAGGTACGTGCTGTAACATGCATACGCATGCAGAGTAATGTTATTTCTACTTTCATCCCAGCCTAACTTGCCCTACTTCCTTTTAATTTGCTATCTCTATGGAATAGAGGGATGAAGGTGATTGAGAACAGGGCTCTGAAGGATGAGGAGAAGATGGAGCTCCAGGAGATCCAGCTTAAGGAGGCCAAGCACATTGCTGAGGAGGCCGACCGCAAGTATGAGGAGGTAATGTAATGGTGTTGTTTTAGTATTATTTGTATACTATTAGAGTATTTATTGTTTTGAACTGGCATTTAATTTCATATTTCCTTTTTGTTTTAGTGTTTTATTTACTTTTGACATCAATTCTTTCTTTTTTTTGTTTCTGATTGGCTTTTTATTTCAGTTTGGTTTTAGTAACTATAGAACTATTTCAATAGTTTTAGTTTTATTTATTGACAAGTTGGAATTAATAGCAGTGTTGGAAAGTTACTTTTACTGCGTTTCTTCCTAAAAAGTAACTGATTGCGTTACTTTTTATGGAAAGTAATGCATTAGATTACTTTTGCGTTATTTTATCTCATCTTGGCTTTTTGTATGTATTTTTATAACAACAAAATTCTATTTTTGGCAATTGTAAAGGCCCTTTCATACCTAAAGTGAAACGAATAAGCCTCAGGCTGAACGAAATGCAAATTCACGCCTGCACAGTAGAGGGTGCAGTTCAAACAAACAAGCCTTTCAGCTGTGCTGCTGTTCTGGATTAAAGAAGAATAGAAAGCAGGAGAAGTAAATGAGTAAATGCATCTCGCCATCTCTCAGCATGACGACAGGAGAGCTGTCAGTCACTATATGGGAAAACAAAGTAACGTGTTATTTGAAAAAGTAACTCGTATTGCTGTAAAAGTAGTTACTTTAATAGATACTTGAAAAAAGTAATCTGATTACACTTTACTTGTAATCTGTTACCCCCAACACAGATTAATGGTGCATAAATATGTTTTCCGAGTACCAGCTGTTCTGGTAAAATGAAATAAAATCCACAATCATGTGTGTTACAGGTGGCACGTAAGCTGGTGATCGTTGAGGGAGAGTTGGAGCGTACAGAGGAGAGAGCAGAGCTTGCTGAGAGGTTAATATCGGTTTCAAAATCAAAATATAAACGTATACATATTCCTTAAACACATTTACCGTACAGACCACACATACTGTCCTTTAGCTCATATTTTTTTAGTGTCCATTTAGACCTATTAAAACTCAAATTCATTGTTCTCTCAGCGTGAGAAAATGCCTCATTTTGCATGACAAAAGGAATGCTCTATCATAACCATAATCCTCCTTTGTGTGTGTTTGTGTGTGTGGAAGAGAGTGAGAGAGTGTGAATGAGTGGTTTCACTGGCTTGAATTCATCTTAAATTCATATGTCCCCTCCTTTCTCATTTGTGTTTGGGCATGTGTGACCTTTGACCTGACATACCTTCCCCTCCCCACTCAAACTAACAGCCATGTCAAGCAGTTGGAGGAGGAGCTGAGAGCTCTTGACCAGACACTGAAGAGTCTGCAGGCCTCAGATGAGAAGGTATATATCCCAATTGCAAAATTCTGTTCTTGTGTTGGACGATATGTGGCCGCTTATGTGTTTGTTGGAGACGTGGGGTTTACAGACATTTGGAGAATGTTGCCCTCAAGCTGGATCTGTATACTTGAGTGAGTGTGCAAGAGAACTAGCAAGATAGTCACCAATGAGAACAAAACAAAACCAAAAAAAAACAGGACTCCTCCCTCCAGCACTAGTCGTTTTTTAATCTGTGCTTCTACTGTTTTACCTGGTTCGTCTTTCCACCCTATCCTTTCATCTTTCCACCTTCCTTCCACTCATCTAACCATCCACTTGCAGGTATCGTTCTTTTGGAAATGGCATGAGACGTATTTACTCAAGTGGCATGATGTGCATGCTTATGTAATGCTTCAGTCGCTGTACGTTTTTGTCTCATCTGTCTCAATCCAAAGCGTACGTGTTCATGTTCCTGCTTAAAAAAGCTCATAACAACTTTCAGTCTTAGAATCACGCTAGTTTCCTTGACACTTAAAATCTCACATCAGCCACACAGTAGTACTCCTAGTATAATCTGAGGCTTTGCTAGATGTGCGATAGGCAATATGTTAAAAATCAAGCACCTTTGGCACATACAACAACCCAAACTATACATTTAAAGGGATGGTGCATGCATAAATGAAAATTGTTTTCATGTACTCATGTTGTTTGAAACGTATGATTTTATTTTAGTCTGTGAATGCAGATTTTTCTGTTTTTCATACAATGACAGTGAAAGCTAATGAGGGTCGTCAAGCTCCAAAAATTACCATAAATGCAGTTAATCCAGGGTGTTAAGTTCTTTGAATCTTCTGAAGCCATTAGATGGCTTGAGTGAGGAATGGCATTTAAATTATTTGCTGAAAGTCGTTAATTTATGTCTGTTCCCCACACTAAGATATTGATACATTTATACATGTACCTTTTGGGGATGGTAAGATTAAAAAAAAAAAAAAAAAAGTCACCAAATATGCATTTATTTGATAAAGTATTGTGAAAAATATTAATACAATTGGCACTTTCGGCCAATTTAATGTATCCTTGCTGAATAAAACCGTATTCATGTATAAAAAATTTTTTTTTAAATTTTATAATGAGATTTTTGGAGCTCCTCAGTCGCCTGCATTGTATGGTTTTTGGGATTTGAAATGACATGAGGCCGCATAAACAATGACAATTTTTTTATTTTTGAGTGAACTGTCCCTCGCAAAACGATCATTTAAGGCCTCTCTTACTGTTCATGTGTTTACCTTCATCTCTATTACTCTGCCACTTCTGCTGGCTTGTCTTCATGTCTTCCCTTTGCCCTGTGCCCCTTTCTTTTCTGCTTCCTCCAAAATCAAAACGGCTGCTCTGTATATAGCAAATGCGCTGAGCTGGAGGAGGAGCTGAAAAATGTCACCAACAATCTTAAGAGTTTGGAGGCCCAGGCTGAGAAGGTAGGGTGTGTGTGTGTGTGTGCGCGTGCGTTTTACTCTGCACGATCTCTGACTGGTTGCTGTGTTCATCCTCTTTTTTAACTCTCAAAGGAACTCTGATTCAATCCCCACCAATGTGCCTTGCAAATTGCCTTCCAGGCAATCAAATTTAGATTCCAATTACCAAACCAGTGATCTATCTGCTTGTGCATAACATGAGCTCCCTCATTTCCAAGTGGCCTTTTGCCTGATGTACGGCTGTATATCATCACCCGTAGCAAAAGGCCACAAATGTCGGAGCAGATTACAGTGGTAGACCATTACATCAAGAGAGAGGTGTAATTGACCACTGGGGTGAAGTGAAGACCCCCTCTCATTTTCCATATCCATCTCAACTTGATGAGATGTTATTCAGAATCCCTGAAGGACTGTTGTGTAATGAAATGAAGTCACCCTTTTGGTGCCTATAGAATCAAGCGCAACCGGTCTCGGATGTCTTTAGACTAATTAAGCAGAAGTGATGCTAATAAATGCTGCGTTGCATGAGATCTTATGACAGAAGCGCATTTGCATGTGATTTGGTAGCATGCTGTGTGTTACAGTACTATAGCATTTTAGGTGGAATGCTATTATTGGAACCTGTTTATTTCCCTAATGAAGTCTATTGTTTGCTGCACATTATGGTTAAACTGTTTTGAATGCAGTGCATGAAGGATTTCTTTGTTGGATATATATTTATCCAAAATAAGTGGGGTGTTTTTGTGTAATGTGTATATTATGCATATAAATACACGCATGTATATATTTAAGAAATATTTATGCGTATGCTTATTTATAATATTATATAAATATTTAATATATAAATATATTAAACATATACATGCTATATATATATATGTGTGTGTGTGTGTATGTATGTATAAATGCACACATGTATATACACCTTTTTTTTTTTCTCTCTTTTCCCTGTCTTTGTTGATCTCTCCTCGAAATTCTGAAGAAAGGAGGTTTTTCCCTTTCTATCATACCTGGTGTTTTGTTGATGTTGCCGCTGCATTCCTGCGCACATGTCCTGATCTGTTTAAAACTTTGGCAGAACACAGCAGCAATATCTGCCATCATGTCACACGCCTTGCACAACAGCAGCAGGCCAGGGCTCAGCCGGCCTACATATAAACTTTGAGGAAAAGGGGGGTGGGGGGTGGGACACACCACATGATGTCAAAGCATAAAGCGCTGCACTGCTTTTCAAATAAAGAGCTGTTGTAGAAACATGTCAGCGTTAAGTGTCATAAAATTGGTTCTGTTTGAAGCGTGCCAAACCCAAAATACTAAACTCATAAGTTGTTTGTGTATGCTGAGTTGTAAGAGTCTCACAAGACCCCACCCCAACTCATATTTCTATTTTCCCTACAGTATTCCCAGAAGGAAGATAAGTATGAGGAGGAAATCAAGATCCTCACTGATAAGCTGAAGGAGGTGAGAGAACTTCTCATGGAAGATTTGGCTTCCGTTAGGGCTGCCAATTTTAATGTTAACTTGAGGTTAAATGTATATTTAAACCTTTCTCGTTTGGCCCTATAAACATTTGTTTCTTGTCAAGTTGAAACCTGGAGAAAGAACTTGCTAATCATTTTATTAGTCACTTAATGGCCTCCGTTAAATGTGAATGCAATTACAAAAATCTTAGTTGCATATTTTTCTTTCTGATTTTGATGTGTATGCATTTCTTTTTACTTATAAAATGTAGTTTATTGTTTTAGAATAGAAATTTGAACATGATAGTAAACAAAAAAGCAAAAATTCCTTTTCAAAACATGCCACAAACTCATGCTATTGGTTGTTACACTCATTTGAGATGTTCTGTTTTGAAATGAGATGCTTTTAAAGAAAGCTTAGATTAATTAGGTCAAATACAAATTTTAAATGAATTGCAATTAATAACTTTATTCTTAATCTTTTTATTTTTTGATGTTTTCGAATGATTCTGTTTCTTAGGAATTCATGTGTAGTCAAACTTTCTCACCAGTTATTTACTGTTATTATGGTTGAGATTTTTGTCTTAGTAATTGTTTTTGTCTTTTCTAGTAGTTTTAAGTTTTAGCTTTAGTTATTTTTAGTACTTAAACTAAATGGAAATGAAGTTTATTTCAAGTAATGAAAAAATAAATAAATAAATAAATAAATATATATATATATATAATTTATTTATTTTTTTTTTTAAATGGTTTTACTAAAAGATATTGCCCCTTCTCTCTACTAGGCTGAGACCCGTGCTGAGTTTGCTGAGAGGTCTGTGGCCAAACTGGAGAAAACCATTGATGACTTGGAAGGTATGATTGCGTCGTTCTCCATCCGTTCCATCCATTCCAGCTATAATATGATCCTGTTTTTTTTTTCCCCGTTTTTTTTTTTTTTACTCTCTTCATAGCATTATCTCATTGTGCTTTTCCGGTCCTCTTTCATATTCATAATCTTTATTTGCCGTTTTTCCCTACTTTCTTTATCTTTGCTTCATACTCTGACCTTTTCCTTCCTCTCTGCTTTTTGTGTGTGAACAGATGAGCTTTACGCTCAGAAACTCAAGTATAAGGCCATTAGTGAGGAGCTGGATCATGCTCTCAACGACATGACCTCTATGTAAATATTGGCCTGTGCATGCGTGTGGAACTCAGCTGCTTGTGGTTTGCTTTTTGTAGGGCGATTGAGTTTTGCTGCAATGGCAGATTTGAGTCTCGTGACCGAGCCGGTTACCTAACCTTGAGCTTCATAACCACCGACCGTATACTTTTACTATATACTATACAGTGTAAAGCTCAGCCGCAAGGAGTTAATCGTTGACCAGAGCCGTCGTCTCGCTGATTCTTTTGAACTTCTGCTTTATTCGCGTTTGTGTGAATGGTGTCATGATGTCAGTTACTATTGTGTGATTCTAACTCGTACGCATTTGTCAAGTAACTAATATGCTAACTATGAAATGATTTCATATTTAACTACAGATAAGGGGGACATTCTGCAGTTTTTGTAGTTTAGTTTTTCTCGCTGAAGTCTACTTGAACTGCGAGGTGGTTTACTATTTTCTATCCTCCATTAAACAGGCCAAATTTGCTGTACCTTTAAGAGTTTTGTATGTAAATGGCCTCTGTTTTAAACAACCTTACTTGTTAAACAAGTAAAATAAGTGCAAAAATTTGAGTGGTCGTATGTTAATGTAATGCCTATAGTTTGACCTAGTAACCATGCCTCATTAATGGCTCGTTATAAAACGTGCTTTCTATAAATGGGCTTTTTGCATTGTGGAAGGATGTCATGATGTAGATCTGAATAACCCTATTTTCATGATATGTCCCCTTTAAAGCTTTCATTTACATTAGGATTTTATCCTGAAATTGGTATTTTGAGCTAGTTGGTTTTAGAGTTCGGCTTCGATTTGATGAGCTTTTAACATTTTGTTCTTAACAACTGCTTGCATGTTTAAAAATGCGACTTTCCTCATTCTGATATGTAGAATTATTCTCATGAGGTATTTACGGTTGGTGTCTGTTTACAGATAAAGAGTTTCTGGACTGTTCTGTGGCTGACTGTGACTTCAAGAAATTCTTCATCTTCTCTGACTGTCAATATTTGTTGCATATTTCTTCTCTGATCTTCTGTGCACACTTCCCTTTTCATGTATTTTTCCATGTGTTTGTTTCTCTATTTAAGCCCTGTTCTGTTTCTGCGTTCTCTGAATTTCTGTTCTTTAGATATTCATTATCTGCTCTAACATCTTCCTCTTATCTGCATCTGACTGTATTCAGAGACTTGTGGTGTTTTTTTTGTCCCTGGTTTTGTTCTCTCTTGTGGCCTTTGCTGTATTTTTCATACCTTGTGTACATGTTTATTGAAGGGAGGAAAAAAAAAAAGCTCTGCTCTCTTTTGAATTTCTGCTCGTCTCTCTTCATTGCATTGTGCTGGTGTTAGGCAACTAAGCATTTGTCAATTTTAAATTGCACATGAACAATATCTTATGGCTGAAAGATAAAAGCTTGGATAAATTCTTTCACTGATTTAGTCATGTGTTTGAGCTGAGTTAAGATGATCTCGGCCACAGACAAAAAAAAACTGAAATCTCTTAAAGATTTGTGGTTTACTATAAAGTGTACGTGCAATTTGCCATCATATTTAAGCCAACTGGAGGAAAGGGTTAACATGCACAATTTTAAACCATTTATGCTTATTTCCACTTTTTAAATATAGGTTTCTTCCCCCAGAAATGAAAATGCTGTCATTTATTCAACCTCAAGTTGTTCCAATCCTGTATGAATTTCTTTCTTCTGCTGAACACGAGATATTTCGAAGAATATGGCCAACCAAACAGTTGATGGATCCACCGTATAGTAGATTTGTTTTTTCCCCATATTATGAAAGTCAAAGGGGGTCCATCAACTGTTTGGTTGGCCATATTCTTCGAAATATCTCGTGTTCAGCAGAAGAAAGAAATTCATACAGGATTGGAACAACTCGAGGTTGAGTAAATGACAGCATTTTCATTTTTGGGTGAACTATCCCTTTAAAATTAATCGATAAATGGTAGTGGGCCGGGACACTGGCTCTTCTTTTGGCTAGAAACAGATTCTTGCTGTCAATTCAGATCAGTTTAGTTTTTCCAAAAAGCAAACCTCCCGTTTTGAAATGGAAGCTGGCTGCCAAGATGGCTGAACATCTGTAATGTGGTTTGGTTATGGACGGATGAATAAATTAATGGTTTAAGGGAGATTTTTAGCTATTTACTAAACCTGTCAATGGCCTTGTCGAAAGTTACTTCAGGAAAAAAACGAGTGCTTGTATTTCTGAAGTTCTAATGAAGGGCCTCATGCCATTGAGCAAAATGAAAAAGGCTTTCATTCAGCTGTACATTCTCTGAAAATTGGTTTATCATTTAGTTATTTTTACCCCAGTGCTGTGGCAGAAGCAAAGCATCGACATGCCAGTGTTGCACAATCTTAACACTGTGGGATACAAACCCAACATAGTTTAGGTGAATGTTATCTACAGTATCTTCCACTCATAAACTTGAGCGCTTTCACAAGTAGGATTTATTAAAGGTGCTGTATGGTTTTTGTTTCTTTTTACTGTACTTGAGCAAAAAAAAAGTGTTGCAAAGATTTAGGAAACATGCTAATTTAATAACTTATTTCTCTGAAAAACAATGCTATAGCATTATACTTTGAAATGGGTGTTGCGTGTCAAATTGTCTGTTTTTGTTTTTGTCCATTTGATCCCACCCTCAGGAAATTTACCCAATAGTATTTTGACACCCAGAGTTGCCAGTTGGAGGAATACGCAAGCTATTGCAGTCATGGAAGCCGTCATAGAATCACAGATTCTACCCGAACTTAAAAGCCTCAGTGATTTAAAAAAAAAAAACAAAAAAAAACATTGCAAACGTATACATTAGTTTATCAACTTGCAGTGTAAGGCTCGTCACTTTCCATTGTCAGACCATTCCTGTCCTCTCTGTGTGTGTGTGGGGTCCAAGATTTTGAATTTGGACTGCAGTACTCATTTCAACTGCTAGCTGTCAATATTACATATTGCACCTTTTAAACCTGAAATGTTATGTAAATGTAATGCTAATGCAGAGAATTAGTATCTTAAAGTTGGCATAAAATAAGCTCAGCCTATACAAAACACCCGAATCTATTTTCCATTAGTTTAAAAAAATTTTAATAACATTTTGACCTTGTAATTCTTTGCCAAAATGTCATAACTCAATCTTTCGGGTGCCGTACTTTTCCAATCATTTAGTCCGCTTAAACCCTGCCCCTTTCTTACAATTTATCGAAAAGCTTTCATTCAACAACCGATGAATTGAACCACATCTGCACCCTACTTTTTTCTTTCTGATAATCTGCCTCCATGGGATGCACTTAGTAGAAAACAACTGTTGCTACTTCAGTTTCATCACAAGTAACATTTGTAGTTACTAAATTCTGATTCATAATCCCCACAATGCTCTAAAGTTAAAAGTAAGGTTTTCAATGTTGCACTGTTGTTAAGAGAACCATCTATACTGGTACTTCCGGGATTCAGTGAGGTCTTCACTTTAAACTGAGATTTAGTACCAATAACCTGATCTGAAGAACCTATAATATAACATCAAGAGCCAAATCAAACCCGTATTTAATAATAAATCACGTGCAATGTTGTATTACTGTTCAATTTTGCAGTTTTTCACTTTTGGATTTCCTTCGGGGAATTTTTTTTTCCGTTGCAGAGAAACTGAGGGATGCTAAAGAGGAGAACGTCAAGATCCACGCCACCTTGGACCAGACCCTGAGCGAGCTCAATAGTTTCTAAGATCTGGAGCAAAAAAAAGCCGCCTCTTCCCTTCCTGAAACCCTCATCTCATTTGGCTTCTTTGTCTCTGCACATCTGATTCTGCTGTTTTTCTGATTCCCTCTTATCTCGTTCTACTGGAGGACAGGCTCACCAAGCCAACCAGCAAAAATGTGGTGCTTCTCAATGGTTTGAAAAGTACTTTAATGTTTCTGGAGCACTTAATTAAGCTTCACTGCTCATCTCCTCAGAAAATCCCAAGTGATTTCAGAAACAATCTACTATGGTGTTCCTAAAGTGTTTTTTCCTGTTTCTGCTTTTGGTCCATGATCAGAGCTTTACGATTGTGGCAAGTTTTTCCACATATCAGCCAAAACTTTTCTGGAGGGTAATTTACTTAACAATTTGTGCCATAAAAGCCTTCTAGGCATTCCAATGCTTGGCTTTAGATCACTCTACAGCCATTTTTTTTCCTGTTGGTCATATGACGCAGGATGTTTTTGCTGGTCTTGTTGGTGCCTGATCCACTGTTCTCCTAAGTCTTCATACTTTTCTCCTCCTGCACAAGTGTCTGCTGCCTGTTTGTCGGCATCACAGGTTTTGGGACCAAAACCACATCATGTGGTCTGTAACAGTATGCACAACCATGCCGTGAAGGCCATTGTTTTTTGTTTGTTTTATTAAAAGCATTTGCTTCCCTTTTGGAGTTTTGAGTAATATATGTATTCATTGTTTGGGTCTAATCCCCCTGCATTTTAACACAACTTTTGGCAAACCACTATATGAAACTCTGCACTGTTGTGGGCTTATGGTGGACATCTTGAGCAGAGGATGCCAAGTCATGGTTCCTTCATTCACTGATTTGTTTTTTGTTGTTGTTTTTTTTTTTTTTTTTGCTTTAAAGAGCCATATTCTACCCAGGGAAGAAAGGGTGAAGATTTATTACCGTGGGTTCAAAGCAGTGGCACTGCCCGTGTCGAAAGGTCCAAAAGCCGTGCAGATCTAAATATGTATTATGAACACAGTAAATGGGAGCAAGAAGTAACACTTATTAGTATAAAGATTAAAAAGGGGTAAACACATAGTTTTAACTGGAAAGAGCCCACAATGATGTGTAATCACTTTGTTACTGTCTATATCTTGTGTAATGATACCTAAATTCTTTTTTAAATAAAGACCATGATTTTTACTGTCACCGAACTGGATCCGGGTCTCTTCTGATTTTCTTGCGCATTCAGAAGGCAATTGCCGTTTTTAGTTTAGGAATTATTTGTAGTGTGCTTTCTAAAAACGGACTGAACGTTCACAAACAGTCATTGATATTTATTTAGAGACAATGTCAGTTTCAAGATGGACATCAGTAATGTGTCATTGGGGGAGGAAAAAAAATCATTTTCAGTTATACATACAAGGATTTAAAACAATCAAGAATTAATTTTTGACCCCGATTGTACGTGGATTGAGGAAGTTTAATAGTTTCAAATAACAAACTGTCATTACACTTCAGTACTGTTCAAATGTTTGGGTCAGAAAATCATTTTCATTCATTTGTATCATGGAAAAAAAAAGTGTGATGTCCAAATAAATAAAGCAGCACTATTTTAAACAATGTTTCTTGAGCACCAATTCTGCATATTAAACTATTTCTGAAGGATCGTGTGAAGCTAAAGGAGTAATCTCTGTGGAAAATTCAGCTTTGCCATCACAGGAATAAATTACATTTTAAAATATATGAAAATAGACACTTTTGAACAGTGCCTGTATAAATTTTCAATATGGACAAACATGATGTGTGTGATATATAAAGTACTGTTTTGCATTCGTGAATTCAAGGGATTCCAAACCTTCTGCTGAACACCAAAGAAGATATCTGGAAGAATATTGATAACCAAACACTTCCATATTATGTTTTTTTCACATTACGGAAGTCAACGGGGCCCATTAGCTGTTTGCTTACCCATATTCTTCCAAATTGTGTTCAGCAAAAGAAAGAAATTCATAGTTTTTGAGGGGTGAACTATCCCTCTCAGTATCGCAGCCTAGTAGAGTGGGTCGTTTTCTGATTTCCACATCGGCCCTTCTCCCGCTCGCAAGCGGTTCTTCCCCCCAAATAGACAGGGAAGTTTATGGTTGACCTTCATCACCACAGCAACTGTGCAGGAATCTGGTTTTCGAACGGCCTCGCACCAGGGCGGGTAATCGACTGGCTGCTTTCCACTAGAGGACAGCAAAGAACAATGAGCTTCAATATCAGCTGTATATAGAGTGCTTGTAGTCATGCAAGTATGCGAACTTACTATTCACAGCAGCCCACTCCAAAAGGCTCGAAACACACACACTGGAAACATTCGTCATTTATCCAGGCCTCGCCGATGTCGAATACACGGCCGTTGTGTTTACAGCTGGCTGCAGTGAAAGAAGTAGGCTAACAGATCATTTCACTCTACTTTTTATTGTTGGGATGAAACCATTTTTATAGAAGGCTATGTTCAAAGATATGTTCCTTTGTATCGTTTCGTCTAGTTTACCTTTGGCGTTGAAGTAGCATTCTCCACTGCTAGAGACACCCTGACCGAGCTGGAGGAGGTTAACCACGCAAAACACAACTAGTAAAGCGTTCATCTCTCTTGTCTGCATGTCTACAAGGAAATATGGAGGGTAAATGAGCAACCCAACACTTGATCGACAGGATTCAGAGCGAGCTACTGATGATATCTTTGCCATTATGAGCACATCGAAATATTTGTCATTTTCTATTCCACTAAGAATGAATAGGAAGCTGTGAGAATACTAGTTGGGAGTGCTTGTTTCACTCTTGAAAAATGCTTTCAATGGAAAGTTTTATATCTTATTGAGCATGTGCTGTGCAGAATGGCCAGAATATCAGATCAGATTAATATTATGCTGGATAAAATAGTATATGCTACAAGAATGTGCATTGCATATTCATCCTATTTGATCAATTTTGCAGCATTACGATGAGGCATACAGCTGTGTGTTTGGAATTCATTAGCAATTTTATAATGAAGCCAGCTGGAGCATGTATTGTGTTGTCTTTTATTATTTATTTTTCATTTCCATTTGTTTGTTATGCGTCTTATGCATAATAATTGTATCTTGTGTTATCCTCAAGTGGGTTTCATTTTTAATCTTTTGGTATATTGATTATAGTATTCTTATTTGTTTTGATTTAAGCACTTGGTGCTTATTGTAATACGTTTTTATTGTAAAGACTGCATTCCTTGAATGAAAGATGCTGATGTTTAGTATTATTGTTATTATTATTACTTCACATATTACCTTAATAATGACTTTTAAAAGTCGATTAGCCCCTTTGCGTTACATTTAAAGAGATATATAATCAGTTTCTTACCTTATACGATTCTTCCCTTTCCCCTCTGTTCGTGTTTCCTTCCCGCTGTTTTCTTTCAGGATGGGTGTGCTTGTGTTCTCCCTGAAGCTCAGGCACACCGCAGCTTTATATACCTGCATCTCTCTGCTCTCGTCTTCACCTCTCCCCCCACTCTGTCGTTTATGTTTATCCTCACTCTATTCTTTCTCTCTTTTCTTTCTTTCTGTGCACACAGAATGTTTTACTGCTGATAAGAAGGGAGAGCCTAAATTGCTAAGTTTTCTTGAGTTGTTTCTATTTAAAATTTTTATATTATATTATATTACATTATATTTACAACCACAATTGGCAGAAATGTAATAAATCATTGGTTGTGTTTTTATTTTATTTACTAATTTATTTATTACTAGAAGTCTTGTTATATTATATCACGTTATATTATATTACTTTTACAGCCGCTATTGGCAAATTGTTTTTATAAATTATGAGTTGTGTTTTTTTTTACTTTATTTACTTATATGTCTTGTTATTATATTATATTATATTATATTATATTATATTATATTTACAGACACAATTGGCAGAAATGTAATAAATCATTGGTTGTGTTTTTATTTTATTTACTAATTTATTTATTACTAGAAGTCTTGTTATATTATACATTATATTATATTATATTATTGTATATTTATATTATCTTTTCAACCACTATTGGCAAATTGTTTTAATAAATTATGACTTGTGTTTTTATTTTATTTAGTTATATGTCTTGTTATTATATTATATTATATTATATTTGCAACCACTATTTGCAAAATATATATATACATATATATATATATATATATATATATATATATATATATTATGACTTGCGTTTAATTTTGTTTACTAATAAAAGTCTTGTTATATTATTTTATATTATATTTATATAATTTTGCAACCACTTTTGGGAAAAACATTTGATAAATTATGAGTTGTGTTTTTATTTTATTTACTTATATAAGTCTTGTTATTATATTATATTTTTCAACCACAAAAGAGAAAATCACTCAATCAAAAACATTGTGTTTATAATTTATAAACATGTTTATACTAATTTAATCATGTTTCTATTATTGCACTAGTTACAGTATACATTTCTTTTTTCAGTTATTTATCGCTTTTTCAGCGCTTACATAATTGTACCGATACAAGACAGGTGTCTGCTTCTGGTTTGTAGTTGCCTCATACTTTGCCTTTTCAAAGGTCAAAGGTCACATTATAACTTTTAGATGCTGATGATATTTGACTTCACATCGGAGAGGTCACCCACCGGATTGTTTCAAATCATCAGGGTTGACGTCACTGACGCTGTCCGAGTCTGCATGTGTGTGTTAAACTGCATCTGTACACACGGTATTGCCTCTGCATGCACACAGATAAAACGTGCTGTTGTGTGTTCTATATATATATATGACATTCACATACATGCAAACATGCCTGCGGAAAATTTGACGTCACTGATTGCTCTTGCGTCCTCTTTGTGTGTCAGAGTCGATGTATTTTGTTGTCATTCATTAGTGATTATCGACATCTGTTACAGTCTTTCGGCATGTTTATTGTAGTAGGATTGAGATGTAGATAAGATGTAGTTCAGGGGCTCCAGGTATCAAAGTGTAAAGAGACGTTTGGGAAGACAAGATTGTGTTTGTCCAATTGTCTTTTATTGTCTGTCTTGTCTCAATCTTTACAGCACTGCTAATGCAAACACACCTGCTGCTCAGTATTGTTGCACACACACATACACACATATGTTGTGTTTTCATGTTTTATGGGGACTTTACATCGACATAATGCTTTTTATACTGTATACACTATATTTTCTATCCCCTAACCCTAAACTTATCCATCACAGAAAAAAATGTATTGTTATTTATAAGCTGTTTTCCTCACGGCTACTGAAAAAAATGTCCCCAAAGGTCAAAAATGACTATTATCTTTGTATATCTTTGTGGGGACACGAGCCACACACTCTTATTCAAATAATGAGTATGACATATAACAATTTTAGTGTACTCTAGATTTGTTCTTCAAACCTAAACCTAAAATGGGTGATTCATGTTTTGCAGCTTTTTAATTTAAAATCGATATCTGTTTTTAATGAAATACAATATTATTTAAATGTTTGGAATTAGATTTTTTTAAATTTAAGTCTCTTATGCTCACAAAGGCTGCACGTATTTTATTAAAAATGCATCAGACAGTAATATTTTGAATGTTATTTATAACTATTAATAATAACTGTTTTCTATTTTAATATTTTTATTCTAGTCGATGGCAAAGCTGAGCAGTCATTACTCTTCAGTCACATGATCCTTCAGAAATCAGTAGAAAATGCTGATTTGCTGCTACAGAAACATTTCTTGAAAACTGATGCTTTTTTCAGGATTCTTTGATGAACTGAAAGTTGAAAAGAACATAATTTATCTGATACAGAAATCAAATAGTCCAGACTTTATTGTTATGGGGCAACTTGACAAAGCTAAGTCAGCTCTGCTCTTCTTGGTCAAAACCACATCATAAATTTCCTCTTCACATCACATGCTCTCAATAAAAAGTTTCAGTTTGGCTTGCAGACTTCAGTCCCTGCGAGCAAAGGTATGTTTCTTTACAACAGAGTTTTAAAATGAAAACGCTTTCTGCTTGGTTTCAAAATATTTTTTCACAAAAATGTTGCATTTCATTGAATTTATGAGACCGAAAAAGAAGCTAATTTAGCAATGTTTGAATTGAACAATGTAAATCTGTCCTTGTTACAGATGTCTGGGGAAAATCGAAGCGAATGGTAATACTACATACATTTTTGATACCACTGAAATCATTTTTGCTCCTTTTCCAGTGTCACAAGATAATGTGTTTATCTAGTAATTGATGGAATTGTTTTGAAATGTCTTGATTGGTTTTCCGCAGCGATTGCAAAGTGAGAATCGGTCATTCACTAAACGAAGCCGAGAAGAATCATGTGACCAGCAGGAGAGAATCAGCTCTGGAGTGTCTTAAAAGACACGGCATACACTGTAGACTGGTAACTCTACCTATTTCAATGGTAGACTGAATCTTTGAACTAATATGCAGGGTCACATGGAAGCTCCACATGATTCCTCATATCTTGGGTGTTTAAATATTTTAGATCGTTTTGGTTATGCCTCTAGCTCTCAGCTTAGTTTAACATATGTAATCACATATAAATCCAATATTTTCCAGATGCTGAAAATGCACACTAAAAGTTTGTAAGCCATATAAAGTAAATTTAACAGCACATATTGTTCGTTTTTTAAATGAGCAATGATGTCATTACTGATTTCTTTCATTCTGAACTTTTAAATGAACCTGAATGAATTACATAAAGCACAATTACAGTCTTACTTGGAAAGGTTTGTGGTGGTCATCTAACAAAGGCAAATTCCTTCTCATTTCTCACAGAATTCCTTACAGAAGAGCAGGCACTTTTATAAATAGTTGCTACAAATATGTGGTGTTTACTGCTTTACAGGACAAGCTGCCCAACATCGCTCTGCTGGCTTCAGGAGGAGGTGAAAGAGCAATGGTGGGTTTGCTGGGATCACTGGTCGCACTGTCTCAAGAAGATCTGCTGGACTGCATGCTGTATCTTGTTGGGATTTCTGGATCTACCTGGTAAAGGAGCAAATATATGCGCTCAAATTTAGCTCATCAGATTCAGCTGAACAGAAACAAATGTCAATCCTGTTTTTCTTCATAAGGTCCATGGCGTCTTTATACAAAGAACCAAACTGGTCCAGCAAGCTGGAAGCAGTGACCGATGAATTTGTACAGAAACTTCTTCATTGCGACGTCAGTTTCATGGAAAAATTGTTGGCACTCAAAAAATACTACAGAAAAAAAGACAATTTCAGTCTGACAGACATCTGGGCAGTGCTTTTTATAAGCAAGATTGTTAAAAAGGTGAGATTTTTATTGCTAATTAACAAGTAATCTTGTTTTAGGGATATGTTTAATGCAATAATTTACCACATTTGCAGATTTTGATAATATTCTGTTTCCTAAATGCCATATATGTCAGGCATAACATTATGACCACTGACAGGTGAAGTGAATAACACTGATTATCTCTATATCACGGCTCCTGTTAGTAGGTGGGATATATTAGACAGCAAGTGAATATTTTTTCCTCAAAATTGATGTGTTAGAAGCAGGAAAAATGAGCTGGTGACAGGATCATGGATGGCCAAGGCTCATTGATGCACATGGGGAGCAAGGGCAGATAAGCTACTGTAGCTCAAATTGCACAATATTAGAAGTTAATGCTGGTTCTGATAGAAAGGTGTCAGAATACACAGTACATCACAGTTTGTAGCGTATGGGGCTGCATAGCCGCAGACCAGTCAGGGTGCCCTTGCTGACCCCTGTCCACCGCCGAAAGCGCCAACAGTGAGGACGTGAGCACCAGAACTGGACGACGGAGCAATGGAAGAAGGAGTCCTGGTCTGATGAATCACATGGTTGGCCGAGTGCGAGTGCGTCACTTACCTTGGGAACACATGGCACCAGGATGCACAATGGGAAGACGCAAATCGGCGGATGCAGTGTGATGCAATGTTCTGATGGGAAACCTTGGGTCCTGCCATCCAAGATGTTACTTTGACATGAACCACCTACCAAAGCATTGTTGCAGACCATGTACACCCTTTCATGGAAATGGTATTCCCTGGTGGCTCTGGCCACTTTCAGCAGGATAATGCGCCCTGCCACAAAGCAGAAATGGTTCAGGAATGATTTGAGGAGCACACCAATGAGTTTGAGGTGTTGACTTGGCCTCCAATTCCCCAGATCTCAATCCAATTGAGTATCTGTGGGATGTGATGAACAAACAAGGTCCCACCTCACAACTTTCAGGATTTAAAGGATGTACTGCTGCTAACATCTTGGTGTCAGATACCACAGCACACCTTCAAGGGTCTATTGGAGTACATGCCTCCACAGGTCAGGGCTGTTTTGGCAAGAAAAGGGGGGCCCAACACAATATTAGCCATAATCTTGTGCATGATCAGTAAATATATAATATATATATTAAAACTTGCTAAAAAGAACTTCTTTGTAAACAAAAAACACCTGCAAGGCCTCAAAGAGAGCAAGCCTCAGCAGCCCGCCAGAATAGGTAACTGTATCTGGCTCCAATGTATTGCCATAGGATTCAGATTAACTCGACAATTTACGTTCCCTTTCAAACAGTTCAGTTGTATTGCGTCGCTAGACTCTATGGGAAAACAGTCCAATCGCGTTATGCTATGATGGCAGAACGACAAATTTTCTAAGGCCCCAGCCTAAAGCCTGATTTATTCTTTCACCTGGCTCCGCATCGCAAGCCTTCGCTGACTCAGATCCAGAAGAACCAATTCTCTGGGCATACTTGCGAGAGGATTTGTTTCAATACCAGCATCTTGAACAGCTATATCATAAGGGTGTGGATCAGATGTCTGAGGTCTAGGATAGGCCTGAGCCCACTATCTTTTTCGGGGATAAGGAAGTAGCGGCTGTAGAAGCCTGACTTGCTGTGGGTTGGGGGAACAGTCTCCACAGCTCCTTTCTAGGAGGACTGTGCCACGTTGCTCCTTGCCGATGTACTGACCACACCCCTGAAGTATGGAAGTCTGCAATCGAATTGAAGTGAGGAACCTCATTCTAGGATGTTCAGAACCCAGTTTAGGGTCACTCCAGGGATGGCTTCCCAAGCCTTGGCCCTGGTGGCTTGGGGCTGAATTAGTTTGGGCATTGGGGCACTGCTCTGAGGCAGGGGACTGATGCCCATAGTATTGGGAAGAGGAAAAGTGCTCTCTATAACAGGGACCAATTGCATGGCCGTGTGAACTTGAATGGGCCCAGTGTTTGCAATGAATGCATTGTCTCTAACGCCCGGAACTGAACAGGGCATTAGGAGGCAAACTCAAGACTTTTTAGAGGGTGGTCTGACAAAAGGAAAACTAAACCCAACCCTCTTCCTTCTTGGAGGATCAGGATGGCTTCTGAGGCTCAGGATCCAGTGTTATCCTAGCACTCATTGGGATCACTGATTGGTGGGTGGTGCTGGGTCATCCACTTAGCCCGACCAATTCTCCGCATCAGAAGCCGCCAATGACAAGCTGTCATCCTGAAGATCCTCTTCAGATCCTCCAAATGAGCCGAGGCCACTCGTGTCCAGTGAGAAAAGAGCACAGGGAAATCCTCTTTCTGTGGGCTGAATGAAGCACACAGACCTGTGCCTGCATGAGCTCAATTGCACCCAGCTGCCCAGTCCAATGACTCCGCAGTTTCTTAACGTCACTGAAATTATGCACGTCTCAATTGCGAAAACAAGTTCACCCATCACTGAAAAATATTTAGACTGAATCCAATGGCTAGTGCAGATCCGCTGCAGCACCATAGGTTCTGCAGATTACACTGCTCAGCCATAGGTTTGTGCAGATTCTTGCACTGCAATGGCTTATGCAGTTCCACGGCGTAATTCAATAAGGCTTCAGCATTCGGAGAGGAATTTTTCTTAGTTTCTAGCAACGCAATATGAGTGAACCGTTTGAAAGGGAGAGTAACACAATATTGTAATGCTTCATTTTTAAGTAGCTTCCCTAGCACCGCATTTAAATCAAGATCAAATCATTCTAGTATGCTGATTTGGTGCATAAGAAACATTTCTGAGTATTATAAATGTTGAAAACAGTTGTGCTGCTTAATATTTTTTTGCAAAACAATTCTCTGTGAATATGAAGTTCAAAAGAACAGCTTTTATTTGAAATAGAAAACTTTTGTAATATAAATCTTTACAGTCACTTTAATGCATCCTTGCTTTGTAAAAATATTTATTTCTTTAAAAAAAAATGTGAACACATACTGTCACACCCTCAACACCACCCACTCGCACAACTCCACCCACACGCTCACAATCACCTGAATATTAATCACCTGCACCTGTTCCATATCACCACCACGTCCTATAAAGCTCACTCACGCACTCAGCCAGTTGTCTGATCTCGTCTTTACGACTACGGACTTACCCGATCGACTTACCTGCCTCCTATGATCCCATTCTTCGGACTTTCCCGTCATCCTTCCTCAGGCGTGTACGCGAGCCGCTGGACTGAACTCCCTCGTCCTGCAACCCGGAAAAGAGAGACTTTATTCACTCAGCTAAGTTACCAACAACATCCAGAACTGAATCACCATATCATACCTTACCGTTTACCTGTGTTTGTTGAATATTCTGTTAATAAAACCCTGTTTCACTTCCAACCCCCGTGTCCACACCAATGGACTACAATAATAACATAACTATTTAAGCTGATTTTTAAGTTTTTCTACAGATAGATGAGAGTACTTTAACCAGTCAGAGGAGCCAACACAGCAAAGATCCTTAT
Organism: Opsariichthys bidens; assembly: GCA_037194245.1. Classification (NCBI taxonomy): domain Eukaryota; kingdom Metazoa; phylum Chordata; class Actinopteri; order Cypriniformes; family Xenocyprididae; genus Opsariichthys; species Opsariichthys bidens. The sequence continues at coordinate 4,412,851 of CM074306.1, forward strand.
CCCATCTACACCGTGATTGATATAAAGAGCAGAAATGATCGACTAGAAGCAGGTAATGTCAGTGTGTTTGTGAGTTGCATGTGTTTTCACTGTGGCTGAGACTTACAGTGTTCTTCCATAGAGAAATTTGTTGAGATCACACCACATGAGACTGGCTACTCCATCACTGGGGCCTTTGTAGACACTTCCTGTTTCGGAAGTCAATTTTACCAAGGGGTTAAAATAAAAGACCAGCCCGAGATGGACATGCTCTTCCTGCAAGGTGAGCTGAAACAACACACTTATTTTTCTTTTATTCACCTCCAATTCATTTATCCATTTTGTTTTTTACTGATTTTCTCCGGCAGGTCTGTGTGGAAGTAGTCTTGCTGACCTAAAACAAATATTGGAGGAACTGTTAGCTTTTATCAAAAGTAAGTACATTTACATTTACATTTAGTCATTTAGCTGACGCTTTTATCCAAAGCAAGTGAGGAATACAAACAAGCGATTCTTCATGAATTGGCAAATAGACACAGGAAGTGCTAATGAGACAAGTTCCATACATTGAAAAGGGAAAAGGGAAGGATAGGGGTTTTTTTAATGAAGGGATTAAGTGTTCAGGGAAGAGATGAGTTTTCAGCTGTCTCTTGAATATTGCTAGAGATTCTGCATTCCTGATGAAAGTAGGGAGATCATTCCACCAGCAGGGAGCAGTGAAGGAGAATGTTCTGGAGAGTGATTTTGTGCCTCTCTGTGACGGTACCACAAGCCTTCGTTCCTTTAGTGATCGCAGGCTTCTGGTGGAGTTGTAGCGTTGTAGCAGTGTGTGGAGGTAGGAGGGTGCAGAGCCTTTTGTGTTAGTGCTGGTAAAAGAGTGGAAGAGATGGCATGTAGAAGGTGTGAGGGGATGGGGTCTAGAGGGCAGGTGGTGGGATGAGTGGAGAAGAGAAGTTTTGATACTTCTGCCTCCGTGAGAAGAGAGAAGGAAGAGAGAAGATTAGTGGATTAGGAGGGGCTGAGTTCCTGAGTGGGTGGTGCAGAGAATTGGCTACTGATGGAAGAAATCCACTTTGTTCATATTTGCCTGGTTTCAAAAAACAGTAATATTGTGAAATATTATTCCAATTTTAAAGAACTGTTAATACATTGTAATATATATATTTTAAAATATAATTTATTCTTGTGATGTTGCAAAATGTAAAGATACCACCTGTTCTTTTTAGAGCTAATGTTGCATGAGTTGGCCTTGACGGGTGACCACACATCTTCAGAAACAAAACAAACAGATGTTGACTCCCTCAGTGATCCACATGTGGACGAGGCTGGCAAAGTGCTTTTGAAACTTGTGGAATTGAATCTTCTGGTCTTAAGAAAGAAAGACCCTTCATCTCACATTCAAATCCTGAATGACTTACTGAGCGGTATCCATCACATGTCTGATATGTCTAAGCTATGTACAGAATCAAAAACATTAAGCTATGTTGAAAGTGAGAAAAAATGCTATATTGCCGTGATCAAATCTAATTTAAAATCCTGTCAACATCAGACTCTGATCTACTGCAGGGGTTTTGGGCTGCTTTGAAGGATGTAGTGTAGAATTGCAGAACTAAAGACTGTAGATGACGTGCGCTAGAAATTCAGTGCATGATATAATGATGCTACATATTTCAGAAAAGCTGGACTCTGAGCAAAAGGAGAAATTAATCACCATGTCAAAAAAAAAGAATAAAAAGGATATTAAGGAATACACACTATATATATGCAGCCTGGATTCATGCTGGAATCTGACATGTGAGTTTTCCTTTTTTTGTGTGTGCTTAGTACGTGACTCAATACCCACTTTATTATACTATAATTTTTTTTGTAATTGATATCAGTGGAGTAATTAAAGCCATCTTAACTCATTTACTTATTGTATATACAGTATGCTGATAAAAAAATGGCCTATATTTTAGCTTATAAAAAATCTTCTTTTAATTTAGGTAATGAGATATGGACTGTGATTGTTAAATGCATTGAGTTAGTTACTCACTGGATCTGGGGCACAACATACAACTATCTGTACAACATGGCAGGTGAGCTAAATCATTTAATAAATTAAAACAATACATAAAAAATAAAGTAAAATACATCAAATGTAACATTGCATAATAACAAATAAAATGATATATCAGGACTAGTGTTAAGTGCACATTGAGTTTAGTAAACTCTGACATTGTAGTACCGACAGCATGTCTAAATGGCGGTAGACTTACTGTATTTGTACATTTTATGGTCAGAGGTGAAGCTTCATCGCTTGCTGTTGTCTTACTAAATGTCTCGTAATGTAATTTAATTAAATGAATGACAATTTTAAATATTTTACCATCATCCCCAGCGGAGGAGGTTCCCAATTCTATTCTTAAAGAGGAAAAGAGGGATTATGTGGATGCTGGGATTGACATCAACTCACCTTTTTTGCCAGTGCTGAGGAAAGAGAGACACATCGACATCATTCTCTCCCTCGATTTCAGTGAGACAGACCCATTCAAGGTAGAATAATTGCATATTGTTTAGTTTTCTTATTAACCTGTATAATTAGTAATAAAATCCACTCCATCCACTCTCACATTCACAGTCATTGATAAAAACCGCAGACATGTGCAAAGATCTACACATTGATTTCCCTGAAATCCCAAATGATTTAGACGATGAGAAAGATGCTCCAAAGGACTTTTATGTGTTTGAAGGCCCCAATGCGCCGACTGTAATTCATATTCCTCTTTTCAACAAGACGAATTGTGGTGATGAAGGTAACGTCCAACTGCTTTGCGATTGTTGAAATGTTCAAATTGCCATAATAATCATAGTTATTGTTATTTATATATTTAATAATGTATAAATGTATTTATTAAGGACTTTATCCTTGTATTACTGCAATGTTAAGCTCACAAATGTTCTAAAATGTCTGTTTCAATAGAAGAAATTGGAAAGTGGAGGAAAAGATATAAAACCTTCCAACCCCCCTATGACAGTAAAATGATCTATGACCTACTGGAGAAAGCTGGAATGAACATCAAAGATGACAAAGAGAAGCTTCTGACAGAGATTCAGAAAGTCATCAAACGGAAGATATAATATTGTTCCATTTATTGATTGTCAGGTGTGGCTTGTCTCGTCACAATGGAAATTCACTGGCTTTAGTTCAAAGAAGAGAGGGATTGTTTGTTTTCACTGTACAGTGTGAGAGATGGAGACAGAACATACAAGGGATATTATAGCTAATTAGGTTGTAACACAGTTTGTAAGAACGGGAAGAAGGAGGCGGGAACCGGCGAACATTCAACGTAATTTTAATCAAATAAGTAAACAAACAACAAAACGAAAGTAAAATGGCGGCAGTTCCTCCGTGAGAGATTCGAGACCGGTGCGCCGCGCAGCTGGCGCTCATTATCACGCGCCGTTCCCTCGCGGCTCTCGCCCGCCCCGCTCGTCACATTGGTTAGTAATATTAGCCTGCTGATGCAAGTTCTTAATACTGTATCAATATAGTTCCTTTCAAAAATCTAACAGCTTGTCGTTCAGCCTGAACGCACACACAAACTATTCGCTTACCAAATTGAAACTTTCTATATTTACAGCTATTTTCCCCACATCACCTGCATTTGTTTGAGGTCATCACAGATGTAATCAAATTTTGCTGTTCTTTTTATATTATTTTGAGTTGTATTTTCATTATACGCCATTAAATCATTTATAATGTCACACTTTACTCATGCTTTTGCACCAAATGTTTTGAAAGTCAAAAAATACTACAGACCAAAAGACAATATCAGTCTGACAGACATCTGGGCAGTGCTAGTAATAACTGAGATTGTGAAAGAGGTGAGAGAAATACTACTAAATAAGTAATCTTTTTTGCAAAATTTAAACACTAAGGCACGTTAAATTGATTGGTGGTTTTTAAACTTGACACAGCAGACCTTCTGAAAAATCCAACATTATTGGTCACCAGCTTATGTTTTGCATGCTGAGACCAGCATGGGTAGCTGGTTGCTCACCAGCATAGGCGGGAGTGATGGTAGACAAACTGCACCAGCACAATTTTATCTGAGAACAGCATGACTAATATGTTATGCTGGTTACCAGCATAAACCAGCCTTGGACCAACATGCCAGTTCATGCTGGTTTACTCTGATTTTTTCAGCAGGGAACTGAAACAACACACCTGACAACCACACACCAAATATGCAAAACCATACAATAATTCTTGGCCTTTGACTCAGTTTTCAATTTCCTAAAGCACTTTTTGCAAAACACAACACACAATTCTTTATGTATAACACAGGAAGTATCTTGATTTCCTTTTTCAAACACCATTTCAACAACTGTTTCTGCCCAACTACACACTGTATTTCTTTTCTTTCATACTGTGCAATAATGTATTCATATCAACAAATGCTTACAGTAAAAAAAATGTTTGGTTTCAATCTTGCTTTTGTGTTTACTGGGAATTTGTCAACATCTTTCTGCCAAATACTTTCAATCTTGTACAGAACTCATGAAAGAAGAGCTTCAGGTTTTGAATAACTGTGTATATGATATCTCCGAAAACAGATTTTGCGATGTAAGACAAATGTCTGTTTTTGAGATGTGTTTGAGATATTTTGAATGCAGTGCTTCATGAGGCATTTTGCAGTTGTGTGTGCAGTTCTTGGATTTGTGTGTAAAGTTTTGAAAAAAAGAGGCAAAGTTTTGAAAATGTGTGTAAGCAGTTGAAAAAAAAAACTAATATCACACCATATAAAAAGGGAAATTAGACATGAAAATATGAAATACAAAGTAGAATTCTTAAGAAACAGACTGGACTGCGCTCCTCTTCAGTGTCACATGATCCTTCATAAATCATGCTGATTTAAGAAACACTTATTATTAATAATAATGTTAAAAACAGTTGTGCTGCTTAATATTTTTGAGGAAATTGCTCTACATTTTTTTTTGGGGGGGGGGGGATATTTATATTATTATTAATTTTAAAAAGCAGCATTTATTTGAAATAAAAATCACACGTAACAATGTAAACGTCTGTAACATTGATCGATTTAATGCATCCGTAGTAAATAAAAGTATTAAAACTTAAAAAAAAATCTAGTGTACAAAATATCAAGCTTTTCACACAAACTACATCACGTTATTTTAAAAATCTGTTACAAATTTTAATGTTTTGTTCTGTTCTGCAGTATCAACAAACAGATGAGTCTTTAAAAAAGGGACATTTTTTATGTACTCTGTACGAGTCTCGGCTAGAAAATACATTTTTATTTCATTTTAACCAGTTGTTCCTGCTCTGCTTGGTCTAAACCCCATCGACTTGTTATTTCATTGTATTTCCTTGTTCCCACATTGCTATCATATTGGTTTTCACACTTCAACCTCTGTTAGCCAAGGTAAGTGCTTTTAAAATGAAAAATCACTTTCTGCTTGGTTTCTAAAATATCTTTTGACTAAAATGTTGCATTTGGATAAATGTATGCCTTAAAACTGAGAAAAAAAAAACAGTAATTTAGCAATGCTTGTGACGGTACAGTACAGAACAAGTCAAAACTAAATCAGTTAGACAACTTCTGAATTTTCACTCTTAAAATGTCCGTTTTACAGATGTCTGAGGAAAATCAAAGCGAAAGGTAATACTGCATTCATTTTATTTTTGCTCCTTTTCCATCAAGCAGTGTCACAAGACAATCATGATTCAAAGTTTGAGTTTATTCTAGTACTTGGAGTTGTTTTGAGACCCTGTGTGAACAGTCCTGTCCTTGATTGGTTTTTACAGCCATAGTAAAGTGAGAATCGGTCATTCACTGAACGAGGCTGAGAAGAATCATGTGACCAGCAGGAGAGAATCAGCTCTGGATTGTCTTAAAAAACTCGGCATACAGTGTACTCTGGTAAATAAATCATTCTACAGTTTCTGAGCCTAATTTTATTATTAGAAAAAATATGTTTCATAGCTGCATTTGAGTGTAACCCTCATGCACTGTTCGATTTCTGGCCACTCCCTGTATGGTCTGGATCAAACTGACCTAAATTGACCCTTCGCAAAGACCCGCCCCCTTTAGTTACTGTTGCTTTGTCCGACAAGCCGTGTGCTCTCATGCCACACATCATGTTCTCACGCAGTGAAAAATACATCGCGGAGAAAAGAGGACACTGACAGACAGAGCAGGTTACTTTTGATATGAAACAGTTTCATATTTAAAATATTGTAATTTTTTAAAGAAGTTTAAACTATAAATACCGTTTAATGTGTCGTGACAGAGCTCTGTAGCTCCTTCAAGCGGCTCGTGAACCATCATCTCTTCATACTAGTTCATTTATAGCATCAAATAAACATGAATGAACATCAGAAGGAATGTTGTTTCAAGTGTGGAAAGACGTGAGTAAACACAATTTTTCAAGTTCAAGTTCACCATTAATATACTAACTCCCGTCACTGCTTTGTCAGACAAAATAGTGGATTATGATTGGTCAGACCGCCTGTCAATCAAACTGCTGGCGAAGGGTCAATTGGATTCAATACAATTCTTCAAAAATCCCACTATAAAAAAAAACATAGTTATGTACAAATAATTAACTTTTAAATTTCAATACTTTTCACACATTACAAAGAATAAATATCTGAATTTATGATTGAAAAATGCTTTTAACCACTATTTTTAAGACTGTGCCTCCCTGCACCCGTGGGACACTAACCATTATACATTTATAACAATAATATCTTAGTCTAAACTTAAAGCAATCTTGACAAACTATGTATCACTTGACTGATTTTCATTAAAAAAAAAGACAGTGAAAAAAAATGACAGAGCAAAAGAGAAATAGCGATAGACTCTCCATTTGTGTTGTGCCTAATACACGCTCTGATTCTTTCCGTATGTTTTAATATGTGTTTTAGGGATTGAGTTTAAATTAAATGTTAACATTACTGCCCAAACTTCTTCTGAATAGGATGTCTACTTCATAAATAAATTATGGAAAAATATGGTTCAGATCACTCAAACCATATATGGAAATCGAAGAGTCCTTATATGGTCACCTGTGGAGTCGGAGTGCCATCTAGTGAGAAAGTTTGGTACTGCGCACGAAAAATCTTACTGAAAGTTTTTTTTTGAGATATCGATCTAAAACTTGGCACAGAACTTGTTCAGATAATTAGCTTTGATTTTATTGAAGTTTTAGTGTATTTTATATATTTAAAATTTTCATAAACAAACTTCTGTAACTTTTTCACTTCTACAATAATCTGTGAAGTGTTCCCTTTAAAAACAAACACCAGACTTAAGTCTGTGCTCTGAAGTATTCAAGGTTTTTTAACAATTTAAGTTGGAAAAGTCATTTTCATATTTATGCTCAAAAATTGGGACAGACAATCAAAAGGTAAAACAACTTTATATTTTCACAAACTGTGAAGCCACGGGCATATCAGGTGGAAGAGCTCTGACATACAAAAAAGAAGTGTTTTGTATTTTGGGTCTGTAGTTGCTTTTGAATAGCTGCCTATATGAGCCAAATTGACCCACAAACAGTAAGAATGTATAACATTTCTGTATGTACATTTCACAAGACTTCAGCATGTTGAAACTTTGCATGCATGTTCATGACCCTAAATGAGAAAAAGCCATAAAATTCCAAGAAAAAAAAAAAAAACAGGCTAACTGATGTTTCTGACAACTCAAAAATCAAAATGTTAATTACATGATGTTAAAACCCCAATGAACGGTTCTGTAGTAAGGAAATGTCTTTCTTGGAAAGGTTTTAGCAGGTCGCCTAACAAAGGCAAACTTTAACTTGACTGAATTGGAGTCCTTGGAGAAGAACAGATATATAGTTGCTTAAAGGGATAGTTCACCCAAAAATGAAAATTCAGTCATCCTTTACTCACCCTCGAGTAAATGATGACTGAATTTTGATTTTTGGTGAACCCTTTAATATAATATATGTGGTGTTTACTGCTTTACAGGACAAGCTGCCCAACATCGCTCTGCTGGCTTCAGGAGGAGGTGAAAGAGCAATGGTGGGTTTGCTGGGATCACTGGTCGCACTGTCTCAAGAAGATCTGCTGGACTGCATGCTGTATCTTGTTGGGATTTCTGGATCTACCTGGTAAAGGAGCAAATATATGCGCTCAAATTCAGCTCATCAGATTCAGCTGAACAGAAACAAATGTCAATCCTGTTTTTCTTCATAAGGTCCATGGCGTCTTTATACAAAGAACCAAACTGGTCCAGCAAGCTGGAAGCAGTGAAAGAGGAATTTGTACAGAAACTTGTTGGTGATCACATCAGATTCGAGGACAAAATTTCAAAACTCATAAAATACTACAGACAAAAAGACAATTTCAGTCTGACAGACATCTGGGCAGTGCTAGTTGTAAGCGAGTTTGTGAACGAGGTGAGAGAAATAGTACTAAACAAGTAATCTTGTTTGCAAAATTTAAGCGCTAGGACAAATATATATATTATTGTTTAATTTTGTACTTTATACTTTCTTAATATATTATCACGCTAAAATGGGAATTTAGACAAGACATTTTTCTACAGATAGATGAGAGTACTTTAACCAGTCAGAGGAGCCAACACAGCAAAGATCCTTATCCCATCTACACCGTGATTGATATAAAGAGCAGAAATGATCGACTAGAAGCAGGTAATGTCAGTGTGTTTGTGAGTTGCATGTGTTTTCACTGTGGCTGAGACTTACAGTGTTCTTCCATAGAGAAATTTGTTGAGATCACACCACATGAGACTGGCTACTCCATCACTGGGGCCTTTGTAGACACTTCCTGTTTCGGAAGTCAATTTTACCAAGGGGTTAAAATAAAAGAGCAGCCCGAGATGGACATGCTCTTCCTGCAAGGTGAGCTGAAACAACACACTTATTTTTTCTTTTAGTTCTTTTAGTTTAGTTGTGATTTTTCCCCCCCACAGGTCTGTGTGGTAGTGGTTTGGCTGACCTAAAGCAAATTCTGGAAGACCTGTCACCTTTTATCAAAAGTAATTCCCCTTTGTTCATATTATTTGATTAAAAATACAGTAATATTGTAAGATATTATTATAATTTAAAATTACTGTTAACATATTTTTGGTGTGATGGTGCAAACGAATACCACCTGTTCTTTTTAGAGCTAATGTTGCATGAGTTGGCCTTGACGGGTGACCACACATCTTCAGAAACAAAACAAACAGATGTTGACTCCCTCAGTGATGCACATGTGGACGAGGCTGGCAAAGTGCTTTTGAAACTTGTGGAAATGAATCTTCTGGTCTTTAGAAAGAAAGACCCTTCATCTCACATTCAAATCCTGAATGACTTACTGAGCGGTATTCATCACATGTCTGATATGTAGCTATGTACAGAATCAAAAACATTTAGTTATGTTGAAAGTGAGAAAACATGCTCGTATTGCCGTGATGAAATCTAATTTAAAATCCTGTCAACATCAGACTCTGATCTACTGCAGGGGTTTTGGGCTGCTTTGAAGGATGTAGTGTAGAATTGCAGAAATAAAGACTGTAGATGACGTGTGCCAGAAATTCAGTGCATGATATAATGATGCTACATATTTCAGAGAAGCTGGACTCTGAGCAAAAGGAGAAATTAATCACCATGTCAAAAGAAATGAATAAGAAGGACATTAAGGAATACACACTATATATATGCAGCCTGCATTCATGCTGGAATCTGACATGTGAGTTTTCCTTTTTTTGTGTGTGTGCTTAGTACGTGACTCAGTGTTGGGGGTAATGCGTTACACAACTTAATCAGTTACGTACTTTTTCAAGTAACGTGTAAGGTAATGCATTACTTTTTCAATTGACAACAAAATAACAAAGTTACTTTTTCACATTTGTTGACTGACAGCTCTCCCACGTGCAGAGGTGTTGTGTGCTCTGTGTGAACATGATGGTTATTGTAGTTCTATAAATGTGAACATGCATTTACTCATCTCACTTGCACAAAAACATTCCACACAATGAAAATAAACAATGAAATGCAATCTCAAAATTTTATGCAAACCTGTAATAATTAAATATATTAAATTACACAAATATACTTTATGTATTTAATCTCACTTTATTAACCAATGTCTTTGCTGCTGACCTTTGATGATCTAATTCAACCATACTAATAAGCAAAAATGACTTTATATTAGAAATAAAGAGTGTTGAACTTCCTCCTCCCGTATCCTATTCATCTTTAATGCAGAACGGCAGCACATCTGAAAAGTTTGAACTAAACGTAAATATCCTTTTCCTTCAGCCTGAGGCTGATTCATTTCACTTTCGGTGTGAAAGGACCTTAACATTTGCCAAAAATAGCCCAGGCGAGAAAAAAATAACGCAAAAGTAATGTGACAAATTACTTTTCATAAAAAGTTACTTTTTAAGGGAGTAACGCAATATTGTAATGTATTACTTTTAAAAATAACTTTCCCCAACACTGCTCAAAACCCACTTGTAATCTGTTTCTGTCATTGATATTGTAAGTATGTAAAGCTAGCTGATTAAAAATGGCCTATTTCATTTTGAAGCTAAAATAAATCCTTCTCTGCAGGCAACGAGATATGGACTGTGATTGTTAAATGCATTGAGTTAGTTACTCACTGGATCTGGGGCACAACATACAACTTTCTGTACAACATGGCAGGTGAGCTAAATCATTTTTAATGTTTAAAAATAATACATATTTTAAATATATCAAATGTATATAACATTATATAAAAGCAAATTAAATAATATATCAAACTACTAGAGTGAAGAGCACTTTGAGTTTAGTAAACCTTATTGACAGCACGTATAAATACTAGTACATTTACAGTCAGAGGTGAAGCTTCATCTCTTTGTGTGGTCTAGCTGTGGTCTTGTGTAATTTAACTAAATTTACCATCATCCCCAGTGGAGGAGGTGTCTCCCTCTATCCTTGAAGAGGAGAAGAGATATTATATCGATGCTGGGGCTGACAACAACTCACCTTTTTTGCCAGTGCTGAGGAAAGAGAGACACATCGACATCATTCTCTCCCTCGATTTCAGTGAGACAGACCCATTCATGGTAGAATAACTACATATTTTTTCTTATTAACCTGCATAATGGTATCCTCCTCCCACCACATCCACATTCTCTATTATAAACACTGTTTTTAATTCACAGTCATTGACAAAAACCGCAGACATGTGCAAAGATCTACACATTGATTTCCCTGAAATCCCAAATGATTTAGACGATGAGAAAGATGCTCCAAAGGACTTTTATGTGTTTGAAGGCCCATTCCTCTTTTCAACAAGACGAATTGTGGTGATGAAGGTAACGTCCAATTGCTTTGCGATTGTTGAAATGTTTATATTGTCATAATAAGCATAATTATTATTTATATATTTAATAATGTATAAATGTATTTATTTACGATTAATGATTTTATCCTTATATTAAAAAAAGTGCAATGGTAGCATATGCAGAAAAGCTCACAAATGTCCTAAAATGTCTGTTTTAACAGGAGAAATTGGAAAGTGGAGGAAAAGATATAAAACCTTCGAACTCCCGTACGACAGTAAAATGATCTATGACCTACTGGAGAAAGCTGGAATGAACATCAAAGATGACAAAGAGAAGCTTCTGACAGAGATTCAGAAAGTCATCAAACGGAAGATATAACATTGTTATTGATTCTCAAATTTGTCACATCAAAATGGAAATTCACTGGCTTTTCTAAAGTTCTTGTCCTTTAGATGGCAGCAAAGAAGAGGTGGTTAGAAAGGGTTTGTTTCTACGGTACAGTGCGAGAGTGATAATATAAAAACGTTTTGTGAAACATACAAGTGAAATCAAATTGTATTTGTTGTTAATTTTGTAAAAGGAAGAATAGGCTACAGATGCACGTTCTCAGCCTCTTACCTCTGAAATCTGTTTCTGATTTCTTACATTCAAGTTCCTTTAAAAGAGTCTCCCACACCCTTTGGCATGAAACATGATGCAACAGTTTGGACTTTAGCCTAATCAACGGTAGACAACACACACACACACACACACATCCCTAAAATATCCAAGTTTTTTTTTTTTTTTTCACGTGTCCTCCAGTTCCTCACCTGCATTTCTGTAATGCCATCACAGACTAGTGCATCAGAATCAAACGAAGAATTCTTGAAATATTGAAATAGTTTTTTCTATTATAATTTTTTAAAAATAAAACATTAATGTTATACTTTACATAGATTGAGAATAGGGTTTTAAATAGGGAAAAGCAAGAATTCCTAAGAAACAGGTCTTTTTTTAAATATTTTTCCAGTGTAATTATCATATAGTATAATAGCCAGCAACATGTTGTATAAATATGACAGTAAAAACACTATTATCAGATCCACTGAGCAAATTGAAGATACTGGAACTAACATGTTTATTATCATGTTTAATCAAAATGTAGACACACTTTCATTTTATATGCATTGTAAATCCAAAATTTTTAAGACCTGCAATAAAACTGACCAAAAATCAGTCTTCGGTTGTTTTCTGTGGAGAGTCTCCATACTTTTACATTCTCGTTTAGCAGACTCTTTTAACCAGCTGCATTTATAAAATAATTTGAAACGTAGGCCAGAAGGGCTACTAGTTTCTGGAAGGAATATCTGCATCAGTTTAAAGCTGTTGAATAGTTGCTAACCAGTTACAAACTGGACTCTGGTCTTTTTAGACTTGAGAGAAGACATTTTCAATGAGGCGAGACTGCTGTGCTGTTTCCAATTTGAGAGCAAAGATCCCTGTAATAAGAAAGAGACAGATATTAAGATGAATTCAAACTCTGAGCTAAAGATTAAATCATCTCGGTGACCATTAATCAATCCATATCAGTATTCAGAAGGAAGAATTTCCTCCAAAACTCACTTTAAGGTAGGATCCTTCTTAAGGTCTTCTGGAGGAATCTTCGCATACGCACAGACTGGACTGGGATCCTGGAGCTGCTGTTTTAGGCCATTGATTAATTCACTCCATTTTGTCTTTTCACCTGCAAAATTACCTGAAAAAGAGCAAAAGAGAGAATTATTAACATCTCTTTTGTTTTCTTTAAGGGAGTTAAGGTGAACTCTTTGGCCACTCTTTGACCACAAGGTGCAAGTGAGTCAGTAAAAATAAAATAATTTATTTTCAGTCTTCCTATTCTGAGGATAGTGCATGCAAAAAAAATGCTAAATAATATTTCATTTAGCTTAATTAATATGAAAGCATAATCATTTAATTGTTATTAATCATCATTTAAATGTCATTAATGTCTTGATATTAATTAATATATGTTAATATGATTAATATATCATTAATATAATATAAAATACTTTATAATTATTTCAATTTAGAAAGATGATGTCCTTATCTTATTATTTCGAATAATTTTCTCACACATAATAAATGGGTCTCTAAAATATAACTGTCTTTAAAATAAGTTTATAGCACTCTTGGGGATCCTTTAAACATACCATCAGTGTCACTCTTCTCTTTCTCCACGGCTGTAACGTCATTATTCAACCCCGCCTATGAAACACAAAACAGAGGAAGAAGGTTAGAAACCACGGTCAAGGTCCAGGAAGCTACTAAAGACATTGTTAAAACAGTCGACGCGACTGCAGTGGTTCAACCTCAATGTTATGAAGTAAAAACAAAACAAAAATAAGGACTTAAGGCCGTTCTGAAGTAGAACCTGGAAGCGCTGAACGGAAAAGTGTACGAAAATGTCTTACAGGTGCGGAATAACTGAAGGGGGAGTAATTAATGACAGAATTTTTGGGTGAACTAACCCTTTGAATTTTTTTTATCTCCCATAGAAAGCAACGAAATTACCACATTCAAGGTCCAGGAAAGTAGTAAAGACATTGTCAAAATAGTCGACTGCAGTGGTTCAGTCTTAATGTTATGAAGCGACGAGAAGACTTTTTGTGTGCAAAGCCAAAACCAAAAAATAGCGACTTTATTTAACAATTTGAGCTGTAAACACGAAGTGAATGTGTTTAAGTCCGAACGCCGGCTCATGATTTGCCGACGCTGTAATGAATCCGTTCCGTCATGTTCCGTTCACCTGCCACTAGAGGTCGCCCGCTCACATCATGGACTCCATACACCACACTACATTTCCCATAAACCCCTCACCCAGTCAGCTGTTTCGCATTACCTTCACACCTGACTCTCAGCTCACCACTATAAAAGCACCACTCACACACACTCACTTTGCGAAGTATTGCTAATCCTTGTGTTACAATTCTGAGCGTGTTTTGCGTCTGTTTTCCCTGTTTCCTGATCCTGCCCGTTTATAGTTTTCAATGTTTATCTGCCTGCTTGTTTGACCTTAGCCTGGATTATTACTACGAGTCTGCCTTTTCCCTGCTACACTGTTAAAAAATGACTGTAAATTTTACAGTATAATACTGGCAGCAGGGTTGCCAGCCAGTTACTGTAAAATTTACAGTAGTGTTACTGTAGTTTAATTTACAGAATTTTCCTGTATTCTCTGATTACAGTAAATAACTGTATTTTTTAAATTACAAAGGGTCAATTTACAGCAATATTCTGTAAATTTGAGTCAAACCAACATGTGACCCCAGAATGCATTGCAGTTTACAGCATCATGCTGTATTATTAAAAAAACAGCCAGCAGCTATAAAATAATGCTGTAATTTTTTTACAGTAATTCATTACAGTGCACTGTTAAAAAATTACTGTAAATTTTACAGTATAATACTGGCAGCAGGATTGCCAGACAGTTACTGTAAATTTTACAGTAGTGTTCCTGTAATTTAATTTACAGAATTTCCCTGTATTCTCTGATTACAGTAAATAACTGTATTTGTTAAATTACGAAGGGTCAATTTACAGCAATATTGTGTAAATTTGAGTCAAACCAACATGTGACCCCAGAATGCATTGGAGTTTACAGCAATATACTGTATTATTAAAAAACAGCCAGCGGCTGTAAAATAATGCTGTAATTTTTACAGTAATTCATTACAGTGTACTTCTGTTCGCTATTGAGTTGACCATTGCCTGTCTGACTACGTCTCTGAATAAAACTGCATTTGGATCTATACCCGATGACTCACTCATCATTATAGACGCATTTGTGTGATGCTGATGCAGGAGCCAGCCAATAATGAGTCAGTGTTCTGGCGTAGCACACGAAAGTGTTCGCTACGTCAACTGCATATGACAACTGTGATTTAAAGGTGTAGTGAGCGATTTCTGAGCAAGTGGATCAGACGAGCACCACAGCCAATCAGCAGTGAAGGGTGTAAACACTCATCGAGAAACATTGGTTTTGTTAAGTTTCACAGAACCAAGATATGCTATTGTTGTAATGTTAGCTTTGGCAAACAGGACAGATTTTAATGTCATTGTTTGTCCGGAGCTGGCAACTTATAACAAACTCTCACAGTAAAATCCCCAGAGTTAAATCAACTCTGCTCAGATAACATTTGGTCCCTCTCTAAATAGTGTTAAAGTAACACTCTTCAGAGATTGAATGTCTTTTATCTTCTTAAAGGCTGTGGCTGAAGTCAGTTGTAGTTCTTGTGTTTCTCTATTCTTCAGTGATTCTGCTTGTTAACAGCAGGTGTTCATCATTAATGTTCAATCATCACTTAATTATCTCATTAACTTTAACTCTGCTTCGGTGTTACTTTAACACTATTTAGAGAAGGACCAAATGTTATCTGAGCAGAGTGATTTAACTCTGGGGTTTTTACTGTGCTTGCTTGTATATAATCTTGCACACTGTGAGTTCATTTTTGTTCTTCTTTGTTGTGACCTGACAACCTACAACCCAGTAGCGCTGTTCATATCTGCGCAGGTAGTAGATGGAGGAAGTTGAATGAAGCAGAAATAAGAGAAGACTGGTGCTATGGCGAAAAATACAAAATATACATAGAAATTAAACAACAATTTAATTTCATATCTCAAAGCCATCGACAATAACCACGCCTGTTGCAAAAAGTATGTCGCGCAGATTTTAATATCGGGCACTGTGGGGAAAATGCCAACTCAGCACATTAAATCACGACAGCACAATCGTGCAGCGGACATTCCGACCTTCAATGTAATGTTAATATACAATGTTAAATACATGAAATACATGGGTTTTGTTATATGTTCCAAAGTTGCATGCACCACAGTGGAGTGTTTCTCTTTATGTAATAAAATTTGTATACACTCTATTATCATAACACTCTGGGGTTTCCTGGATTTTGGTACCCACATGCTGACAGGTATGATTGCATGTTCAAGCAGTTTAAGGACATAAAAACAAAGGGAGGGGTGTGTTCGTTTGGGTCGCATTCAAACATCAACCCTGTTTCTCAGAACGCCTTACTGAACCTTAAAGACTGATTGAAATGGCTGATATGCTGAATTAACTTGTGTGCTTACTACCAGTTGAACAGGTGACTTGTTAGTTGTTAAACCTGCATTACAGCTGGGTGTGAGTACATATAAATAAATTATGCAAATATTATACAACACGGTATCATTTTGTTCTTACATGCTGATATACAACTATCCACGTGCATTTTTACACAACAGTGAATAGATTTACATTTTGGTAAAAGATGAATTATGCAGGCATGGAAAGTGTACAGTTACTGTACATTTCCTCCCTTAATAATTCATATTTTACCTAAATGTAAATCTAGACACAGTTATGTAAATATGTATACTAGTCGTATTTTGTTAATATTTTCACATTTTCCATATCAATATAACCTGGTGGAACTACATTACTCACCACTGAATCCTTGCATGCTTTAACCTCTACGTCCTTTTCCTCCTTAGAAGAGGTTAATTTCCCAACCTCATCCTGAAGTTCATTGATCTCTTTGTCTGCGTTGTCCGTCTCCTTCTGCGTTTGCTCAATTGCTAAGTTGTAATTTTCTATACCCTCTTCTGTTTGTCTAACAGCTGCCTCTACGAACTCCATTTCGTTTGTAAGTTTGCTTAAAAAGTCCCTGTTCAAGTGTATATATCCCAGAACGCCCACGATCCCAGCTACTATTAAACACAGGACCAGGGTCCAGCATGGCTTTCTATCCATGGCCGTGTATGTGTAAATCGAAAAAGTTTTAAAATCAGCTTAAAGGTTGATAATCAGGTTTGATTTCATATATATGTGTATATAGTTTTATTATAATCCTTTATCTGTCTTCAGTTGAAGTAATACACGTGCCTGTATGATGAATAGAGCTGTTTGATCTTTAAAAGAGAAAACCAGAGAAACAGGAAAAAAAACAATTAATTTTACAGTCACTCATAACAATACATTTAAAAAACAATCAATTTAGAATCATAATGACACATTTAAAAAAAAATGATTTGAATGATTATAAATGGTCTCAGTTATGGGTGAAGTGTGAACTAACTGCATGTAAACATGGAGGTGTGTCCCTTTCCATACCTTATTGTTTTATTTTTACAACTTTTACAAAAATTGTCTAGACCAACAAAGAAGCTTAGGCTGGCAGCAGACTTGCTAAACTTTTTGCTGTCTAAGTTGGTTTTTAATTAGTAACTTACTGTCAAATATTTTTCATTATATGACACATATAAACATAGTAGAAGCTTATTACATATTTCAGCACTACATGTACAAGAATAAGAATGTGCCATTCTGATGTGTGCGATAATAAAACTCACCTTTGTGAAGAGAAGTACGCACACCGAAGATTATCTTTGTTGCAACGAACAAGGGCTGGTTGGGAGTGGACAGATTAAAACTGGCACTCACTAAACACAAGATTATTAACAACAGAAAATACCAAGAGTCAATTAAACATTTTACCTCTGTATGCCTGTCTTCCTCTTACGCTACACCATAATCTTTCCTTTCCCTTCTCAGTCATTCAGAGGCAGCCAGTCTGACCAGTTAAGCAAGAAATTGTCCTGGTTTTATCTTTCTAGTAATGACAGGTGACACACTTGCCAAAACAAGCTGGTTTCTCATGCCATCAACAAAGATTCCTGATCATAATATATTAGTTTTCTCTGTTTAAGCAGTGTCTCTGGGAAATTTCTTAAGACATTCACTAAACAATGTTATAAAAGAAGTATAAAACAGAAAATACCAAGAATAAAATAAATGTTTTACACCTGCACACCTATTTTTTCTCTAATACTATACCATGATCTTTCCTTTCCCGCTTCAGTCATTCAGAGGTAGCCAGTCTGACCAGTTAAGCAACACATATACATTGCTGGTTTTGTCTTTGTAGTGACCACAAGTTTGCAAAAACAAGTCGGTTTCTCATGGCCGTCATCAAAGATACTGTCACATACCCTGTACATAAACTCATGACGATGAATATTCCAAAAAGTCTTTAATTCAACACATGCCAATCCAACAGGGTAACCGCAACATAACAGACGAGACCGAACAATATGAACTGAAAACACAGGGACTATGCAATACACATGCAAACGAAGTGATTAACGATGAGCTGAATGTGATGGCAAATCATATTAGTGACCATGACAGGAGAAGCAGGAAAACTAAACAGAGGAACACATGTGACTGAAAATAACAAATTAAAAGTCCATGCAAATGAAACTATAACAAACATACCCAAACATCCCCGACAGATACCAGATCATAACATATTAGTTTGCTATGTTTCATCTTCTTCTTTTTTTATTAAATAGATTTGTACTTTTTTGTAGCTTTTTCTGTTTCAGCAGTGTGCTGGGGAACTTTTTTCCCATCTGCTTGAATTTTACTCCAAAGATCATGTATTTATATCTTTATTGCACTCTTCAAGTCATTTACATATATGAATGTGAGCTGTATGAATGTCCTTCCTCAAACTGCAATGAGTCCTGAACCGGCTAAGACGGATATTTACACAGTATCTACATAGTCAACACATTGTATCTTCTGTTTGAGTTTCCCAATGTACGCAAGTGAGAGCCATCCAGACATCCAGCTTCCCCTCTCTGGAGGTAATGGGTGGAGCTTGAGGATCTAGCCACACCCTAACCCTATCCATAACCCTACCCCAAAACCTAATTAGGTCAAGCTCCACCCATTAGGACCACAGAGGTAGAGCTATAGGTCAAGTTCCGTCCATTACGTCCAGAGCTGGTGGTCATTTGGCTCTACAGGGAGCACCACTTGAAGTAGAGGTGAACAACGCTAACTCCAGTTGGCACAGGGGCTGCTATAACATCTTTTGTACTGGTGATCCTCACTGTAATACCTTTGACACCAGCAGAGCTGCACCTATATGACTTTCAAGGAACTTGCACCTTCAGTTCCTCTAAGGTCTGCCATCTACATGTCATCTCACTGCCTTGACAGAGTTGTGCTGCATGCCTTGAGATGACGTTTAGACATTGTCTGAGGTTTATAATTTGGCATTAGTGCTTTGCGGGAACCAGTGAAAGCAAATAATTATAATTGTTTTGTTTTTTTTAATTCAGTGCCACAAATTATATAATATGGTACATATTTTTAGCTAAATTTTCCTCTCTAGAATTCATTTGTCTTGCCGACTAACGAGTTTATGGTCACTGAATATGTTTTTCTGAGGTAAATGTGTCATTACGTGAAATTGTTTACAAGCTGTTTTATTATTTCCGCTGTTGAAACACTGATTCAGTGATTAGACGAGACATGATACTGATTTCGGTAAGTTGTTCTGTATTTTTTAACATACCTTCTGATGTTCATTCATGTTTATTTCGTGCTGTATCTGGTATTAAAGCGAAGGAGAGGATCAGTTCAGCAACAAACACAGTAAGTGCCAAAAATTTTTTGTAATTTTCTTTGTTTATTTATTTTTTGTTTGTGAGGATTTGCAGCACATGTGTTGTCAAACTGATGATCACGGTTTTTTTTTTATTTGCATGTGCTTTTTTTAATTTGCATGTTTTTTTTTTAATTCGCATGTGCTTTTTTTAATTTGCATGTGTTTTATTATTTGAAGCGTTTTGAGCTCTCTCGGCCACCGTAGACAACGTATGAAACAGTTTCATAATTTTTTTAAAGCGGTTTAAACACAAAAAACCATGTAGTGGCTACTTAATGTGTCGAGACAGATCCTTCAAACGCCTTGTGAACCAACCATCACTTCAAACTAGTTTATTTATAGCATCAAATACATAAAATAACATGAATACACATCACAAGGAATGTTGTTTCAACCGCATAAAGACGTGAGTACACACAATATTTCAAGTTAAACAACATTAATCTACTATAGGTCACTCTGACGGCTTTGTCGGATAAGATGACGGATTCGGCGTTATCATTGGTTAGATCGCCTGTCAATCAAACTATTTGCGAAAGGTCAATTGCGTTTGCAATTTCTCAAGCCGATTATGCTTAATAAGACGAAAACACGTGGTCATGTAAAAGCGGTAACCCGTTTTCTATTATCGGAGTAAGGTCATAAATGCATAAACCGGTAGGAACAGGTAGTTTTTTGCCTCTTAACCCGATTTCTCGCGGCATGTAAACGTATTAACCTGTCGATTGAAGTGCGCATGTGCGAAACGTGACAGAAACGCAACCTTAGTGCAGATATAAACACATTCAGACAGAAATGAGGACGGAAATATCTCCAAAATATGATAAAACTGTGTTCTCATCTCTCGTGCAGCAGAAGTGTGGTTCAGTCAAAACGCTACCGTAGGTTTCCCGCTGTCGCAAGCTTTATTTAACATCACAACTGACATAACAGATTAAATACTCGGAGTCAGATACGCAAATGATAGTTTTGTCGTCATACCAGGACAGTACCGATTTATTAATAAAGTCATGTGACCTGCGCTGTTGTTATGTGAAGCGCATCACATTTTTTATCTCTACATCTTGCGCCCTTTATAACCCGTTCTTCAGTTTTACCATCAGGTATGTGCTGTGAACTGTGCCACACCTAATGTAATCACCTGCAATCAAAACAGCTTTCCTGAAGGGTGTGCATGCCAGTCTGGATTGTTTTTAAATAACATGCATTCCAGCAAGTGTCATCAATCTATGAGAATGAACTTTCCTGTAAAGTCGGAAAACTCTCTAATGTCTATGGCAAAGATGCGACATATTATTGTTTAATATCCATATTAAGTAAATAAGTATTTTGGATAAACTGTTCCTAGTTGTTTCTAATTTCAGGTGATATTTACAATTTACGTTCAACTGTCTGAAAATGTTCACCCATACAGCATAAAGTACATTACAATATATCACACTGTCAGTTAATGTGGAGGACCAAACCTATAAATGCATATAATAGAGAGAAGTAAATAAAATTTAATACATTTTTAATAATAAATATTTTTTTTAAATAAAAATATTCAATTATTACTTGTATTTTTGTCATTTATTATTTTCTGTATTAATTTTTGTTAATGTATATCTAGACTTTTTTTTTTTACTTATTCCCACATGCATTTATTTCCAGATTTATTACATTTTCACTGATTCACATTATGTCGAATTATTTTGTGGTGACCAAAGTTTTCCATAAAAATGTAAGAATTTTTGTAATATTTATTTCTGAGGTGAAATCAAGTGTTTCTGATATATAGATGTTGGTATTAAGCCAAGATATTGTTATACATTGATATTAAACCGAGCTGAAAGGATGATTATCAGTTATGAGCACAATATTGCACCACTAGAGGGCACATGAATCCACCGCTCAGCTTGTGAGACACTATCATGAAAATTGTGAGTGCAGGAAAATATATATATAGTTGACAAATAGGCAGAAAAAATGCTTTTTTTTTTTGGAAAACACCATTTTTGAAGAAGAAATACATGTATTTTTGTAGTGCGAAGTCTGTTGTTTGAGAAAATATTTGAGGTCGCTTTATCAATTTAATTTTTTTTAAAACATTTTTACTGAACTGGATTGTCCTATGGTGTGATATAGCAAAAATTAAGGATAAAAAAACTCAATTAGCATGAAAGAGATTTATTTTAATTGTTAGACACTTATTTTCATAGTGCTAATAATTTAATATGAAATTTTGAAAAACATAATGTTTTCCCCAAGACTTGTTGGACATTTTCAATACATACGAGACAAACTTTGTTCTCATCCTTTCAAAACTGCTGAAAATTATACTATTTTAAGATGAGTGATGGTTTTATCTTCCCTACTGCAATACTCAACTGTTCTTTTAAGATATTTTGAGATAAAGAAAAATCTGCGGTTCTTATATGTGAGTCACACAATAGGACATTATGTAAAGGACAAAAATTGCATTAAAGAGAGTGTGGGGTGTTACATTAAAGTATTTTTATTTAACCTTGAATGTGTCAAAGAAGAAAGAATTTAATTTTCATACAAACAATATCAACATGTTTTTGTTTTTAAAACAACAAAATGGAATGTGACTCCTTAACAGAGCAAATATCTTTGAAACTTTAACACGCCAAAATATTTTTTAATGTAATTCTTTTGTTCATTCATCACCAACCATGTTTTTAAAAATCACATTTTTTACAGTAAATGGCTGCTTTTTTTTAAGGCATCGTCTCGATTTTATTTACTTTGCGTCGTTCTCTAGGATCTTTTCCCTTCTGCGTGAATCCCTGTTAATTTTCTCTCTAGACTTTCATGTCCTCTCTCTCCCTCTCATTTCTCCCCCTCAATTCTTTCTCTCAAAAACAAAGTATAACATTTTATGCTTATTTTTATGACACTTTATAACAGTACAAATTTTCTGCAAAACATAAAAATTTTACTCAATGTAATTATTGCATTTAAGAACACTGAAAATTATCTAAAAAGAAGTTGAGCAAATATTATTTAATTATTTGAAATGCTTCTTAAAGAGACATTGTCTTCTTCTGTGACGTCTTTGTCCTCTGGTGTGACAGATAATGTTTCAGCCTTTTGAGTCAGTTAATGACCTTGTTATTCATAACTAACCTGTCGTTAGTAGTTAGCAAGACACATTTGCATAATTTTCTGTGATTATGTAGTTTAATATACATTATTAATAAAAAGATATAATTTAGGGGTGTCACACCAAATGACAACGTTACTTAACACTTTTATAGTCTTTCCAAAAAAGTTACAATTCTGAGACAAAAACTGTCATGGGCTTCAAATGGGGCTTCAGTAACATGACCTTGAATGGGGTCCTTCAAATAATTAAATATGTACGTGGAATTGCCCCATTTGATATCAGAATATGGTGTCACACCGGAGGACATGGTTTTCAGTGACAAAAATGTATAAAGATCGTATACTTTTAGAAATATGTGGATGAAAAAAGGATTGCTATTTACTAAAATAGACACTTGTAAAATTATGCCTGAGGTGTTTATTAACATGTTTTATGCTTTTCTTTTGAGTTAATAAAAGTTGTAATTTATTGAACCGTGCTTGAGACAGTCACACCATAGGACAATTTTGAAATATAATATAAAAATATAAACACAAAGCAGATTTTTTTAACAACAGGTCAAAAAAAACAACAGGTTTTAACAACAGGTAAAACAAAGAAATGTTTAACCATTTACTGCATTTTAAATGATGATAGTGCTAATTAGATTCATTTTTGTCACGTGTGACAATGAAAATGCCATGCATTGAAATCAAAAAAATAAATGCATTCATATCACCTCTAGTGCCATCGCCTTACTTCCGTTTCCTGTCTAATCTCTCTCTTATATGTTTTTGGTTCATTAATATTCAATGTATTATTAGCATACTAAACAGAAATGTAAATATAAAAAGTAATAGTACATATTTTGGTCTGAAGAGTTACTAGTCACTATTGGAATAAGCACTATAAAGAAGAAACACTAGTAAGTAGGTCCTCAGGGAGGATGGACCTCCATTAACATCCCCCTAGCAAAATACTAGGCTCATTTTCCATTGGTATATAGATGAATTGAGAGGTGAACGCTGTCGATGCGTCCAGACCGTTTGTTACTTTGAATTTGTGTGTTATAAATGACATCCCATCAGGAGCTGACTACCAAGAAACTGAAATAAAAGCAAAGTACAAAGTTCTCAGCTCCACACACATAGGAACTCGGCCATCCACATCCACTAATCTTCTCTCATCAGAAGTATCCAAACTTCTCTCCAGTCATCCCACCACCTGCCCTCTAGACCCCATCTCCTCACACCTTTACAAGCCATCTCTCCACACAGGCACTTTCCCTACCGCATTCAAGCAGGCTCGGGTAACCCCACTGCTTAAAAACCCCACATTAAACACATCACTTGTTGACAGTTACAGACCTCTCCCTCTCCTACCATTCATAGCGAAAACACTTCAACGAGTTGTATTCAACCATCTTTCCTCGCACAGAACAGTTTTCCAACAGTCCGTCACGGAATCCCTGCGGATTGCAAAGGCTGATTCCAAATCATCTGTTCTCACTCTGCTGGATCTATTTGCTACCTTTGACACCGTGAATCGTCAAATTCTTCTGTCCACCCTCTCCTCACTTGGCATCTCAAGAACTGCACTTCAATGGATTGAGTCCTATCTCACTGGTAGGTCTTTCAGAGTTGCTTGGGGAGAGGAGGTAACCAAAGCTCATCAACTGATCACTGGGGTTCCTCAGGGTTCAGTTCTTGGACCCCTCCTGTTCTCCATTTACACTACATCATACAGGCACATGGTGTCTCCTATCATTGCTATGCTGATGACACACAGCTCTACCTGTCCTTCCAACCAGATGATTCCACAGTAGCTGCACGAATCTCAAGCTGTCTGGAGGACATCTCGACGTGGATGGAAGAACATCATCTGCAGCTCAACCTGGCAAAGACTGAGCTTCTAGTCTTCCCTGCCACTCAAACTCATCACGATTTAAACATCCATATAAGTACATTAGCATTTACCCCATCAAATTCAGCCAGAGATCTACTGACCTTCAGAGACCACTTCTCAAAGACAGCTAGGTCATGCAGATTTGCACTGCACAACGTCAGGAAAATCAAGCCCTTTTTGACTGAGCACGCAACATAACTGCTTGTCCAGGCCCTGGTCATTTCAAGGCTTGATTACTGCAATGCTCTTCTGGCTGTCAAGTGCAATCAAACCTCTTCAAATGATCCAGAACACTGCTGCACGTCTTGTCTTTAACGAGCCCACGTCACGCCCCTCTTCATCTCTCTGCACTGGCTGCCCATTGCTACACGCATCAAGTTCAAGAAGTTGACGCTTGCTTACAGATCCATCACAGGCTCTGCACACTCCTACCTCCACTTACTATACGACTCTACATCCCCACCAGAAGCCTGCGATCACTAAAGGAACGAAGGTTTGTGGTACCGTCACAGAAAGGCACAAAATCACTCTCCAGAACATTCTCCTTCACTGCTCCCTGGTGGTGGAATGATCTCCCTTCCTTCATCAGGAATGCAGAATCCCTGGCAATATTCAAGAGACAGCTGAAAACTCATCTCTTTCACGAACGCTTAGCCTCATTATAAAAAAAATCCCATCTTTTCCCTCCCTATACTAGCTTATGCTACACTGAGCAATGTTTAAAACTTTTGAGCACTTCCTGTGTCTATTTGCCTCTTCATGATGAAACGCTTATTTGTTTTCCCTACTTGTGAGTCGCTTCGGATAAAATCGCCTGCCAAATGAATAAATGTAAATGTATATTGTTTTCAGTATTTTTTTTTGTGTTTCAAGAACAGTACCTCAACTGTCTGTATCTTTTAAATTCTGCTGTTTACATTTCT
Organism: Opsariichthys bidens; assembly: GCA_037194245.1. Lineage (NCBI taxonomy): Eukaryota > Metazoa > Chordata > Actinopteri > Cypriniformes > Xenocyprididae > Opsariichthys > Opsariichthys bidens. Next base: position 4,438,553 of record CM074306.1, read on the forward strand.
GTTTACTGTAATACTTTCAGTTTCCAAAACAAATATTGTTGTTATATTTACTGAAAAATAAGCATACAATTTTATAAAGTAATTAAGCATTTATGCTTAGTAGTTTGTCTCTCTCACTATAGTAGTTGATTTGAATACACTCTTTAAAAATTGAGGTTCTGGCATCTGTGGTTTCATGAAGAACCTTTAAAATCCACGGGACATTTCCCTAACACAAAAGGTTCTTTACTGTGGAAAATAAAAAGTTTTGTTACATTGTTTTAGAATGTTCTTTACACTAAAAAAAAAAAAAGGTTCCATTAAGAACTGTTTACTGAAAGGTTCTTTATGGCATCACTGTAAAAACTCCCTTTTGGAACCTTTATTTTTAAGAGTTAAAGTTTGATTAATTTGGACATATAGAAATTAAAACAAATATATAAATGTGTATAAAAATATTCAAATTTTAATAACAGATGTTAAATAAATAGGTAAGGAATATTATTAGGAGGGGTGTGGAGTGGGGGGCCTCCAACAAAAAGTTCGCCCAGAACCTCCAAATGTGTAACCGGACCTGCCGGAAAGTATTTACAGCGCTTTACTTTTCCACATTTTGTTATGCCAATTTCCAAAAAAAAAAAAAAAATTCATTGTTTTCCTCAAAATTCTATAAACAACCCCATAATGACAACGTGAAAGAAGTTTTACATTTTTGGAAATTTATAAAAAAAATAAAATAAAAAATCACGTGTAAATAAGTATTCACAGTCTTTGCCATAACACTTAAAATTGAGCTCAACTGCAACCTGTTTCCACTGATCATCCTTGAGATGTTTGATTGAGAACTTGATTGGAGTCCACCTGTGGTAAATTCAGCTGAATGGACATGCTTTGGAAAGGCACACACCTGTCTATATAAGGTCCCACAGTTAACACACATGTGCAGTACACCACAGGTAAATGATTATACTGCTGCATGTGTAGTGTATTTTATTTATTTTTTATTTTTTTTTAAACAATTTTTCTATACTATACATTCTTTCTATATTTCAATTATTAAAGGTCCATTATAACAAATATAGCCAAATATCTGAAGCTTAAAATAATATTAATATCAACAAAACTTGCTTTTAACTTAAAAAATGTTAAATTATCAAAAATGTAATTATTTTGTTCAAGTAAATATCAAATGGGATTTCACGAACTTGCAGTAGAGGGAGTTTCGATACCATTTGCCAAAGAATTTCTCAGAACTCCCTACTAAAATTGGTATTTATCTTGCTTTGTGTAGCTGCCAGCAGTGGCACTCATCAAGATATCGTGTTTGCTCATGCAGTTCCTCAAACTTGACATATTGTCACATTATTACTAGCAGAACTGGCTGGTTTGCAAGAAGTTATGGGAGTATTTCTCTCATGTGCTTGAGCAATTCTTTTTAATTAGATAAAAATGTGTGTACGGCGTCAATGTTTTGGAATATGGTTGAAGATAAGCAAAATGTGTTCTGTGAACCATTATCTATTCATGCATTTTTGCCCATGAATTGCTATTAACGATATGGTCAGAAAAAAGGTTTCTTGTAGCTGATAAGATAAATTTATGTGCTGTGCATAGCTTAAATGTGCAAATGTTTAAGCTGAGTTTCACAAAGTCAGCCTCAAATCCTCTCTAAAATGTCCGATGAGGGTTTAAAACTCATACTTTTGCCATATCAGCTATCAGAAAAATGCAAATGCAGTTGTGTAATTAAATTGATTTCGCCGTTGCTCGTGAAATCTGTGAAGCATTTCCTTTGTAAAATTTATATGCATTAATATGGACTGTATAATTTATTTCGTTTTGCACATGCACTGAAGCAATTGAAATTCCTGAGAAAATGTGGCATGAGATGTATAAGCCTAGTTTATTCCATTCACTTTAACTTTAGTGAATGTAGCTGAATTCTAGCTATTTGTATTTTGAATATCCGTTGCTTTAACTTTGAATAGTATCAAGGGGGAGTTTTATTAAACACTGATAACCAAAGGCTCTTATCTCCAAACTTCAAACTCTGCTTGACTCACTAGCTTTGGCCCGCCTTTCATTCCCCTTCCATCCCTTTAAATCTACGGCCTTGCAGTCTTAAGCTTCCATCAGACCTGAAGAAAACATTTTCATACTGAAAAGGATATTTTTACTGCTGAAAACAACCAGTCATGGTTTGGAAAAGCACACTTGTAACTACTTTGATTCTTCATCTTATTTCGTTGGGAGGTATGTGCCTTAACTTTAATCTATTTATTGTCTTATTGTGTAGAAAAAAGCATCTTCAAAATAAATAAATGTAAATGGCTGTATAACTGACAGTTAAGAGGTTAGTTCATCCCGAAGTGAGAATTTTTTCATTACTCACCCTCTTGTCACTCTACGCTTCAGACCTTTGTTCAATGTTCAGAACCCAAATTAAGATATTTTTTGATAAAATCTGATTGCTCAGTGAGGCCTCTATTGCCAGCAAGGTCATTTACACTCCGATGCCCAGGAGGGTACTAAAAGTTTACTGAAACAATTTAAAACCGTTCATGTGAGTACAGTGGTTCAACATCAATATTTTTAAAGTGAAGAGAATACTACTTGTACGCCAAAGAAACAAAACACCGACTTCAATATCTAGTGATGGACGATTTCAAAACACTGCTTCGAAGCTTTACGAATCTTTTGTTTCGAATCAATGGTTGAGAATGCCAAAGTCCCTTGATTTCAGTGACTGAGCCTTTGTTACGTCATAAATGTCTCTCAATTTCAATAGTTCTCGTGATATTTAGCAGCTTGATACGAGAACCACTGATTCGAAACAAAAGATCCGTAAAGCTTTGAAGCAGTGTTTTGAAATCGGCCATCACTAGATATTGTTAAAGTCGTCATTTTGGGGGTTTCTTGTCGCTTTGTAATAAGGTTGAATCACTGTACTCGCATGTTTAGTACCTTCTGGGCATCTGAAAGTGTTAATTACCTTGCTGGCAATAGAGGCCTCACTGAACCATTGGATTTCATCAAAAATATCTGAATTTGTGTTCTGAAGATGAAGGTCTTGTGTGTAGAACGACATGAGGGTGAGGAATTAATGACAGAATTTTCATTTTGAGTGAACTAACTAAGCCTTTAATGTTGTTTCAATCTCTGACCTTCTTTAGTTGATGCATATAAGATGGACCTTTCCAAGAAAGGTTACTTTTCTGCATAATATGTATTTATATCTTGTCCTTCCGTTAAGGGGGACAGAACTTTGACCTTGATGTGCTGCTGGAATCAAGCTTCCCTCCAGCCAGACCTTCGGTAAACAATTTCAAGGCAGTCTGTCTTTATGGCAATGGCCGCCCCAGATATCCTGCTGACGGCTTCCCTTCATCCAGTTATGCTTATGCTCGTCGCGCTGGGAACACCGTAAACAGACTAGAGTCGTGGTTCACTCAATGCTGTTTCGGAGGTTTGGCCCATGGAAATGGACAGATCATTTGCTGTTTGGAAAAAGCAGTGAGTACATGGAATAAAAAGCATATGTCAAACACAATTTATTTACAGCAATGCTGAACAGAAAAATAATTATGCCGTTTTGCAGTGGGAAACTGCTTTGTCCCTTTTCTGTGTGGAGGAGTACTCCACCATGACCTTGGTCCATGAGTGCTGTGAGAAGACGGGAGTGGAAAGGTGGAACTGTTTTAAAAGTCAGGCTGCTAACCCTTCCTACCAACCCCTCTCTGGTTACGTCGCCCCCATAGTACGACCTGATAGTATTTTCAGCTGGAACCCCCACACTTGTTAAAGATCAAGTTGTCATAAGACAACCTGAGCATTTTGATTTAGCAGCACAAAATGTCAATTAATCAGCTGTGGAAAGTCAGACTGTAACATGTTTGATTCAAGTAAATTAAACATGCTCAGGGTTCTAGAAGAGCTGAAATATAACAATGTACATCAATAGCTTTTCACATGGTACCCTGTTATATGCCATAGAAAAACAAGCAAGATAAAATGTGCAGCAGCTTACTATAACTCGATGTATTTGCAAAGTGGAAAAAAGATTCAAATAAATCAGAAGCCTCTTCATTATTTAATCTCGGCTTTTCCTTTGAGACAATAACTGCTGTTCCTCCATCTTTCACTTTTTTTTTTATGAATTCCTAAGGTAAAAATGTCAAGGTTGGGGATTTAGAAAGAAAATTTTACTAAAAACTATTTTAAATGAATAGCTTTTTTTTTTTTTTTTTTTCCAAGAAATGATAACCTAATAAAGTTAGAGTGGAGTTTCAGCATCTTGATAATGCCTAATTTAGTGACATAATAAATTTAGGGAAATTAGTATGAGTTTTTACCCTTTATGGAAATTTAATGTTCCTCAAAGAATGTAAAAAAATGTCATTGTTGTCCTATATTCATTGGAGCTCATTTATAGGAAATATTCAGAAATGAGAACCCAACTTGCACTGAATTGAGCTGAATAATGACGCTTATCTTCTCTGGAGCTAAATTGAATTTGTTTCATAGTTCTCAACATTGACTGTTATTGAACTGAATTGAATCCACATTTAACTAAATTGATCTGAAAAAATGACACTATTGTCTTCAGTAGAGCTGCTTTACAGAAGCCATCTCATAAATTATAGATTTTGAAGCATTCCCATTGTTATTTTCCTGTTTATTAAAGTGAAACTGCTTTGAAAGGAATCTGTGCACAATGCTATAAATAAATGTAACTGGACTTCCATGTTCTTTTCATATAATTGTCTAATACTGCAAGTTTCAGTCTACTTCAGGGCTGTTTAATTGTGCTCCTGGAGGGCCAATGTCCCGCAGAGTTCAGCTTCAACCCCGATTAAACACCTGAAGCAGCTAATCAGCGTCTTGCTATGCATACTAACTTTCGGGCAGGTGTGTTGAGGCAAGTTGGAGCTAAACTCTACAGGACAGTGGCCCTCCAGGACTGAGTTTGGAGACTCCTGTTTTACTTAATGTTGTAACCCTTTAAAAAAAAGAACTGTAGTAAAACTGCAGTATCAAGTAGTTCAACTGCAGTTTAATTCAGCACAACCATAGATTTGCAGTATAATAAAGTATAGTCACAGTACAACTGCAGTAAAACTGTAGTATAAGTACAGCTGCAGTAAAATGAAGTACAACTGAAAGTTGCATGAAGTATAAAAACAGTATAACTGCAGTTTTATTTTACTAGTACTTTAGATGTATTGCAGTATAGTTGCACTCCAGTAAAACTACAGACATTTTAGGTTATACTGCAATACTGCAGTTTTTTCATGTCCAAAAAACGGCATTTTTCTATATGTAACAAAAACTGTAGTATTACTTCTAAAAAACTGCAGTTATCTTTTGTAAGGGAAGGTTTGAAATACATGCAATTATTATTCACCATCTGTGTCTTTTAGCACATGTTATGAAGCAAAAAAGCCACTCGATGCTGTTTCGTTACAGGTCTCCCTTTAATTTAACCCCTAATGTTTAATTACTAAATATCCTCGTTGAGGAGTCCAGGGAAAACTGCACACGGTGTGAATGAAGCTGGAGTGGGATTTGTCAGTCGAGCGCCCCCTGTGGAAAACCGAGCCGTTCTACTGGTCTGAGTTCAACGGCCACCGCCCGCGTCCAGTAGGACGGAGCTGCGCAGCACGTCACTTCCGCTTGTTTTGGGAGGCTCGAGACGGAGCGAGGACGCTTCCGTGCGATTCAGCGGGTTATTTACTTCGGAATTCGGATGGATTCCTAAAGTAGTAATAACATAAATTTCGAGCGCCTCAGAGATTCGCACGAGACATCGAGCCGTGCTGTGAACGTCAACAAGTTTAACTACAGTGTTTTTGAGTGAAAACCAAGTTGAGGTAAGCGCTCTTGTTGTTGTTATTGTGTGTCTCTGGCCATTAAGTCACTAGTATGGAAGCAAGTAAACAAACTACACTTTTTTTATTTAGCGACGGTAAAGTTAAAGTACGACAGGTGAAAGTACTGTAACTATCAGGCTTCATATCAGGGCAGAATACTGCCACACTAAGTGGCTTTTTGTAGCCGTAAGACACATCAGTTAGTTTCCTTCAGTTTTTGGGTCGACTAACAGACTTTATTCGGGCATGGTGGTCTTTCAGGGCTGTGTTGCATAAACCACAAGTGAAAACAAGCAGGACCATATGAAACTTCCGCCAGAAAATGGCTACGCCGGCTGTAGTTTCCACGGATGGAGCGAGCTCCAGTAAGTATTTCCTCTTGTTGTTTGTCTCATAAGTGTAAAATAGATGAAGCTGTTTGACTATGCTCTTGCTTTATTAATGATTTCATGTATAGTAGATTAGTTGTGTGGTTTCCTATAGTAAGAAATGTGTAGTTAGGTGTTTCATTGAGCACATGTGGAAGCAATCACCACTGTATACAACACAGAAACATGCATTACAACAAATGCACACACACATATATATATATATATATATATATATATATATATATATACACATACACATATATATATATACACATACACATATATATGTGTGTATATATATATGTATATATATGTGTATATATGTGTGTATGTGTATATATAGATATATGTGTATGTATATATATATATATATATATATATATATATATATGTGTATATGTATGTATATATATATATATATATATATATATATATATATATATGTATGTATAACATTTTTACTGTGTGTTTTATTTACTAAATATAATATAGTGTGGTTAGCCATAACATCAAAATTATTCACTTAGATTTTGAAGTTTGTGTGCTCCCAGTATGTGGTTCATTAAACTTTTTTTTTGTGCCCTTCAGTTTAGCACACATGATTTTATCCAGTAGCATTCAGCAGTTCGGATATTATATAAATGTGTATTACGTCGCTTGATTGATGGATGCTTTCTAACAAAATGTCATGAAAATGGACTGTTAAAGATGCTCACTTTCATTCATTGGTCATTAGAAAGTTTTCTTTTTTGTTTCTTTAATCACTGTTGTCACTCTTCAGATGGCTTTATTTTGGAGGTTTTTCCAGCAGAAAGGTACATGCACATGTGTGCCTGTGTTTGCATATGATCTCCGATTTGAATATCAGTGTTGTAGACGGTCTGTGGTAGGCTTGGGTTGTGCTCGGCTTCATTTTAATCGCAGCTGGTGTGATTGGGTTACAGTGTGTTTTTGGAAGAACAAAGGAATTGAAACCCAGGTGTCTGCATGCAGCATGTTTACACTCCTAGTTGCGGTTAACGTCACATCTCGACTCGGTGAACAGCATTTTCTTTTTTTTTTGTGCATTTTATTTGTAGTTAGTTTTTACACACAAAAGCAAGTTACAGTCACTTTTTTTGCAAAGTGCTTTGGAAGGATACCAGTGCATAGGGAAAATGTGAAGTCTAAGACAGTCTCATGCTTCACATACTTTTTGCAAAGTGCTTTGGAAGGATACCAGTGCATAGGGAAAATGTGAAGTCTTAGACAGTCTCATGCTTCACATACTTTAAGTGCGAGTTTCTGCTATGCAAGAAACTTTCTCTTGATCACAATACGACTAGCTGCAGACCATAAATGCGACGTAAAGGATTTTTGTACGATTCATTTTTCATGGAGTTTTTTCCCTACCATATAGGTATTCCTGGAAATCGAAAAATGGCTTCTTCGGAGGTAATTATGCTTCTTTCTTCTTTTTTTTTTTTTGCTTTAATAATCGTTTCACATTCACTTTCCACTCTTTTGTGGCTGCCATTATGAATTGGCGTAGTACTAAGGCTATCATGATTCCGGTAATCGGTATAAATTCCAGTCAAATTTCACAGTTCTTCTCTATACCAATTTCCATAGTAAAAACTATTGGGACTACTTTGCTATTTTATTTAACTGTTTGAAACTATTACAACTATTTGATTGTAATAATTATAGTTAAATAAATGGAAACAGTATGTGGCCTTCAGATGTTTGAGTAAATATTGTTTATAAATAATGATCAAGTGCAAAATTAGTAATAAAATAAAGGACGAAACATTTCATAGAACTTGTGTCTATTAGTTTGCATTTACATTCTTAACACATCAGATTGTTTTGTCCCGTCTTTTATTATAGTTATATAACTGTTAGTCATTGCAGTTTCAGATTCAATCTGGCATTTAAATACAGTTGTAGTGCTGTTATCACATTTTTAAAATTTCAATACCAAGTTTTGACGACCCTTCTCTAAACTTTAATCATGTGTATCCCTAATCCGTGTTGGCAGATGTCTCACTTTTGTCCATAATGCGAATTGGCTTCCTTAAGAGCTGTGCCGATTCACAACAAATAAATAGAAACGGAATTAGAGTTAGCTTTTGATTTAGATCCATGCACATATTATATACCACTTCTATTTTATGATTTTTTAAAAAATGTATTCATGTTGTTTTGGCCAAAAACAACGTTCTCATTTAAAACTTATTCAATTTTAATTACATTAAACTGTTGCACATGTATTTTGAAAATGTAATATTAAAAAAAAAAATTATGTAAGTGACGTAAACGTCATTTGCATGTGCTGAAAAGGTTCCTTTGTCATAAATAAACTATTAATGCTTTAAATATAAATGTATGGTTTAAAGTTCACATTTTTGGTTTGAGGTTTTTGTCTTCTTGTCTGTGTTTGAGCAATCATTATCTTTCAGGGACTGAGCATCTCCAGTTCATCCCAGGCAAACAAAAAAACCTTGGGCCACCGAGGAATTGACCCCACTGGAGAGACCACATATAAAAAGGTTCGAGCTGTGGATTTCCAGTTTTGATATCATGTTAAAAATTGAAAAATGTTTTTTTTAGAGTGAGGACTGAACCAAAAGTGTCAGCAGTTCAACTTCCAATCTGTTTAATGACTCTCATTCCTGAATCTGTCAGATCTACTTGCAGCTCAAAGATTATTATTGTTATCTGTTGTTTGTGTGCCACCATTAAAATTATAAAATCTAGTAATTGGCATGGGCATATACATACTGATAAAACTAGCAGGCCTTGTGATATTGCTCCTCCCTTTCAGTTTTATTAAATCGCATCCATCATGTTTGGTGACCTACAAAAGACGCTTGCAGTAGTGGTATATTTCTAGTTAGAGTGGAGTAATCACAAATGACCTACTGTTTTTTTGTGTAGTAAGGCGTGTTCACACCAAGGGTGATAACTATAGACCTTATTCGCATCAGCGCCATCTTTGATTATGGTAATGAAAGCTGTGAGGGATAGACATGCTTCTCTTCAGTGTGTTTTACTGTTCAGTCCCTCCAGAAAAACGCGGGATTTTTTTGTGATTGTTGCGGGCAAAAATCCTTGATTATGCGGCACGTTTTCTTAAAAAATGCGATGGCATGTGCGGGATATTTTTGCAATTTTATGTGATGAAATTGCGGGAACTTCCAAAAACTGCGGTTTTTGATGCAAAAGAGGAAAAAAAGGTGATTTCCCCCCCCAACACCCTGTTCTCACTAGATACTGCCTTAATGTAAAGAGGCAGAATTACTAAATCACAGAATATTGAAGTTCTCACTCTGTTTTATTTCAGACCTTAATCAACACATGGCTCAAAATGACAAAACATTGAGTCAAATAAGTTCTGTAGCTTTACAAAAGGAATATTCAACTTCTGTAAAAATGTGTGCTTCCTGTTTAACAGAGGTAGCTATACAAAACAGACATCTTCTGTTAAATGAAGTGCTTCCAGTGCACAAAGTGCAATCTCTTACTGCAACGTAAATTATTTTACATACTACTAATATACTTGAAACTGCAAAGTGGTTTTCCAGCGTCGACTTGCGTCTGTGGTCCAACACGCAGTTGCACGGAGTGCAAAATAATTTGCCCCCACTATCATGTAAAAGAGCGGGAAACTGCTTCTCGCGGTCTTTTGAGCTTATTTTTCTTGGCAAATGAGAATTATTGGCGTGCTTCATCATGGTTTCACCGCGGGGTTTACAGATGATGTTCACATCGCGTAACTTCATAAGGTTTCGCATGGCAGTAGGGGGAAAATAATGGCGCTTTACTTGTGTGAAGTAAACGCAACATTTTTCAACTTTCTGCTAAGATATATGAGACTTTTTTGCAACGAAAATACAGGGATTATGAAATCATGCTAGCCCCGCATATTTTTCTTGCTGAAATCAGCAATTTATGCGGCGAAAGTGTGGCATATTTTTAAAAAATGCGACCCCCGCATAAATATGCGGACTTTGGCTGATTATGCATGAAATCAAGCGATCGCATAATCGCGTTTTTCTGGAGGGACTGACTGTTTTGTTTTTGGATTGATCTGCTGATGAAACACTGCAGAAATATCTCTCCAAGGAATTTCAGTAGACAAAAAAAACCTCCAGACAACCTGAGCTGTGGAAAAGTATGATCTTGGAGCTTTATACAGCCTCGCTTTCATACCTGTCATGGTGCTGGTCTGAACAAGGTCTGTAACGATGAAGACATAGTTCTAATATAAAAGAATAGCATAGTCCACGCCAAAACTGATTGATTGATTGATTTATCGATTGACGACTATAACATTGGAATCCCTTTCAGAACAATTTTATGATGAACAATATGGTGTGAACGGACCTTTACACATTAACATTTTTTATTGTGCTCATCATGTGCCCTCTGTTGGAAATCTTTAGACCACATCATCTGCTTTGAAAGGTGCCATTCAGCTGGGCATCACACACAGCGTGGGAAGCCTGAGCCAGAAGCCAGAAAGAGATGTGCTCATGCAGGACTTTGAAGTGGTAGAAAGCATCTTCTTTCCTAGGTGCGTCTGTGTATGTGTTTGCATAAGAGTAGCCAAGAGATGGAGGAACATTTTGCTTTAGTAGTCAGACATTATGAACTTAAATGTGTTTGTGTTTGTCTTCCTCTCAGTCAAGGCAGTAGCTCAACTCCAGGTCATCACCATGGTGACTTCAAGTTTAAAACTTATGCTCCCATTGCATTCCGCTACTTCAGAGAGATGTTTGGGATCCGACCTGATGACTACCTGGTAATCTTGTTTGTTCATTAAATGGGGTACCTGGAAATAAGTGGGAATTTTAAAATGGTGTGTATTACGCCTGTAATAGTCATGGGGATTTTTACGGGAATCTTTGTGAATAACTATTAGAAATTACTGTTTAGGGAGTTAAACTTGATTGGAAGCCATTGTGAAGTGGTTCTTTTTCAATTAATTGGTCAAAGAGGTTCACAGAATGGTCTGAGTGAGTCATTCTTAATCAAAATAATAAAGTGGAAAAACCATGAAAAATGAATCATGTTCATCTTAAATATAAAAAGGTTGATTTTTGGTTTCGTCTTGTTTGGTCCAAGTTCTTTTTTTAATTTGTTTTATATTGGTTTTTTATTACGACTTGATGAACAAAAGATCTTCTCACTGATGGACACGTGCAACACTCCAGTCATATGTTGTCTGCTATGTATGGGTGTGTTTTCTGCAGTACTCCCTTTGTAACGAACCCCTTATCGAGTTGTCCAACCCTGGAGCGAGCGGGTCTATCTTCTACGTTTCTAGTGACGATGAGTTTATCATTAAGACGGTACAGCACAAAGAGGCAGAATTCTTGCAAACACTCCTGCCAGGTTACTTCATGGTAAGTGAAGGTTTCTTTGTTTATTTTTTTTAAATATTAATTCTTAAAGGCTTTCTAGTTCAGTCTTTAGTTATTTGAACATTATAAACTTAGTAGATTCCTCCATATATCTTCTAGAACCTGAACCAGAACATGCGTACGCTGCTTCCCAAGTTCTACGGCCTCTACTGCGTTCAGGCCGAGGGCAAGAACATCCGAATCGTAGTGATGAACAACCTGCTGCCGTGCGCAGTACCCATGCACCTTAAATTCGACCTGAAGGGCTCAACATACAAGCGACGTGCTTCGCCGAAAGAAAAGGCCAAGGGTGTGCCCACGTTCAAAGACCTAGACTTTATGCAGGACATGCCTGAGGGCATACTGCTGGAGAGTGACCACTACAGCGGCCTCTGTAAGACCATTCAGAGAGACTGTCGCGTAAGTGTGTTGGAGACAAAAGGTCCATTTACATTACAATAAAAGCACACGCTTTTATTCAGAACCACTTGCATTGCATTCAAGATATTCATTCATTCTTTCAGTAAATTCATAATCTTTGAATTAATCCCATGACCGTGGCATTGCTAGTGCTATGGTATACAAGTTGAGATACAGGAATGATGGTTGACACAAATAGCAGGTAAAGAGGAAAGCATGCAAGCAAGGATTGTGCAACATGGTCTTTGAAACTTTTGGCTTACAAAAATATGATGCAAGTCTACTATTCATGACAGGAATGAGTATAAAGATGACTAAGGCTAACTATAATAGCATTCATACGAATGCATGATATTGTTCTGTTCATTTAAACGCTCGAGCTCTTTAAAGAGGTATGAAATCTGATTCTCTGTCAGTGGGTCTCATTCACTTAGAATTGCGTGGATTACGAAAACGCCCAAATCATTTCCATTTAAGGGCTTTCCGCACAACCGTTCCTTTACAGCCTTTCGTGACTCTTGTCAAGTAAATGCCACTCTCGTCAAATCCTCCAGCAGTGCCGAGTATCAATCTTAAAATCAGTTCAAACGCAATCACTGTTCATACGGACCACGATTAGCCAGCTTTATTCAGAGAAAACTCTCAGATGAAGCTATAATGCAGTTTTTCTTACTCTTTCACTGTGTATGAATATATAAAATATTATGGGGCAATAAAAACTGCAAGTGGACGTTTTTATGACAGCCACCATTTAAATGTATGTATTTTTAAATACTAATTGGAATAGATGCATTATGAAGTTAGTATTATAACTTTAATTATTATAAAAAAATCTGTCTATACAAATCAGTTAATATTAGCCTTCAGAATTATAGAAATTGCATACCAACTGACTCTCTGTATAGTTTACAGCATTAGTTAAGATTGTTTCCTTGAGAAAATTTGCCATGCACTATATCTGATTTATATCCAAATGAATTAAATTGAATCGTGTTGAAATCGAATTGCACGCTTGTGAATGGAAATCAAATCATGAAATTTGTCAATACCCAGCCCTAGTTATCGTTATAGATGCTATTCTCTTTGCACTTTGCTATTTTGTGTATGTCACTCAGAAAACATATCTCCTAAAGGGCTTAAAGAGTTAAAGATTCAGCTGTGCTCTTCACATAGTTCAAGATCCAGCAATTGAAATTGTTCTGCATCTTGCACATTCACAGTAGTTAAATCCATTCTTTTGTTTTGTTTGAACATTTTGAATCTGCTAAATGTCTGTCACACTTCCTCTATATATCCTTTTGTCTGTAGGTACTACAGAGCTTTAAGATCATGGACTACAGTCTGCTGGTGGGTATCCATAACTTGGACCGGGCAGAGGTGTCTACTGCAGTGCCCGATACCCAGAAAAAGGCACCAGGCCAGAAGCCCCTTTACTGTACAGCCATTGAGTCTATTCAAGGCGAGTCGAAGGGCAAGACCTCACCACAGCCTTACGAGAGGTTCGTGATCTACCTTTGGCTGGCACCTTGAAACTGCAAAGCACCAAAAGACTGTTCGCACGTTTTGGTGTACAATTGTCTGAATGTGTATGGCTATAGAACTTTTTTTAGTACAAATTTTACACTGTTCAGAAGTTTAAGGTTTTAAGGTTTTATATTGTTTTTGAAATGGGTCTGCATTTTTTTCCCCAAAACATTATTACAATTTTGTTTTCTGTTTTAATATTATATTTTCATATGTAACTTATTCTTGTGATGGCAAAACTGAATTTTTAGCATCCATTATGCTAGTCTTCAGTGTCACAAGGTCTAATATGTTCTAATATTTCTTATCAATGTTGAAAACTGTGCTTAATATTTGTGGAAACCATGATACTTTTTTCACAATTTTTTGTTGAATAGAAAGTTAAAAAAAGAGCATTTACTTAAATTTTTTCAGCACTGATAAAAATTAAAACCAAAAAATGTAGGTGTAGTCACACAATGTGACGTCCCTAATTCAGAGCATTTATTGTGCTATTATTCTTAGAAATTATTACTTTGTGCCTACACAGCTGTTATTAATGTGCATTATTTGTCCTTTCTTTGCAGTATGGGAGGAATTCCAGCATTCAATTCAAAAGGAGAAAGATTGCTGGTTTTCATTGGCATCATTGACATCCTTCAGTCTTATAGGTAGACTGTGTTTCCACATCTTTGTGTTTTCTTCATAATAAATCCCTATGATTTGCTAATAACTTTCTGTATTTAGGCTTGTAAAGAAGTTGGAGCACTCATGGAAAGCTCTGTTGCATGATGGGGTATGTCAAACACTGAAAAAAGTGCTAACTATACAAATACAAAATTTTCTATTTGCTTAATCTACTATTTGATTTTTGTCCTCTGCAGGACACGGTATCTGTGCACCGGCCAAGTTTTTACGCAGATCGTTTCCAGAAATTTATGTGCAGCGTAGTCTTTAAAAAACCTCCATGTGAGTTTGATAAGTTACATTGGAAGATTTTCAACTGCTGCATTAAAGTGCAGATTCATTCAATTATTATTTTCGTTCTTATGCTAGTGAAAACCTCTCCCTCAAAGAAAGGTCGAGGGGGAACCGTGTCTGGTGGGAAGAAGTCAAACATCGCAATATCTGGACAATCACAACAACAATCCCTTCCTGGAGCAGCGGAACAAACACAGCCACAGCAGACTACAGTGCAGCTGTCCAGCGGTGGAGCTGTGTCTCTTGGCCCAGACACTCAAGGAGACAGTGGTATGAGAAAGACATTGAAAAATAGAAAGGGGAAGGTTAAGCAGGGTATCCGATCGAGATAATGGGCAAGGCTTTAAATGCTTGTGGTTACCAAAATCATTCTTCCTTGGTGGTACTTTATTAAATGTAAATAATTAGCCATGTTTCTAGACTGTTTGAGATTGCTACAGGTGACATTCTTTTTGTTGTGTTAAGTTTCCTTGGTGATTATGTGTCAGGATGCATAGATGGTAAAATTTAAAGCTGCAATATGTAAATGTCCAAAAACCACCGGGCCGGTGTTATATATTTTCTTCAGTTGAGTACTTACAATATCCCAAATGTTTCCAGCTATTTGTAAATCGTGAGGAAAATTACTAATTTTTTAAACAAGGATCCGGGACGTATGAGGGAGTCGCCTGTTAATGGCGTCATATCCGTGTTAGCTTCGGTTTTTGGTTTTATTTTGAAAAAGCCATGGAAACACCAAAGACGCTTTAATATATTACGCGTTTAATTATTCAAGGGAACATCTGTTTTGATACGTTTATTGACAGAAAACTAATCATTGTTATACAGCCAGCTCAACGCGTTTAGTCTGGTTTAAATCTAATTTTCTTGATTTTTGCGAGTACCGTGCCAAACACTTTTGTCAAGTAATGTGTGTCTCGTTCAGCTCCCACAACACTCCGCCCTGCTCTGCTTCATACTACAGTAACACTAATAATCGCATCCATGAACATGATTTCTGCCCGAGTCCCATCCCGATTCCTTTCCACCTGCTGTGAGGTGAAGATCACAGGTCCCAAGATTCCTCACTCAAACTTGGCATCAAGCTACGCCTTTGTTTTGAATAGCAGATGAAAAACTACATATTGCACCTTTAAATGTAAAACTCAAACTAATATT
>CM074306.1:4456721-4714221 GCA_037194245.1 Opsariichthys bidens
GAATTAAGGCGCAATAAGACAGAACAGCTACTGTAAAACAATATAAAGCATTTGTACTGTCTTGAGTATCCTTTAATGAAGATTACGTTTACATAGACTTTCTCTTGAGGCCTCGGTTTTGTGGAGAGAATTGAAATCAGACTAAACTCTGAACAAAATATTTTTTTCGTCATAGTTTTGAATATGTGCATGCTAATCACTCCGCCTCCAAGCAGAGACATTGATAATGAAGATGAAAATATTATGAGATATGGATCGGTAGTGGAGTAAGGGAACATTGCTGGATCTTCTTCTGTGACAGTTTTTTATAAACCTAAAAAACATTCCTGTACAAAGTCATATTTATTTGTATGTGTGCATGTAATTTATTTCCTGTTTTCCCAAAGTGTCTTCTGCAGGTTTTTATGTGGCAAGGTATGTAAATTGACACCTGGTGGCTGTGTAAATTTGTTTGGGCAGGTGAATGCTTTTTTTTTTTTTTTAAACGTACACTCACAATCTGGGATTCCTGTGCAATCGCTGTTTGCTCTGAAAATGCGGCCTTCATCCTTATTGTCTTATCAATCTGAGAATTGTCTTTAGTAGCTTTAATTCAAAGTTTTGCTCTTTTTACAATGACATTTATATATTACTGATCTCTGTTAGAGGTTGAGACTTTTGGAGTGGAAAATACAACATTTCATGCTGTATGCAAATTAATGAAATAAACAACACTGAAAAAAAAAAATGTAAAATGAATTAACTTCTTGTGTTATGCTTGACTAAAAGATTTCTTCAAGCCTGTTAAAAGCATGGTATGTTTTGTGGCTTGCATGTGCAATGAAATGTCACTTAGCAAGGGTGTAACTTTGGTTTGAGAAGTGGGGGGGACACAAAATGGGTTTGACAAAATTTCGATTTGACATTTGTATTTACATACATTTAGGGAATATTGTGATACAAAATCAAGGAAATAATTAAGTTATTTATATTACTAAATTCTGCCAAAAAGATTTGTAGGCAACTAAGTGCATAAGAAAAATATGTCTTACTTAATTTATTGTTTAATAGGGGCCAATCACCAAGACTTCATTTTATAAAGTCAAAAATGTTCACTAAAAAAGTTAACATGTTTTGTGTGAATAAAATGAATAATGTGAGACTCAATTTCCACTGTTAAACAAACTTTTATTTCAAACTAAACGTTAAATCTCACGTTTGTCAGAGACACATCCACCAAACCGCAGGTACACAAGATTATTTGGTACACAAGATGCAAAATTGCGTTCAAAACGCTGAATCATTCAGTAATGAAAACACAGTTACGTCTTCCTGTGAGAGGTGTTGGCAGTCCGAATGTCGTCAGATATTTTTTTATAGGCTAAATAATAGGCTAATTTTAAAGTTAAATTACAGTTTAGATTAACAAATATTGTAGGTGAACAACAATAGCCCAAGTTTAGAAAAACATTTAATTGCTGACAGAAAATGCTTTTCATGGTACACTACACAGAATGCAACATTAATGTATAGCTAAGTGAAGTTAACGTTACCTAGCAACAGTGTGTAAACGTTAGTCAGTCAGCGTTAGGCTAGCATCAACAGCTGTAGACAGAAAATACAATTATCCTGACCTGAGCTAATTTACTAATCAACCAACTCACATCTCCTTTCTTTTTTTTTCATCCATGAAGACATTAAAGTCATCTGTTGCTGGCGTTTCATGACTGACTGCAATACTAGCTGCTCAGTAGTACCGGTACTTTCAGTCTGTTTGTGTTTACACTGTGCATGCGTGTGACGCGACGTTCCTGGAAGCGGACGCGCGCATCGACACAGGCTCGGTCCTGCTCCGTGGCGATGACGGAGCGCGGTCAAAAAAATCATAACAAACGAATTTGAAAGTGGGGGGGACACAAACAGGATTTTGAAAAGTGGGGGGGACATGTCCCCCTGTCCCCAGTGGAAATTACGCCCCTGTCACTTAGTTCCAAACCTGTGAAACTTATTTCTGAGCGAACAAGAGATGTTAAGACAGAATGACTGTCTCAGTCAACATTCAGTCATTGTGTAAAAGAAGAAAAGACACGAATAGTGATTGAGAATTGTAGTCCTTAGCATTTATTTTCACGGGAAAAAAAGTGGAACAACGTAAAGATGGGGATATTTTCAATTTTGATGTGAACTAACCTCGGTTGGCAGGTTTTCACAACAAAACCCGCCCAATTGCTGCTCAACTAGCCCAGTCCCGTTTCGGGTAAAAATCGCGTTTTATGCGGGGTTCCTCTGGTAAAATTCGCATTCCAGGGACTAAATCTCATGTCATTTGTGGTTGCTTTAACCCGTGGCGTCCAATAGAATCTATCTGCGGACTGCAAGAGAGGGGGGCGTAACCGGAAGGAGGCGTAACCTGTTGCAGGGGGCGTGACTTGAAGTTGTCCAAGTCACACCGAACCACGCGAAAGTCAAAAAGAGATGATGCAGCCGCTGCACATGCGCACATCAATACTGCAACATTCAATATTTATTTATTTAATTTAATAACTGTATTTGCAGTATTGCAAGGGTAGGTTTAGGGTTGGGGTGGGTGTAGATGTTAATAAAACACAATTTGATAAGTAGCACATTTAATTTACTCTTATTTATCCATAGATTCTGCCTCACTTCTGGCCGTAGCTGCATCCCTTCTAGACACAATCGTTACTAGTACTAATCTTCTACTTCACTTTTCTTGCTTTTTAAGCTTCACTATCGCCACCTAGTGATAAGGGATCGGATCGTATAACAACTACAAGGCCACAGTCATGCTGTTTGTTTTCGTCATTTTTTAAGTATTTTAACTATGAAACTCTACAGTACATTTTTTATGGAAGGGGTGTGGGGGTAGGTTTTTAGCTATAATTGCATGTGTTTGTATTAATTTGATAGTATTTATTTTGTTTTACTACTAGCTTGTTTCATGCTTAAGATTCGATAGCAATATAAGCTCATCTTACACACATTTCATTCATAAAACTTAATTTACTTTAAAAGATTGTTTTAGTCAATGATGTCCACGCTTGTTTATTCGCGGAAGGCGTAACTTGTAGTACTGCGGGATACAGACAGACTCTTCTCGCGGCGCCAGTGTTAAAGTAACCCAATTTGGCAACACTGACTAACCTCCCGTTGTCAGAAACTTGACCTCCCACCACATGTTGGCAATATGCATTTACGATGACATTATTGCTACGCCGCGTCGGGGAAGAGAAGTAGCGACGGAACGGTCGACCAATCAGCTTTGCTGTTACAAATCTTGCCAGTGTCTTCCATCTGTAAGCCAATCAGCGATGCCGTCACAATGGGGAAACGGACTAGAGGATTTCCAAGATGGTTCTCGAAAGTACTATGGTCTGGTAAGAAATAAATAAACGCGATATTTTAGATGTATATACGCTTTTTTTCAAAGTTAATAACCCTCCGACCTATTGTAAATACAGTGGGTTTTCGTTTCGAAACACTTTTGAGCTCTTAGTTGATGACAAGTAAGAGAATTCAGTAGTCGGTTTCTGGTTAATGACATTCTCCTGAGTCATTATTCAGCTGGTGGGTTTACAATATAGAAATAGATCACTAACACACAGACACATTTATTACCCATAAGCAATGACCACTTGTAAGTGAATTCGGTCTGAGTACATCTGATTTGGTCTTCTAGAACTGTCATGACTTGTGAGCTGGAAGTGATGCTGACTGTGCCTGTTGGTCCAGCGCACTCTGATGTTGTCTAGAATGATAGTCAGCTTATTTGGTTTCGATTGAGAGTCATTTAGCTAAAGCAGTTGCCTACTGCTGTGACCCAGTTCACTTACTCTGGCTGTTATGTAAATGAAAACCGGATCACTGTGTGCTAGTGACTGATTCTTTATCTCTTGCAAATGTCAGATTTATTTATATATCACTTTATACAATAGAGATTGTTTCAAAGTAGTAAACGGGAAAATAACAACAAAAAAAATCATACAACGTAAAGTATGAGACCAATTCAAATTCTACTGTAAAGCAGCTCTACAGAAGACGGCGTCTCTGTTTAGCTAGAGTCAGTTCAGTGTTGATGTTG
Organism: Opsariichthys bidens; assembly: GCA_037194245.1. Classification (NCBI taxonomy): domain Eukaryota; kingdom Metazoa; phylum Chordata; class Actinopteri; order Cypriniformes; family Xenocyprididae; genus Opsariichthys; species Opsariichthys bidens. The sequence continues at coordinate 4,460,800 of CM074306.1, forward strand.
CAAAGTTCATCAATTATGAAATGAAGCTGAATCAGCAACTCTGCTGAAGAAAGAATCATTTAGCAGTCGCTTTTATCCAAAGCGACTTACAAGGGGAGCAATTAGGGGTTAGGTGTCTTGCTCAAGGGTATGGAAGGTGGAGAGAGTGCTGTTCATTCACAATCCCCACCTTCAATTCCTGCCGGCGTGGGAATCGAACCAACAACCTTCAGGTTACAAGGAGTTTCGTGTCTTGCTCCAGGACACTTTAGTCATGGTATCAAAGGTGGAGAGAGTGTTGTTTATTCACAATCCCCACCTTCAATTCCTGCCGGCGTGGGAATCGAACCAGCAACCTTCAGATTACAAGCCCAACTCCCTCACCATTAGACCACGACTACCCTAGTCATCATCCAGCTCAATTCCAGTTTTGTTCTCATCTGATAGTGTCATGCAGTCAAATCGATAATATTAGTGAATATTTTAAAGCACGAGCCAAAGGTGACAGTGGCAACCTAAACTCCATAACAGAAATGGAGAAGGGGAAGAGGGGAATAAAAAAACCTTGGGAGAAACCAGGCTCAGTTAGTTTCTCCTCTGGCCAAATGAGCAAACATGATTATGCCATTTAGCCAGTTGTGGACAAATGGCTTATCAATGACCGTAAGAACGATAAAACTCCTGTGTTGTCCTGGCAGGTCCTGGAAATGACACATTCATAGTTGGCCATGGGGGTCTGTCCCTAGGGCTCATCTAATTGACGTGGTCTTTGCTGGCATTTAAAGTCACCATGAAATCAAAATGGACAATTCTTATTTTTGTATGGAATATTGCAGTGGTTATTATAAAAAATACAGCTTTTTTGGGTTAAATTAATGTGCCCTTGTAATCTTTAATGCCCTCCCTCTTGTCTTGACATCTGTTCTCTAATGATGTTTATTGGCTTGAGGGCGGGACAACCTGTCACTCACATGACACCACAACCATCCAATCAATTCCCGATGGACAAAATCAAGTCCCGCCCTACATTTTTCTTGTTCTAGAAGCTGTTTCACTTGGATATACGGCACAATAGGGAAGAAAAGTTTTCCATTTCAGGGCGACTTTAAGGTTCCCCTGTGCACAATAATTCTATCCCTTAATAATAACAACTAATCTTTGATCACCAAAATGACATATTTAAACAAAAAATTCTTTATCCTTTAAAATAGTTTGAATGTGACTCTACTCCCTTGCTTCATTTAGTAAAAAACGAAAATGCAAATTAGCCCCACCTAAACTCAGTCACAAGCTCAGAACACCTGATCCACTCGGTCAACTTTACTGTTGTAAACACTGCGCAACAGCAAGTGGAAATACTGGTTTAATTCAGGCATACATGTTTGAACCAGAAACCGATTCAGAAGAAGTTGAATAGTGGATTATATATGGTCATCTACAAGTCGGTGTATTAGAATGGTCATGCGTTTTATGTAGCCTATCGCTTTACAATGTCGGACACATAACTATAATTAATGATTAGCCTTTTGCTTTACTAGCTATGTTATCAAACAGCTAATAATGTGCTAATGTTTTACACATTCACCAATGTGTTACCATTCACCATCTCAGTCTGCCTTGTAAAAATCAGTATCCTTTGAACAACTTAGAATGTCAGTGGAAAAAGGCATATAGTTCAACATAACATCGTAATATACAGAATATACATAATTCACCCACTATATTGTTAAATGTACCCAATTTTTCAAATCAGCAGAAAAGTACACTGGGATAACCTGGCTTCTCTGGAGAACTCTCTGCTTTGCATCATAGTTAATGGGAGTACTCCCACATCGAAACGATTGGTTACAACATATTTGTGACATTTGTGGCATTTTTGAGACTGTCTTTAGTTCACTGCAGTTTTAAGGAGAGAATACTCCAATGGCGTTGACTTATGAATTTGCACAAGGTTTATCTTAAAGCCTATATAAGACACCACAGAGATATATAAATAACATTAAAAACTCGATTTTCACCAAAGGGTACAGATTGGATGTCTGGGTGCCTCTTGTCATCACCCAGTTTATACTATTACACTCGCATAAATACAGTGATTGTTTTAAAACATGCTGGTTGTCTTCATTTGTCTTTACAGTGTGGACAACAGTGAATACATGAGGAATGGAGACTTTCTACCCACCAGGTTACAGGCACAGCAGGATGCGGTCAACATTGTCTGTCACTCAAAAACCCGTAGCAACCCAGAAAACAATGTGGGCCTAATCACCATGGCCAAGTAAGTCTGTCTGTGTTGTATTCTATTACATTTATGTTTGCTAGCCAGACGATGATCTGACAGGCAGCGCTGATGTTCGCATGTTATAACACGTGTTTTGGTTTTGTGCAGTAATTGTGAGGTCCTCACCACTTTAACACCAGACACGGGCCGAATACTGTCAAAGCTCCATGCGGTTCAGCCACTGGGAAAAATCTCCTTCTGCACCGGCATACGAGTGGCACATGTAAGTGCATTCATTGATGTTTAAAGGGACATTTCACACACACACACAAAAAAGCATTTCCTCACCCTTATTTTTTCCAAACCTGTATGACTTTCCTTTGGTCACTGATAAGCCATGCTGCACAAGCATAATAAAAGCGCCGTATGATTCCTGTACTATAGCCTTCTAAAGCCATACGTGTGACACAGATCCTGTTTGGTAAACCCATTATGCTCGAACAGCAACATTACACACTAGCTAAAGTTAAAGAAGTGAAATCATAATCATGGACCCCTTTAAGAAAAATAGACACGCAGCCCAATAATAGGTAATAATTAAAAGATAAAAAATATGAGAATGTGCGTCCATCGTGTAAGCAATGCAATACTTTTGCCGACATCATGTGAACAATTTGCTCATACAGGTTATTTTGAACAATTTATTCAAACTGTTACATCACATATACACGGTTCACCCAGAGTGAAGGACTCTGGCAGTCGAAGCGTCAGAATTTTTTTTTTTCATCTAACATGTATATTTCTTACATTGGCGACTTTGTTGAATCCTTAATCACCGTTTTTTCTGCAATTGCTGGAAGAAAGTCATACAGGTTTTGGTAAATTTCCTTTGAAAAGTGAAAGCAGTATTTTAATTCCCTAACATTTACATTTGTGTATGTCTACATGTAGTTGGCACTAAAGCATAGACAAGGCAAGAACCACAAGATGAGGATTGTCGCTTTTGTGGGCAGCCCAGTGGAGGACAACGAAAAAGATGTATGTATGTTTTTTCTTCATGGATGACAAATGCGTTTCTTCTTTCTGTGTCGGTCAAACTGTCTTTACTTAAGATAAAGGTTAAGGTATTAACTTTTTTGTTTTAATCAAATTTTTTTTTTACAGCTGGTGAAGTTGGCAAAGCGGTTGAAAAAAGAAAAAGTCAACGTAGATATAATAAATTTCGGAGAAGAGGTAACTGCTCAAACCTTTCTTACCTGTTAATCACTTAAAAAAATCTTTTAGATTTTTCTTACTTTAGTTTTTCACTTTGTCTCTCTTAATCAATCTGGTTAGGAGGTGAACACAGAGAAACTGACTGCATTTGTAAACACTCTGAATGGAAAGGAGGGCACGGGTTCTCATCTGGTCACAGTGCCCCCTGGGCCCAGCCTGGCTGATGCCCTGCTCTCATCTCCCATCTTGGCTGGTGAGGGTGGTACCATGATGGGCCTGGGTGCAAGTGATTTCGAGTTTGGAGTGGACCCCAGCGCAGACCCAGAGCTGGCCCTGGTAATATACAAATTCATCTCTGGGATAATTGCACTGAAGAATCAATCCAAAAACTTAGAAGCGAAATGTCATTTTTTAAAAGGTGAAACTACTGTTTAATATGCATTGACATCAAAGGGTTTTTAAAGCATTACTTTCCCTCAAAATTAGTGATGCACCGAAATTTTGGCTCCCAAAAATTTCCTACCAAAACAGCAATTTTTGGTTTCAGGCTAAAATCATTGACCGAAACATTGGCAATTTCTCTTGATTTGTGCTTAAAGGTGAAAGTGCTATAAATGACCCGTCGCAAACAGGTTGATTGACAGGCGATCTGACCAGTCATAACCCTGAATCCGCAATTTTGTCCCACACAGCAGTCGAAGGAGTTAGCAGATTAACATTGGTATACAAATGTTACAAAATAATAATAATAATTATTATTATTATTACCAGTTTAACAATTATGAAGCTTGACAATAAGTGTGAAAAGCATAATCCTAAGCCTTGTCTGTCAAACCGGGTCTTAGTCGACTAAAACTTGACCAATCAAAAACAGGACATGGTTGTCTAAATATGAAAAAATACATGACTTAAACTAAATTAAAAAAAAGCTTATCACACAATGTGGATGAACTACGAGAGTTAAGCGTGTCCGCTGCCTGTGGGGCGGGGTTGACAATAATGATTTCTCAATTTTATCGATACTGATATGGATTCTTAAATCTCAAGATCGATATTTTAGCCTGTTCTGTTTTCTATTGATGGGCGAACAAAACTTCACTAAACATTTGTAGCGCGCATGCCATTCAATAATCACAATAAGTTTTGTTCTTTGTTACTTTTAATATGAAACAGTGTTTAACCCTTGTGCATTGTTCAAATTTACGACCCTTTCGTTATGTTCGTGGCTGAAAACAGCCACGATTTGAACTGCTTTAAAAATGTATCAGATAAATATTTTTCTCAATTTTTTTTGCTTAAATCTATTAATCAACCTCAGTCTTGATCAAAACGACTAAATTTAAAAAAAAAAAAAAAAATCAGGATTTTAACTCTTTAAAACGTTAAAATCTGATGCTGCACAAAAACTAACAATGTTGTTTCTAATCTTTGACACGTTTGTTCCCAAATCAGTGACATCATTTATGAATTTGGCAATTAAAGAGTTAAAAATCCTGAATTTCTTTTTTTAAATTTAGTAGTTTTGATCAGGACTGTGGTTGATTAATAGATTTAAGCAAAGAAATTTGAAAAAAATATTCATGTGATACATTTTTAAAGCAGTTAAAATTTTCAGCCACGAATATAACGAAAGGGTCGTGAATTTGCCCACAGAGTACTGTTGAGTTTTTGATAATTTTCAAAGCATTTTCCCAAAATATGTGTCAAAATAAGATTTGTCACCAAAAATCATTCCATTTGCTGAAACACGGAGAAAGTTATGGCCAAATTAAGACTCAAAAATTCCCCATAGTGGATGAAAACATCCCGGACAGCACATAAGGGTTAACTTTTAATTTCATGATGAAATCAACAAATCTGAAAGTATAAATCATGTTTCGGCACTCCTTAATACAGCCTGACAGATCATTGTAGATCAAGCACACATGAACCGATCTTCTGTTCCTCTTTCTTAACTACTAGTTATAGCTCTAAATAAACATGAAGGAACACGGTATGTTGAAAAATATAGAATAACTCACTGAAATGTATAATGTAATCTCTCAATCAGTGTTTATACATAACAGCTTGTGAACATTGTCCCATAACATTACATTTACCTCAGGAAAGCCATTCAGTGTCTATATCTCATTAGTTATCTAGACAAAAATGACTCTATAGAGCAGCATTTTGCTAAATATATGCTCTGTATTACATATTCAATATACTTGTGCTTAACCCGTCAGTGGTGTCTTCATTATTTATCTGTCTTGAAAACAACTTATTGCAGCCATTGTTTAAATGGTTTATATTATGTTCACCAACAAACTGGAGTAGAAATATTATTCTATTTTTGGGTTATTAAATAAAAGTTTATTTTGGTGTTTTGGTGAAATTCATGAAATTAAAGTCTAAATAAGTAAAAAAAAAAAGGTAATTTTTGCTTTCAGTTTTCAGCCAAGTCCATCCTGATTTTTCGGTCTCGGTTTGATTTCAGTGCATCACAACTGAAAATAGGTGAACACTAAAGCTTTGTGGTACTTTAGCATTGCTCTGTTTGTTTTATGCATGCCTTACAACTTGAATTATAATTCCCCCCACTTAAACACTGATTCAGGTGATCAAACCAATTAGCAACAATTTTAGAATTTTGTTTAGTGCAATATCACTTGAAATCTGTTCTGATCACATTGAAAGGGGAGATGTTTATTCTTTTGACTCACAGGCACTGCGTGTATCTATGGAGGAACAAAGGCAGAGGCAGGAAGAAGAGGCTCGTAGGGCGGCTGCCCAGTCAGCAGCTGAGGCTGGCGTTCCCTCCTCAGCCGCTGACGGTAAGACGATCTTTGAATAGATCTTTGAAATAGTAAAGGAAGGATGGTTGTAATTGGGCGAGTAATTGGAAGATTGCAAGTTTGCGCCTAAGTATAAAGATTTGGCTGGTTAGCATGACCCAGTTTACCCCTGCTGGTAGGTGCTACAACTACACCATCTACGTTGACTTTTTCTTTTTTCAACTTCTTTGCCAACTTTACCAGTTGTAAAAAAGATTTGATTACCGTATTTTCCGGACTATAAGCCGCAACTTTTTTCCCACGCTTTGAACCTTGCGGCTTACACAAAGACGCGGCTAATCTATGGATTTTTCCCGCTTTCAAATTTTTTCCATTCAAAAAAACATTGTGATGTGCTCAGTTTTTTTGGCGGCATGTTTACGGTTTAGATTAAATCGAGCGCGCTCAAACTTCCCGTCATTCTGATTACGGAAGTCATTTTGTCACCCTCATCGTGACAAAGACACGGAGAAATGCATATGATGCATATCGCGTCTTTTGCACGCGCATATTCATTATTTCCTATGTAGGCGCGCGGCAAGCGTTGTCTTTTTGCGCCGAGTCAATTCCTCACGCTGCTGTTTCCAACGTCTTATTGTCGACTCATTAAGCTCTATTTCCTTTTCCAACAGCCAGATCAACTTGAGAGCAGCATCATATGCATTTCTCCGTGTCTTTGTCATGATGAGGGTGATAAATGACTTCCGTAATCAGAATGACGGGAAGTTTGAGCGCGCTCGATTTAATCTAAACAGTAAACATGCCGCCAAAAAACTGAGCACATCACAGAATGTGAACGAACATTCGCGGCGTTGAGATGTTTCAGCTGTGCAGATCCGACTGAAAGCCAAAACAATCGCCACCGCGATGAAGTTTGAGGATTTTAGAGGTTAATGTGTTTCAATGTACCTGTAGACACCTGCGGCTTATAGACGTGTGCGGCTTATTTATGTTCAAAATAATATATTTTTTAAATTCAGTGGGTGCGGCTTATATTCAGGTGCGCTCAATAGTCCGGAAATTACGGTAAAACAAAAAAAGTGTATACCTTTACCATCTATCTATCTATCTATCTATCTATCTATCTATCTATCTATGTTGTTTCTTGTCTTCTGCCTTTCATATCATTAACACGGCCCTGAATAAATCAATTGACGCTTTTGTGCAGCTTATTTCATTTTTTCTTAAAGTTGATTCCCATTGCAGATAGTGTCACTTTTGTCTCTCCCCCCCAGAATCAGAGGAAGCTCTTTTGAAGATGTCTACCTCTCAGCCTGAGAGTGGTGTGGCAGCACTGCCAGACTTCAGCAGCATGACAGAGGAGGAGCAGATAGCCTATGCCATGCAGATGTCCCTGGCTGGTGGAGGTTTGTGCCTCCCTCTTGTACCGTCATACACCGTTCGATTTCTGGTTACACCCTGTATGGTCCAGGTCAAATTTACCCTCATTAGATTCAGTACAGTCCCACCTAAAAAAGTTTGGCACGGCGCTCTTTTTTTGAGAAATCAACCTAAAATGTGACACAGAACTTGTTCAGATATTTTAGAGTTACGTTTTGTAAAATGTATATTTTTTTAATCTTTTACAACTTTTTTTTTTTTTTTTTTACTTCTACAATAATCTGTAAAGTGTTCCCTTTAAAAAGATAGCAGACATAAGTCTGTGCTCTGAAGTGGTGATTTTTAACAATTTAAGTTGGAAAAGGCATTTTCATGTCTTTGCTCACAAAGTGGGACAATTGCTTTGAAAATAAACTCAGGAAGACACTGGTACTTCAGGACTGCAGTTAAAGAGCTCTGACATACAACAAAGAAGTGTTTCGTATTTTGGGTCTGTAGTTGCTTTTGAATAGCTATTTATATGGATCAAATTGACCCACGAACATTAAGATCGTGTAAATTTCTGTATGCACATTTCAAAACACATCAGTGTGTTAAAACTTTGCATGGATGTTCTTGACCCTAAATGAGGAAAAAGTCACAAAATTAAAAAAAAAAACCCAAAAAACAGGTGAGGTGGTATTTCAAATGGATTGAAAAAAGAAAATGGTAGCTCATTTTTATCATATAACTTCATAGGGTAGTAAAAAAACTAAAATAACAAAATATAACTGAGAAATATTATTTTGGGTTTGTACAGTTGCCTTGGAACATTAAAATATGCAGTCAAATTGAAACTTTGCATGCATGTTCATTACCCTGAATCTCATTTTTACTCTCAATTTTTAAGAAAAAAAAACAAAATAGGTTAACCAATGTTTCCAACAACTCAAAAAATGGCACAAAATGTCGCACAACAGTACAGAAGGGTTAATCTTAGATACTTTGTGAGCTTGACATAGAATGCAATGTTGCTCATTTTCCCTCTTATGACAGAATTTGGAGAATCAATGGATACAGGAGCGCCAATGGACACTGCGGAATCTAAGGTAATTAAAAAATATTGTCTGCTGTGCTCATCAGTCTCTGTAAACTAACAATTTTAGTTTCAAATTGCTGAACAGTTACCAACAGGGATTTTTTGTTTGTTTTTGTTGATATATATATTCCCAGGCTTTTCCTCTTGACAGAACATTATTTGTTCTCTTATATTCCTTGCTGATTTGTCTTTTCCTTTACACTTTTTGACTGATTCTACAGGAAGAGGATGATTATGATGTTATGCAGGACCCAGAATTCCTCCAAAGTGTCTTGGAGAATCTACCTGGTGTTGACCCCAACAATGAGGCCATCCGCAATGCCATGGGCTCCCTGGCCTCTCAGAGTGGTAACAAACAAGAGGGGAAAAAAGATGAGGAGAAGAAGAAATAAATTCAATAATGTTCTGTGACTGATTGTGATTGATGTGCAAGCCTTTTGACAATGAAAAGCCGAAATGGGTTGAATGCAAGAAGTGGCCAGCTTGAAGTCCTTATAAAAACAGTTGTAGATGCATATGGAGTTGTCATCAGACATTCACTACCAAATTACTGCAATGTTGTGTGGTACCTCAAAAATTCACACATGGCTTGCTTTTTCCCCTTTTGCTCTGTGCACAATTGATTAAATATTTGATAATCCCACGCCAATGTAGTCTGAATGGTTTTTGCTTTTTTTTTTGACAAAATGAAAATATTTCATAAGTAATGTTTTATTTAAAAAAAACAAACAATGAAAAGCACATAATTCTTAAAGTAATCTTTGCAAAAGCAAACATTTTCCTCAGAAACATTCTAATGTTCTCAAGATCTACACATTTTTATAATATACAGTATATTTAGTTGAATTCGTTTATGAAACCTTTAGGTTAACCTATATTTAACAACCTCTCAATGTTACAAAATTTTGGAATGTTGAAAACATTCAATTTTTTTACAGGGGAGTACAAGCAGGTTGTGTAGATATGCAGTTTTATTACAGCTATTTACAGAACCAAACGTCTCATTGAAGGCACAAATGAAAAAATGGGCAGTACAGAGATGACTTTCGATAAGGCATAGTGACAAGACCCTTGCAGTACAGTCTCTAGGAATGGCTAGTGGGCAATAATTTTTAAGCTAAAACCTAAGGGTTCAAAGAGCATGTAAGAAAAAAAAGAGGTATGGTAATGCTCTTTTTTCCACCCTCTTTCCAGGATAAGAAAACAAAAACATTTAAACATGCAAAAATAAAGTAAAAAACAGTTGAACTGTAAAACAGTGTCAACATCTGTTAAACACTCATTTTAAAACATGAATACATGATCAATGTACATATGTATCTCCCAATGCATGAAGTATATAATGTTCATAAAGACTTAACACGCTGCTAAGTTTTTCAGTGCAATCTGCACATTCAAAACTCTCGGACTCTTCTTGAACAGTCGTTTCTAACTCCATATCAACACTTGTCTCCACAAATCTAGATCTCCGATACCTGCGGCTGTAATTACAATTACCACCTGCCGTCTCCTTTAAGTTGGGGGTTTCCTCACCTGATGTGGCTTGAGGTAGATGCGTGCTGTCAGACTGAGCAGTGATTTCACGGTTTGGAGGTTCAGGACTGATATTCTGAGAGTCTGAGACCTCTTCATGTGCATCAGGGTCCAAATTAATGACTGGAATCTGTGCTCTGCGACTAGGGGGCATATAGAGCCTGTCAGGGTGGGAATAAACATACAGGCTTTCATCATTGGGTATGCCATCAAGTTTGAGGTTTGATATAGGATTCCTTCGAGTGGTGGATGGGGTAGATGTGTCATTACAACAAGAATCGGACAATTTTGAGGTAGGTACTAACGCTGGACGGACAAGAGTCGTAGGATCTCTGGAGTGCCGTATCTGATGAGCGTACAGCAAATCTCCTGTTGAAAAGCTAGCTTTACACCTCTTGCATTTGTGAGGAAAATCGAGTGGCTCTGATGGGATATCAGGGAGGGCCGGTCTATGGTGAGTGGTGTGCGTTTTCAAGTGTTCCTTTAAGACTCTTGTGTTTGTGAATGGGAGATTGCAAGGGAGACAAATGTGAGAGGTAGAACCATTGTGCAGAAGACTGTGCTTGATTAAGTTTGTTAAACTACTGAAAGTCTTACAACAGACATCACATTTGAGACTTTTATAAAGTTTATGAGACTCACATTGGTGAGCATGTAAGCTTGCCTCCTGAATGAAAGTTTTGGAACAGAGCGGACAAGCATATGGTCTCTGCCCAGCATGGTTAATCATATGTTCTTTAAAGGAGCTGAAGAAGTGAAACTGCAGATTGCACTGATTACAAGAGTAGCGATGACTTTTTAGGCGATGACGTCGCTGATGTAGCCACAGTTTGCTCCACCTTTCAAAGAACTGTCCACAATGCGCACAGGTATATCTGAAACCAGGAGCATGCATTTGCAGATGAGCACTCAAAGTCCTGTACTGCTCGAATCGCTGACCACAACGTGAACACTTAAATTTCCTAAGACTCGGAGAGATTTCAATGCATTCTACAGAGCTACTTGTGGAAGAACAGCCAGCATCAGAATGATTGGGTGATTGGGCAACTGGGAGCTGGATGGGTGACTGGGTAGAACAAGTTTTAGGAAGCTGTGAAAGCTCTGCATCTCTCGTTTGAGTAGGTACTACATCCATCGATTGAGGCAGCCGTGGGAGTTGTTCCGAGCAGGTCTGCGTTTGGGAATTCTGCTGAATTCCTTTACTTGGTAGCGTCTGAGATGATGTACACTTTAAAGGGTAGACTTGGGTAACACTTTGCATTTGTTCAGAGAGTGATGCACCACAGATCTGCTCCTCCCCACTTGACTGGCAACAAACCTCACAATGAACATTCATTTCTGAATCCTTCTCATAACACTGACCACAAGAAAAACAAATGTATGGGGGAGAGCTGGTGTGTGTTTGAAGGTGAAGAGTGTATTGGCACCATTTCCTGAAAAGCTGTTTGCATATTTGGCACTTGAAAAATACTGGTGTGTTCACTTGACCATCAACTCCTTGACTTACAATAAAGCCCTCAATGCTACCACTTGCCTCATCGTTCTTCCTTGCAATGCACGTTTTTGACGCCTGGTGCATCCTAAGTTCAGACAGGGCACTGAATGCATGACCGCAGTGAAAGCAGGAGAAAGGAGTCTCGCCGGCATGGTCCTGAGAATGTTTTTGTAGGGCCTTCAGCCGGGTAAAGCCTTTTCCACAAATCGAACATGCATACGGTTTAACGGGCCAGTGACTTTTTCCATGAGCTGCGAGGCTTGACGCCTTCCAAAACTTCTTCCCACAGTCTTTACAAGTCAAGGGCTTCTCCACTTCATGTGCTTGCATGTGATTCTGCAATTTGACGTGGTTCACAAAGTTTTTCTTGCAAGTAATGCGGCCATAATTGTTTGGGGTCTCTGAACACACATCTGATGAAGTATTTTTCTTGCTCTTAATGGCGTTATGTGGTTTGCCGTTTGCTTTTGATTCCTGCAGGTGGACCTGAAAATGACAAAGCAAATCTTCTTTCTGGAAGAATTTTTGGCTACAGCAAGGGCAAGGAAAAGAGGTATCCTGTTTATGTACATTACGGTGAGACTTCAGTTTAGACAGGCAAGCAAAGGATTTTCCACAGATCTTGCATTTGTAGGGTTTGTCACCTGTATGAATGCGTTGATGAATGGCATATGCTGTAATGTGCCGAAAGGAAACACCGCAGTATTTGCATGTGAGAGGTTTCTTCATTATTTCTTTAGGCTTGGCTCTTATTCTTCTCTTATTAGACCCCTTGCTTGGCATTACAACACATTCCTCAACATCCTGCGTGAAGACATTCACTCTCTGTTCTGTGGATGTTTGAAATGCATTTTCTATCTCAGATGAGTTGTCAATTATTGTTTCCCCTGACATTGTCACACGTAGTCCATCTGTTTCCTGAGTACATTTCAGCTCAGTGTTGGGATTAATTTTTGTATCCAGAAAAGTGTCTTCCAACTCCTTTTTGACCAAATTGCTAGTAATTAAGTTACAAATTCCACTAGAGACTACACCAGAGAGTCCTGCATTATCAATAACTGAAAATAGATCTTTTCCATTTGGCTCAGCATCGTGTTCTTTGTTCTTATCATCTTTCATTAAATTGGAGGATAGCTGAGTGGAAGAACTGCATAGGACTTCTGTTTTTGGTATCTGAAAGGTCCCTACAGATATTGCTGGGACCATTTCAACACTGCTTAGCTTGGTTTTCTCATTATTTTTCTCTGATGAAACTATACTTTGGTCCTCAGTGGAGCTTTCATTAGTTATACTAAACTTTGTTAGAAAACTTTTGGCTGGTTCAAAACAATCTTGTCTTTTGTTATTTTTGGCTTTTGTTGTCAATATTTGAAGCTCTTCATGTTCAGTAATTTGTCTCTTCCGACCACGTTTTCCTCCTTTAACTGCTTTAACTGTTGCTTTATTCTCAATAGTTATATCTGCCAGGACATCTTCTTGTTTCTTCACTGTCCCAGGCATAGGCAAAGATGTTTGCCCTTTCTCATTGAAATCGTTTGTGGAGTTTTGAGGGAGGGAATGTATATCTGTTTTCTGAAAACCTTTGACTGATGGTTCAGATGTTCTGCTGGACACAATCAAGCTTGACAACTTAAGTCTTTTAAAGTTCTTCCCTTTTTTATGCTTAAGCGCAGGGATGTTGTGTGACAAGTCATCAGTAACCGTCTGAAGGGATTCTGAGGGATCAGTCCCCAATTGGCTGGTAACCATTACATTATCCACTTTAACTACCTTCCTCTTTTTAAGGGGTTGGACAACTTTTTGCTTTGCTGGACTTGCAGCTGCTTTGACAGTGTTTTCTGTGCTGTCCTGACATGAAGAGAGATCTGAGATCTGGACAGATGGAGAGGTGTTATCTTCTAAATGTGCAAATGATAACTTCGATTTCTTGTTTTTATTTGAGGGGGGTCTTCCTCGTCTTGGTGACTTTTGCTTAGTGTACTGGTCTTCACAATCAGCAGGTTGGATGGAACTGGAAAGAGTCTCTGTGCTGTCCTGACATGAAGAGGGATCCGAGATCTGAACAGATGGAGGAGTCTCGTCTTCTAAATGTATTCTAGGTAACTTCTGTTTCTTGCTTTTAATTGAGGGGGGTTTTCCTCGTCTTGGTGACTTTTGATTTACAGTGTACTGGACTTCACAATCAGCAGGTTGGATGGAACTGGAAAGAGTCTCTGTGCTGTCCTGACATGAAGAGGGATCCGAGATCTGAACAGATGGAGAGGTGTTATCTTCTAAATGAGCAAGAGATAACTTTGGTTTCTTGTTTTTATTTGAGGGGGGTCTTCCTCGTCTTGGTGACTTTTGCTTAGTGTACTGGCCTTCACAATCAGCAGGTTGGATGGAATTGGAAAGAGTCTCTGTGCAGTCCTGACATGAAGAGGGATCTGAGATCTGAACAGATGGAGGAGTCTCGTCTTCTAAATGTATTCTAGGTAACTTCTGTTTCTTGCTTTTAATTGAGGGGGGTCTTCTTCGTCTTGGTGACTTTTGCTTAACAGTGTACTGGACTTCACAATCAGTAGGTTGCATGGAACTGGAAGGAATCTCTGTGCTGTCCTGACATGAAGTGAGATCCAAGATCTGGACAGATGAAGAGGCGTTATCTTCTAAATGTGCTATAGATGACTTATGTTCCTTGCTTTTAATTGAAGGTGGTCTTCCTCGTCTCGGTGACTTTTGCTTAGTGTACTGGCCTTCACAATCAGCAGGTTGAATGGAATTGGAAAGAGTCTCTGTGCTGTCCTGACATGAAGAGAGATCTGAGATCTGAACAGATGGAGGAGTCTCGTCTTCTAAATGTATTGTAGGTAACTTCTGTTTCTTGCTTTTAATTGAGGGGGGTTTTCCTTGTCTTGGTGACTTTTGCTTAACAGTGTACTGGACTTCACAATCAGTAGGTTGCATGGAACTGGAAAGAGTCTCTGTGCTTTCCTGAAATGAAGAGGGATCCAAGATCTGAACAGATGGAGAGGTGTTATCTTCTAAATGAGCAAGAGATAACTTCGGTTTCTTGTTTTTATTCGAGGGGGGTCTTCCTCGTCTTGGTGACTTTTGCTTAGTGTACTGGCCTTCACAATCAGCAGGTTGGATGGAATTGGAAAGAGTCTCTGTGCAGTCCTGACATGAAGAGGGATCTGAGATCTGAACAGATGGAGGAGTCTCGTCTTCTAAATGTATTCTAGGTAACTTCTGTTTCTTGCTTTTAATTGAGGGGGGTCTTCTTCGTCTTGGTGACTTTTGCTTAACAGTGTACTGGACTTCACAATCAGTAGGTTGCATGGAACTGGAAGGAATCTCTGTGCTGTCCTGACATGAAGTGAGGTCCAAGATCTGGACAGATGAAGAGGCGTTACCTTCTAAATGTGCTATAGATGACTTATGTTCCTTGCTTTTAATTGAAGGCGGTTTTCCTTGTCTTGGTGACTGTTCCTCAACAGTGTATTGATTTTCACAATCAGAAGGCTGCATGGAACTATAAAGAGTCTCATCAAGCCTTGTATGACACGCAGTGATGTCTAAAGAGCCCTGGGTTGACACATTTTCAACAAATGAACCCAAGTTAGTCTTTTGTGTGCGGGTTGATTTTCTTGATTTCATTACTGGTTCTTCTGGAATAACTCCTGTCCTCTGTGAGCCATCAGAAATTTGAATTTGTGTGTTGTTTTGAAAATCAAAGGCAATTCTGTTATCATAAGATACATCTTTATGTTCCTCTTCTTCAACTGTTAGAGTTACCAGGCCTGCTATCTTCCTCTTCTTTCGCCCAGCTTTTCTACCCTTTGTTTTAGGATTTTTTGTGGTTTTGAGGTCTTTAATTCCACTCCCTTCTTTGATTACATCTTTTTGATTAACCACATCACCATCCTTTTCAGGCTGCTGAGATCCCACAGCCTGACCATCAGGTAGTTTACAAAAATCTTGGATCTGTGTAAAGGTGACCATGACACCTGCCTCATTTGATCCAGTTTTTTTCTCTTGAGACAAAGAAACATTAGCAAATTCATGCTTTTCTGCAATTTGCTTGGATTTTTTGCCTTTCTTCTTCGCAACCTTCAAATGCTGGTCACAGGTGTCTGCTTCTAACATTTCAAAATTCTCAGAAGCTGCCTCCTGCACAACAGATGGCGCATCTGACTTTTTGTTCTCTCTGTGAGTCAGCTCTAGGATATTGCCTTGTTCATTAACTTCTTTTTGCACTAGCAATTGTTTCCTTCGTGTTTTCTTTGCCTTCTTCAGCAAGCTCTGAGAGCATGCGACATCTTCAGTAGTGACGACCTGGTTTTCAACATGACTATCAGCTGATTCTTTCACAATGTCTGTTTTTCTGCAAGGGTCTTGTGTTGCATCCTTGCCCAGGGATATTGGTGGAGGCAAAAGTGCTGGTGAAACTGAGGAATGTTCAGCATAGTCCTCTGTTTGAAAATGTTGAACTTTTAGTGGTGAAGTTTTCTTTTTCGCACGTTTCTGTGTCATTTCTTCACAATTTGTGTTTCTGTTTGAAACTGAATTTTCTTGGTGCACAGTAACTGGAAAAGACGGTTCTCGAATACTGCCGACTGCTTGGGCAACATGTGTTTTGCGTTTACTGACCTTTTTCCTCTGTCTTTTCGTCTTCACCTGTATATTCTTTTGGTTTAGAGAATCTGAATTATCCATTTCTGCAGTTGATGGAGAATCAAATGATTCTTGTTGCAATGACTGGTCAACTGCAGGTGTATGTACTGCTTCACCTTTATTGTCAGACATTTTCTTAGATTTTTTTTGTGTGCTGTGAGCAAATGAAGTTGAAGCACATTCAGTGTGCTGCAAAGTGGCTGTAGAAGTCTGCATGAGGAAGAGAGAAGTTGCATGGTTGTCCTTCATTTCATCTGTAATTGCCTTTTCAACAAGTATTTTTTCCTTTAAAGTCATGTGTGAACTAGAGGCCACCATGTTCGCACTAGGTTTCAAGGTTATTGCAACCAAATCTTCTGCCTCGTTTTTAATTTTGGTTGCAGTCTTTTTTCTTGGCTTTCTGATTTGTCTAAAACTGCTTGAAGAACCGGTCTTTAAAGGTGAAGTAGAATTTTCTTGTGTCACAAATGCTAATAAAGATGTGTCTTCAACCAAATGATCATTTAAGCGGTTGTCACATGTTTTGTTTCTAGAAAGTCTTTTGACTTTGACAGTTTTTTCTGTATTCGAAACCACAATAGATGCAAAGTCTTCTAAAGGCAGAACAGTAACATCTTCCTTTTGGCTAGTATTGGATGTTTGTGCCTCCATATAGTTGATATTTATCTTTCTCCTTTTACTTGATGGTTTTTCAGTGTTCTTTAGGCTGAAACCTGAAATCTCAGTTACTGTAGCAGACACAGAATCATCTGAAGAAATTGACTCATTCAACTGAACAGTTTCAGAGTTCTCACTGACTGTGCAATGAGAAAAAAAATTGAATGTTTTTCTTGGGCTGAACCTTCTTGTAGTTGGTTGCACAATGCCGGCATCAGATTCTGAGAGAGGATTCAAAACACTTTGAGCCGTTTGGTCAACTGTAGTTATATGTAATGCTTCAGGTTTAATATTTGACAATTTCTTCTTCAGTGACTTCCTCGGAGTGCTAAAAATAACTGGAGGCTCAACTTCCGTTCCTGATGTTGGAGCACAATCCGTTTTCTTCTGAGTGGAAGGTTGTATGCCCAAAAGAGTTGTGTCACAGTCATCCGTTTTAGTAGCTTTCTTTAAAGATCTTTTTTCTTTCACAGTCATTGTGTTGGAAGTCACCATGTTTTCCTTAGATTTGGATAACGGTAAAGAAAAATTGTCCTGTGGGGATTTTGGTCCCTTGTTGATATCTGGCCTTTTCTTTTGCCTTGATTTCTTTGGGTTTTTCTGAGGACTTTGAATGTTTGAAGATTCAGTCACTGAGGTTGAAACAGAATCTGTTTGACTCACAGCCTCGAGTATAGGTTGACTACTGAGCAGACTAGTTGCATGCTTATTTTTGCCTTTAGAAGCCTTTCCACCAGGTCTTCTTGTCTTTTTATGTCTCTTGAAGTACATTAAGTCTTCCTCAACTTCTGAAAATGTTGTGGGATCATGAGGCGGATCGCCTTTGCTTTGTAGTGTTAGCAGAGCATATTTTTCTGTTTGCAATGCTTTCTTTTTTGTAGATTTTTTTGGACTGCACTCAGGAATACTGGACTCTAATCCAGAGATGGCCTGTTGGATTATTGCTGGGTTACCGACTTCTTTCACCAGGGTAGCGTCACTGACCTGAAAATGCGACATGCAGTCCTCTTCTGAGGATAAGACAGTGCTACACAAAAACTGATTGCTACTAGATCTAGCAGATTTTTTTGCTTTTAAACATAACTTTGTTCTGTTCTTCAGTTTCCTTCCAGAAACAGCCTTCCTGTCGATCCTAGCAGCTGACGATGCTTTTACCTGAGAGTTTTCAGAGCAGCCATGATCTGGTTTTTGTGAGGTTTCTGCTATATCATTCACAAGCTCAAGTTGTGTCATCTGCAGTTGTGAATGGCATAGTAATTTTCTTCTAGGTGAAGGTGGGTTAGCATCACCATTTGGAATTAAGTTTGGTTTGACAGCACTATCTGATATTCCTGATCCATACACAGAACACTCATCTCTTTTATTAGACTTGACTACTGGTCCAAGTAATTCCTCAAGTTCAGATTTTCTTCTTTTTCTTGATTTCTTACGCTTTTGCAATGCTTCCTGAAGGTTAGGCTGAGAGGAGCAATCGAGCCTTGACGTGGGAGAAAGTAGAGCTGCATGAACATTCTCAGTAGGTGGAGGAATACTGCTTTCTGGAGTAATGTTGAGAAATTGGTTTTCATTTTTTTCTGAGTTTTGTACCTTTTCATCACAAGGCAGAAGAACTGTGCTTGGATTTATTTTGCCACTTTCCCCTGGTTCTATCTGAGAATCCTTACATTTATAATCAAGGTGAATTTTGTTGAATATAACAGTTTGATCCGTTTCCATCTTTAGACCGATTTCAGAATTATCTGTGTTAGTCTCAGAGACATGCAGATTGCTTGTGTTTACGTTCTTGTCTTGCACATGATGCGGTAAGGTATGATCCAGGTAATTAACTGAAGTGTTTCCATCTGTAACATCTGCTAGGTGACAGTCTTTTTGAAGATCAAGATGATGAAGACCATATATAGTAGAACCTTCAGGAACAGTTTTATTGTTTCCTGTTGCGTGTTCGAAGCAAATATCTGTGCTCGCAGTTTCACTAGGACTGACATCTCTGCACGACTCGGGTCCTTGTGTTGTTCCTTGGAGGGTGTGTTCAATAGACTGCTTGACCGAAGGAATACCTGGGAACTTTTCACTTTTCATAAAACCTTTTGATGAAGAAAAAGGAGTATATGAACTCCTATTAAGTTCGGGTAAAAACTCTGGCTCATTTTCTCTGAATCCAGTCATTCCAAGTTCCTCCTTTCCTAGAGATGATCCTACATCTAATATGCTTGGCTCATCATTTTCCCCCTGCGAATAGAGGAGATATATTATTATTATTATTATTATATGATTATTTGTTCTATGATTGCTTGCATGCGGTTTTATAAAATCAACATTAAAAAATGATTGATATCAGCTCCTACCATTTCCAGAACATCTTTCTTTTTATCAAGTCCATCTGACAACATTGAAATAAAGGAATCCGGTTCTGCTTTCACTCCTTGCCCATCCTGCTCATTTACTTTGGATCCTGCTATCTGATAGTGGTCCGTTAATGTAATTTTTGCCTCAGTTTCAGGTCCTTTATATACAGCATTAAAGTCCATTAAGGGGCCACATACATCCATGGATAAAGTCGGTTCCATTTCCATTCCATTACTCATCTCTAGAGCATCTTTGATCACTGATGTCCAATTACAGTTTCCTTGGTCCATGTCTCGGTCCTGTGAAAAAAAATAATGGTGATAATGGAGAAATAACATTCATTTTTGGGTATGCGCAGTAGAGGTCACATACCTTTTCTTGTGGCACATATTGAGAACATCTGGGTGGAAGCATGTGTGTGACACTGGCTGATGCTTCACACAAAGGGTCTTTCAGAAAATCGCTTTTTTTCCCTTCTCTCTACTATGTTTTCATCCACTGCAGTGCCAGGTTTGATGAGACAATGATTATTGTGAGAATACGAATATTTAACAGAGTTTGTCGTCATTTCTGAGGAAGTTTCATGGTAATCTGGTAACAAAGCCTTAAATGCACCACTCATACAAGATGACAGCGATGACATGGGTTCTCTAGCAGCAAAGCTGTCACCTATCAAGTCATTATCCTAAAAAAAATTAAAAAACAACAAGAAAAAGATGGTTAAATTTAGAAATGAGGAGGTGGATGTAACCTAATAATGTTGCTATTCAACCTCACAATTAATATATCACTTACCTGTGGCTGAGTTTGTAGCCAGGTACTGTGGGAGAACTCTTCTGCTCTTTCTCCAGAATTTCCTTCAGTCATTACTTTATCATAATGTACAGAAATATAATTACTGTAACCTACCTCCTTCTGTTCCCCTTCTATATGAAAGGGAACACTGCTGTTATGGCTTCCATGTTTATCCCATGGTGTTAACTCGCCCTCCATGGTACCCAAATGGTTGGTTTGATTTGAAATGTTCTCAAAAAATGCCTGGGGGGTTGGGGGGGATAGTTTAGGTTTAGTTTCAAGTTTAAAAATTAGATTTAGTTTTAAAGCTAATTAAATGGCAAAATCTTAGCAAAACATGATATATGGTGTTAAACATGACAACACAGAATTTTATGCACATTCATTCAATTTCATGCCACTATTATTTTCTACTGCATTTACTCACTCTTTTTGTCTGTTGTGCCTTTCTTTTATAAACTTACGAGTATTTAAAATGAGTAATATTTGCAGGACTTCACACATATTGTTAATATTTAAAAATAAATTTAAAATGAAAAAAAAAAAAAACAGCACCAACCGATCTTGTGACATTCTCCACTATAATGTGATCTAATGTAGGGCTGCAACTGACAATTATTTTTGATTGATTAGTTGGGTGATCATTTCTTCGGTTAGCTGGATAAAAAGCTTTTCTTTTCCATATTTTGTTGACAAACTACGCTATTCCACATTCTGCCCAATGCTGTACTTTAAACAAACCTGCCAACTGAATGCTCTGAAAACATATATAGTGAATATATCTATGCTATGTGCAAAAGAGCTATAAAGCAAAAGGACAATTTAAATCCCTACGATAAAAATGAAGATTTTAATAAAGAGAAACAAAAACAGAAACTCAGAGGACAATTCTGCAGGAACACACACATTCACTCTGGACACAGTAATGTGTTACTGTCATTTCATTATTCTGTAAATGTAAGAAACATTTTAGATTTATATTCAATTACACGCACTTATCCCTTAATAGTTTTGTTCTCAAAAATGTGTTTTAGGATTTCATGACTCTTTAAATGTCAGAAAAAAAAGAACTGCTTGACCAAGACTTTAAATTTTAGCAAATGAAGATGACCATCTTGACAGTTCCATTAGGTTATAATACTGTCCTTTAATTAATTTATTTTAAACTCAATGCCAGCCTGTACCTTCTGTCTTACATGGCAACATTCTCTAGTCTGAAACTGCCCTAACATAGCCGGCATACCTCTATGGCACAGAGTAGGGAAGTAAAGATAAGCCAAATTTGTTTGCATCCCTTTAACAATCATTTCTATTCAATTTTAATTTCATATTTTTTTGTTTTTAGTGTGGAAACTGCGGTGGCCCGGTAGTGCACAACACAACGAAATTTAAAAAGCAAACATAAGTTCACAACACAACGGAAACAAGCCGCAGCAGAACGAAATAAAGCCACAACACAACGGAAATGCTCCCGAGCACTAGGGGGCTCTCTGTGCTCGGTTTAGTTAGAGTTCCTTGCCACTATTCTAGAGTCTACAGTCTTATATCAATACCATGATTAATTTTAAGTACGTAAACATTGCGTATCGATATGAAATATTAATTCAGAATCACATTTTTGCACAATAGCTTCATATTTATTCCTGTGAATGATGTAGGGAACGTCTGCCAATTCCACCAAATGGTGGAATATATATATAGTACTGTAATTCACTTGAAGGGTTTTTTTTCATTTTCCAATGTATGTATTGTCAAAATAGTGAGTCAGTCTTAACAATAGAAACCTATAGAAGCTTTGGAATTTGAACATGTCTGATTTTAAATGTTAAAAGTCATTTTAATGTATACAAATTATACGTTTTAACCATTTGGTAGAATTGGCAGACGTTCCCTTCATCATTGGCAGTGGTAGTGCATCAAATCACTCACAGGAATAAATATGAAGCTATTGTGATCACAAATGTGATTTTGAATTAATATTTCATGTCAATATAATGTTTACATACTTAAAACTAATCATGGTAAGACTCTGGACTCTTAGAACAGTGGCAAGGAAATCTAACTTTACCATTTCGTTGTGTTGTGAACTTAGGTTTGCTTTTTAAATTTCGTTGTGTTGTGCACTCCTGGGCCACCGTAGAAAACAGATAAATAAATTAATCGAATAAGCCAAACACAATCAAGATTCTTGTAAATTTTACTTGTTGATGTCAACCTGTACACACTCAAAGTTACTTGTTTTGGTTAAAAGTTTACTGTTACATTACTTGTGTAAAACTAAAAATTAAATACAGACAGAAATTCATATGCACCCTGACAAACGCGACTGCACAGGCTATTATTTTGAAAAAATAAAAATAAAACATTTTTCGTTGCTCATTCTACAATGTTAATATTAAAAACATTTGGGGAGGAAAACGGTTAACGAACGGAACTAAATTGCTTGCAAAACGGGGGATTCAATGTAATCACTTTCTTTTGCAGTCAACCGTAAAATAGTCCCAAAAGGCGTGTAGTACTAGTGCACAAACAGTAACTCGAAAGTTTTGTTTGATTAAGTTTGTTTGTCGCGCTTGAATCGTAGCTGTATGCTAACTTAAAAAATAAACCTTACTGAATTGATATATACTTAACGTGACATGTAACACGACTTATATGGGTGCCCTGTTAATACTCCGTCTGTAGTCTGATCGATAACACTGTAACTCAGTTCTGTTAAGCATTGTCAGTATTCTTTAATAAATAAATAAAGCCACTGGGCTAAAACACAGGGGGCTCGTGCACTCACCGATGGGCTCGGCGCTCTTAATCCATGCCACGCTCGCTCGCGCTCATTTATCGTTTGCTGTTGTAAATATTCCCGTTAATCTCAGAGTGTTGTAACTGCACGGATGTTATTGTCGTATAAAATATCTTTCTTGTTGAATACATCTGCTTATTTTCCTCGTGGTGGTATGTTGTGGGCTTCTGGAGTATCCAAACACAACATCCGTAATAGACCGGAAGACCGAGAGGTCGGTGTGGGGTGGGAGACTTGTCGGGATTTCATTTATGCGTGTATAAAACTTAAATATTGTTTTGGGAAATTGAAAACACCCACACAATATAATATTATAAGGATCAGTGACAAAAGATATTTAAAATCTAGTTCGAAAACGCTCTAAACTGGAATCTTTGTTGGTTTTAAAAACGTAAAATTTCTTTAAAAAAAGAGAATTATTTTTATTAACATTTTAAAACACTGCGTATTATTATTATTATTATTATTAATAATAAAAGAATGTGTTAAACTATGTATGCCAATAAGCAAAAAAAAAAAAAAAAAAAAAATCAAGCCTTTTAATTTATATTGACAGTTAAGTGCCACAAAAACTTAAAAATGACTTCAATTCAGAAACTGAAACATATATAATTGTATTTGCAATTTATTTATGAATAAATGAATAGATTCAGAAAAAATAAGTGGCGCCGCTGACCAATGAACATGATGAATGAACGTGCAAAACAGGGATACTCATACTCATTGGTGCATGCTGTTTTTATTAAGCTTTATTTGACATAGTCTACATCTGTAGCTTCATACATGTAGTACTAATGGTATATTTCAATCTTTACCTTTACATTTCCAATAGCTTCATTTCTGTAGGCAAAGTGAAAAAGTCAATCCAATCATTTTTCTATGAGACCTCATTCTTATGCACTTGTATTAAAAGCCCTTCCAGACTGTCTCCAGTTGCTTCTGGGCTTGAGAGACATAGGGCTCAAACCAATTTTGTACCTCCTCTGCCTTTTCCTGAAGAGTGTTACGCATATTTTCGGTGGTCTTTTCGAATTTCTCTCTGAGGTCCTGAATTTGTGATTCCAGCTTCTCTTTTATCCCTCACCCTGGCTTCTCAGCAGTTCTCCCAGAGCTGTCAGCTTCTTTTCAGCATTCTGATGCATTGTAGCGAAGTAAGGCTCAAGACGATCCTTCACATTCTCCATACTCTGAGCAGCACGAGAACGAACCTCCTCAAAGTATGTTTCCATTTTCCTTTAGATCAGAGGGACAAATTGATCAAAATTTTGGTTTTCATATTTTAGTATGAATTTATATATGGATATTTTTTTATAAAATATATTTTGTAAATGTATATACACCTTTATTTTTTTATTTTTTTAATCTAAAAACGCATTATAAAATAGTGCATGTTATTAATATATTTCAAGTTTTTGCCATTTTAAACTAAACATATTTCACAGAAGTGAAAATATTGAAATCAAAATGTGAAAATCTTTTTAATGAATCTATATCTTAAACTGCCAATGTAAGCGAGGCATATTAGACAATAATTCCTATGAATATTAAACAGTGATCTAAATAAGAACATTAAGTTATTATTTTTGCTTTATACACTACCATTAAAATGTTTGGGGTCAGTAATATATATTATATAATATAATATATCTCTTGTGCTCACCAAGGAAAAGTACAGAAAAACAGTAATATTGTAAAATAGTAATATAACTCTTTTCTATTTTAATATGTTTTAAAATGTAATTTATTCCTGAGATGGCAAAGCTGCATTTTTCAAGTTCTAATATGTTGATATAGTGCTCAAGAAATGTTTCTTATGATCAACGTTGAAAACAGTTGTGCTGCTTAATATTTTTTGTGGAAACAGTGACGCATTTCTTTGTTCAGTATAAAGTTGAAAAAACTGAATTTGAAATAGAAATTTTTGTAATGTTATAAATGTCTTTACTGTCACTTTTTTCATCAATTTAAAGCATATTTGCTAAATAAATAAAAGTAGGGCTATTAATTTCTAAAAAATCCTTCTGAACGGTAGTGTACCTTTTATAGAGGTGGAGCAAAAGATATACAAAAGGTCTTGTAATTACATTAATTATGTAAATACCATGACTTACTTGTTGATCTCTTGGATGTCCTTGTTAAAACGTTTCCTTAATTTCTTGGCATAGGTGTTGACCCTGTTCTTGACGTCTTCAGCATTCTGTTGCACCATAGTCTGGAGCTCCTGAGTGTATTCAGCGACGCGATCCTTAGCTTCTTCCATGTGTGTGCCGAGTTTAGTTGCTAGCAGTTGCACATCTTCATTGAATTTCTGGGCAGTCTCCTGTGCATAGGGTCCCAGTTTGGAGTGCAAGTCATCTTTATACATTTGCAGCTCCATCATGGTGTCACTGATCAGTGTGCTGCAAAGAATTTGAAATGAATTTCAGTATCACAAATCAGCTTACTTGAAATTAGACTTCAATTTCCACTCGGCCTCGTCTTTTCCGCAACTTTGCACATTGAGCTGCTCAGATGTTTACTCTGTGGCGATGTTTTGTAGCATCTACTCACTCTAGCTCTCTGCCGAGCTGGGTGGCCTTGATGTTGTCCCTCATCTCCTCAGCCCTAGAGCTCAGCTCAGACACACGGTTCCAGAACTGATCCACTGCCTCTTCCCAGCGGGTTTTTGGCTCATCCTGAAACAGGAAGTTCCCCTGGCAGCCTGCAAAGTCAGAATGGAGCACAAATATTCTTTAATGCTTGCAATGATCAGTACATTGTTGTAGGCACATCATCTGTACGGTCAAGGTCTCATTGAAAACCATCACATAATCCATTCAAATGATCTGCCGAAGCAATCCAAGTTCTAAGCATATACTATATGTATCAAATCAAACTATCAGCCTCTGCTGAGTCAGCTTCTGGTTTGAAATTTGTGAAGATTGGCATTGTTGATTGACGCTTACCTGAAATTATAGCGAGAGCGAGGATTACAGCCACAAACTTCATGATTGTTTTTGGACAGTACACCAGACAGATTTTCCAATGTGTTCTGTAATGAGAGTTTTTGAAGCACCTGGTATTTATATGACTTGGATCACAGTCATGTTAATAGCCGTAATGTGACTATGAACAGGTGAATTGGCAGCCTGTGTCCAAAGTTCTTCTCTTCAGATACTTGTTTATCGCAGCATTCCATTCCACGTTGCAGGATTAAGGTTCCAAAAGGACAGGATGTCCAATAATTGTTAAAAATGAATGTGGTCCATTGGTTTAGGTGATCTTGCCACTTAAGTGAAAGCACAGAACCAGTGTTATATTTGAACATCAACACAAATATGTCAATAACATCAAAAACGCGTGTATTTGTATTGAACACAATAACTCAAAAGAATCAAAGAAAGTGCAAAGGGTGGAAAAGAGATGGACCACGCTTTAAGACAGAAATGAAATTCCTAAGTAAATGTTAAAAATGATATTTCATAATTATGCAACAAGACATTTGCTATTAAAAAACATCTTGCATTGCATGATCCAAGGATCAAAGCTTAACATTTATCTCTCTTCTAATTACCATTTTATCACTTTGTACTTCACATTCACCCTATTTGGAGTGAACATTGTAATGCTTAAAAAATAGCTGTAAGTGTGATGCACTTGTGAACTAGACGTTTGACCTACAGTGTGAATCCATGTTTCTTTCTGTCCATCTTGGCTTCTTTTTTTACAGATGAATTTTATGTCTGTTTAACAATTACCAATCAATTACTAGAAATGTCATTGTATTTTAAGTAACTAAAACATGAGACGCCATGTCAGCAAACTGCTATTATCTCTCACAAGAGAGAATGAGTCTATTATCTTAAGCAGTGCTTTGTGCAAGAGGGCCATGAAAGTCATTTTGACTCTACCACGCAAACTAAATAGATTAAATATTAGGTTGTTTCGATAAAGGTATCTGTGTAATAGGCCTCAATTGGAGTACAAATATAAATTTGCAGGCACTGATGCATTGTCATTTACGTAACTGACATTATAAGACTTATTGCCTGTTTATCACGTTTAGTTTATTATTGTTACCTAACATACAGGGGTTGGACAATGAAACTGAAACACTGGCCAGTATACTGTTGGAGGTTTCATGCATATATATATATATATATATATATAGCTGCTTGTCATTTAATTAAAATATCATAAAAAAGTTGATTTATTTCACTAATTCCACTCAAAAAGTGAAACTTGTATATTACATTCATTCATTACACACAGACTGATATATTTCAAATGTTTATTTGTTTTAATTTTGATGATTATAACTGACAACTAAGGAAAATCCCAAATTCATTATCTCAAAAAATTTGAATATCACTTAAGACCAATACAAAGAAAGGATTTTTAGAAATCTTGGCCAACTGAAAAGTATGAACATGAAAAGTATGAGCATGTACAGCACTCAATACTTAGTTGGGGCTCCTTTTGCCTGAATTACTGCAGCGATGCGACGTGGCATGGAGTCCATCAGTCTGTGGCACTGCTCAGGTGTTATGAGAGCCCAGGTTGCTCTGATAGTGGCCTTCAGCTCTTCTGCATTGTTGGGTCTGGCATATTACATCTTCCTCTTCACAATAACCCATAGATTTTCTATGTGGTTAAGGTCAGTCGAGTTTGCTGGCCAATTAAGAACAGGGATACCATGGTCCTTAAAGCAGGTACTGGTTGCTTTGGCACTGTGTGCAGGTGCCAAGTCCTGTTGGAAAATAAAATCTGCATCTCCATAAAGTTGGTCAGCAGCAGGAAGCATGAAGTGCTCTAAAACTTCCTGGTATACGGCTGCGTTGACCTTGGACCGCAGAAAACACAGTGGAACAACACCAGCAGATGACACGGCACCCCAAACCATCACTGACTGTGGAAACTTTACACTGGACCTCAAGCAATGTGGATTGTGTGCCTCTCCTCTCTTCCTCCAGACTCTGGGACACTGATTTCCAAAGGAAATGCAAAATTGACTTTCATCAGAGAACATAACTTTGCACCACTCAGCAGCAGTTCAATCCTTTTTGTCTTTAGCCCAGACGAGACGCTTCTGACGCTATCTGGTGTTCAAGAGTGGCTTGACAAGAAATGCGACAGCTGAAACCCATGTCTTGCATACGTCTGTGTGTAGTGGTTCTTGAAGCACTGACTCCAGCTGCAGTCCACTCTTTGTGAATCTCCCCCACTTTTTTGAATGGGTTTTGTTTCACAATCCTCTCTAGGGTGTGGTTATCCCTATTGCTTGTACACATTTTTCTACCACATCGTTTCCTTCCCTTCGCCTCTCTATTAATGTGCTTGGACACAGAGCTCTGTGAACTGCCAGCCTCTTTTGCAATGACCTTTTGTGCCTTGCTCTCCTTGTGCAAGGTGTCAATGGTCATCTTTTGATCAACTGTCAAGTCAGCAGTCTTCCCCATGATTGTGTAGCCTACAGAACTAGACTGAGAGACCATTTAAAGGCCTTTGCAGGTGTTTTTGAGTTAATTAGCTGATTAGAGTGTGGCACCAGGTGTCTTCAATATTGAACCTTTTCACAATATTTGAATTTTCTGAGATACCGAATTTGGGATTTTCCTTAGTTGTCAAAATGAAAAGAAATAAACATTTGAAATATATCAGTCTGTGTGTAATGAATGAATATAATATGCAAGTTTCACTTTTTGAATGGAATTAGTGAACTAAATCAACTTTTTGATGATATTCTAATTATATGACCAGCACCTGTATATATATATATATATATATATATATATATATATATATATATATATATATATATATATACGCACAGCCTGGTGGTCAATATGCACTGATTTTACATTCCATCAGTAAGAGCAGAGTGTGATGATTTAATTAGCAGAGCAATACTGCAAACCGCACAACATAATGGGACATATATCACAGTTCAAAAGAGGACAAATTGTTGGTGCGCTTCTCGCTGGCACATCTGTGACCAGGACAGCAAGTCTTTGTGGTAGATCGTGAGCTATGGTATCCAGGGTATTGTTGGAATACCAACTGTCGACATAAGAGGAAACTGTCTGGTACTAACCCAGATTGTATCCAAAAAACATAAAACCACATCTGCCCAAGAATGAAACGCTAACTTCGACTCTCCTGTTTCCACAAAAATTTTTCATTGGTGCCATCGGTGCAAATCTCGGTGGGCAATGTGAAACATGTATTGCTCTCTGAATAGTCCACCTTCACTGTTGTTCCCAAGTCCAAGGAAGTTACGGTGTGGAGAAGCCTCAAAGAGGCTCAAATCATGCTGCCTAGAGTGAAGCATGGTGGTGGGTCAGTGATGATTTGGGCTGCAATATCATGGCATCATGGTACTTGATGGGTGCGTCATTGCACTCTGGAGGATCATGTGAACCAAATGGTTTGAAGATTATCCCCTAAGGAGGTGCTGTGTATCAGCATGATAATGCATCATTACACACAGCAAGACTTGTGACAGAATGGCTTGATGAAAGTGAAGTCACTTTTTTTGATGTTTGAGCCACTTTGGGGTATTTAGGTGGAGCAAGTCAGAAAATGTTTTCCTCCACGAGCATTACTTAGTGACCCGGCCACTATTCTAAAAGAAGAATGGCTCAAAATCCTTCTGGCCACTGTGAAGACAAATTGATGCAGTATTGGCTGCAAAAGGAGGCCCTGTACCATACTAATAAATTATTGTAGTCTAAAACCAGGTGTTTTAGTTTCATTGTCCAACCCCTGTATTATGCTTATTATTTTATTTTATACAGCTTGATTAATTTATCAAAATACATTAAGGAAGTAGTCCACCACCTTTGTGGATCTAAAAGCTGGAATACACTATATATCTAGATTTCTGGTCTTTTTTGCAGTGTGGACTAGTTGGCTGTCGAAAGTGAGAGCCAGGGCAGTTGAAACTGACAGATTTCACAGAAATTTGCATAGTGTATTATACCCAGAATTTTTTTTAAATAAAAAAAAAAGCTTCAGTCTTATTCATAATTCGAGTCCAACTGCAGAGCCGCAGTGCTGATGAATAAAAAAGAAGGCAAGGTCTCAAGAAGCGATGCGGCACAATGGTCAGAGATGTCCGTATAGTGCATACACCAATCAGGCATAACATTATGGCCACCTTCCTATTGTGTTGGTCCCCCATTTGCTGCCAAAACAGCCCTGGCCCCTTGAGGCATGGACTCCACTGGACCTTTGAAGGTGTGTTGTAGTATCTGGCACCAAGACGTTAGCAGCAGATCCTGTTAGTTGTTAGGTGGAGCCTCCATGGATCGAACTTCTTTGTTCAGCACATCTCACAGATGCTCCATTGGAGTGAGATCTTGGTAATTTGGAGGCCAAGTCAACATCTCAAACTCTTTGTGCTCATCAAACCATTCCTGAACGATTTTCACTCGTGTGCGCTCTGTTGGCCTCAGCAGTGGACAGGGGTCAGCATGGTCATCCTGACTGGTCTGTGGCCATGCAGCCATATACACAACAAACTGCGAAGCACTGTGTATTCTGACACCTTTCTATCAGAACCAGCATTAACTTCTTGAGAAATTTGAGCAACAGTAGCTCGTGTGGTGGATCGGACCACACTCACATCAATGAGCCTTGGCCCACCCTTGGACTGCTTTTGATACTGACCACTGCAGACCGGGAACACCCCACAAGAGCGGCAGTTTTGGAGATGACCCAGTCTGACCCAGTCGTCTAGCCATCACAATTTGGTCCTCGTCAAACTCGATCAAATCCTTACGTTTGCCCCTTTTTTCTGCTTCTAAATTAATTAATCTAATTTTTAAAGTTGTGTACTGTATTCCATCCTTAAGTAATCACACTAGGGGTGAAATAAAAGTTCTGAAGACTCACACATTTTCACAATTAAAATCTTGATTATGGACAACAGCATTAGAAATTGGAGATGTTTAAAAACAATCTGTGGGATTGTGGAAATATTAAAGCCTACTGGAAAGATTAGTGGAAAGACTTTTACATTTTCTCCAATGTCTTGTGGTCAACTTCACGGATGCCTTCAGTCAAGATGTGGACAAGTTAAGTTACTCCACTTTTGCCAAAAATTAGTTTGAGTCTTACATCAAATGTCTTGATCTATCCTTTGGCATATTTGGTCTTCTCTCTGGAACTTTCTTGAAGCCCAAAACTATTTTATGTATTTTATTTTCCTTTTTTTTCCCCTTCTTCATTTCTCTTTCTTCCTCATTGTTCCTTATTTTTCATGGATTGTTTTGGTGTGTTTATAGAGTGATATTGTATCTTACTATATATAAAATGGATATCAAACAGTGTTTACATTTTTATTTAGCATTTTTTGAAAAACATACATGAGCAACAAAGATATATATTAGTATTTCCATAAGGTCTCCATAAAGTCTCTAAGGTCTTTCATGAACTTCTGATCTTGTCAAAAGAATCCCAGAGAGCTGTTAACTGGGCCTTCAGGTCCTGGGCGTATGGATCCAGTTTCTTCAGCTCCTCTGAATAGGGAGCAAGATTCTTCTGAAGCTCCTGACTTCCCTGGGCCAGCTGACTCTGAAAGCTTTGGGCTAATGGAGTCATGCTCATCTGAAACTCCAAAAAGTGTTGGTCCAGTTTCTGCTTCAGCTCCTCGGTTTGAGGACCCATTTCCATGAAACTTCTCTCTAGTTTTGACTTCAGCTCTTCGGCGCCCTGAACCAGAGTAGATTTCAGGGCTTCAGAATTCAGGGTCTCTGCATACGAGGCAACATCTTTCTTCAACCGCTCAACCTGCTCCTCGATATCAGTTCTGATCTCCTCGACATAAGGCTTGAGCTGGGACTGCACAGATGTCATTTCCTGTTCCAGGCGCAGTTTCAACTGATCCCCCTCCTGGGAAAGTTTAGCCAGCAGGTTTTGTGTCAGAAGAGTTACTTGACTTTGAATGGCCAGGGTGTATCCATTGATGGCATCAGCACTTTTAGAGATCCTGTCACTGTGGAGAAACAGAGATGTGGATGTTGGTTTTATGATTTGTTGTATAGCCAGTTATCGGTTCATCATCTAATTTACTCAATACTCACTTGATTTCTTGACCCAGTTCTGAGTTTCTGATCATCTGCAGTGTGTCCTCAGCTGTGAGAGTAGCTTGAGACACATAATTCCAGAATGCATTTTTCACCAGATCCATACTGTGCTCTGGTTTGTCCTGCCACATCATATTGGCATGACAACCTAATGGATTCACCATAATTAATAAGAAATATATGTAAATGAACACATTTGAGCTGATTAACTGATTAAAATGACCTGTTATGAGTCAAAACAACTTTGTTTTTGAAAGAAAATTCCACCAATGCTTACCAGAGAAAGCTGCAATAACAAACACTACAAGGACTTTCATGATTATCTGCTGGCTCTACAAGACAAAACATAAATTATTTTGTCAGACAAGACCACTATGAATATTTCTGACTAGTTAGAACTGAAAATGACATAAGTATGCATTCATTTGTGTTTTTGTCCAGTTCCTTACCTTTCTCTTGTCCTCTTCTGTGTGTAAGTGTTGAGAAGGTATCAGCACTGTATATAAATGGATTGCAGAGCTCTGATAAAGGCAGTAAAGTCCAGAAGGTAGTGCCCTGCTGTCAGTTTACATGCCATGTCACTCATTCCACATCATGAAATCAACTGAATTGAACTGAACTCAGATCTGTGACTTGGACTCTGATGTAAGTACTGTACAGCAGTTTAGGTCTTGCAACCTATAACATAGAAACCTATAACATACTAACACAAAACCAACATTTAAAACTGCAATCCATGTAATCCATATATATATGTGTGTGTGTGTGTGTATAAAGACTGGATATAAAGAGTATTAGAACATTTTAAACAATTCATATAGATTTGGTTTTATGTAACCTGTGAGGAAATTTAAGGAAAATTGCCAAATGAAAAATGAAAAAATAAATTAATGCTTTGATTTTGTTACTTTTTTTTCTTTTGAGAATATCTTTTTAAAAATAAATAAATAGCTAAACAAATTACCCACACATTGAACCAGATATGTAAAAACAATGCATAAAGAATTTGAAACCACATTTTTTAGCCCTATATTCTACATCTACACCATAATGTTGTCTACTTTATAAAGTGGTTCATTTTCACCAATTTTATTGCCAGTTGTCCTGTGCCTACAGTTTTCTGTTATGTTTTTTCAAAAATAAATCTATGCTTGCCCTTTCAAGCATTTACAGTTTGCACATTCAAACTACCATTTTAACAAGCTCTGCTATATTAGAGTAAAACAACAAACATTGTTCCACAATCTTGATTTCATTTTGAACTGATGTGTTTATTGGTTTAAGACACAGTCTTGAAAGAACAAATCAGCAGTACATCAGTGAGGTAAAAGGTTGCTCTCGGCATTTATTCAAGTACACAAAACTACTATCAAGTCATCAAGACGGTTTGCATCTGCACTTCTCAATCAGGTCAAGGAGAACTGAGCTTCTGTCATATTGATCCAGTTGCATTCCCCATCAAAACAGGTTATTATGGCTGCATTCCTAAGCAGAAAATATGTCATGCATTTAATAGCATTGTTGCTCAAACCATACATGCTAAAACAATATAAAAATAAAACCTATGAGAACGAACCGTCACATTATTCAATAATGCAATAAAACACTTATCAGTTTCATTTTATACGAGGGACATTTTCACATTTCTGAGGTATTCAGAAGAGGAAGTTGGGTAAATGTCTATACGCGGTGAATGGTGTATTCCCATTTGATCCGATAGCAAAAGAAAACAATCCATGATAGCGTTTTCACAACTTTCCAAAAAAGGGAACACTATCGAGAGACTGCAGAACGGAGAAAGTTGTGAAATTTGCCCTCTGCCGACGTGTTAGAAACACCCTCATTGCAGAATTAATTCATTTTTGTAATTTACTGCCAAGATAATATAACACAAAGTTAAGTTAAAAATGTATATTCACTTTAAAAAAAAGAAAAGAAAAGAAAATATGAACTTTACTAGATTTGCGTCTCTTATAATTAGGTACGACAGTAGTAATTTAATATTTTGCAATAAAATGATGTTTAGTGATCTGTAAGAAAAAAAAACTGAGCATTGCTATAATCCCACTGAAATAACATTACTTATGGACAAAAAGTAAAAACTAATCTCTCATAATTATTCATTTGCGCTCATGTGAAGTTATCTTGTAAGTGCAGAGGTACATGTGTGTGTGTGTGTCTGCACGTATTAACGTGAGGTTGCTGTAATAGTGACTGATGTGTCAGGTTTTAAAGAAGATTCTTCTGGACATTGCCCTCCTCTTCACAACAGTTATCTGCATTTAAAAGAGCCTGATATCTGCTGAACATACAATCACACAATATGGCACAAAGGGTTTTTCTATATTTTTTGTGGCATGTATTCGCCTAACTAAAAAAAGGGTCTAAGTTTGTGATAATGTTAGTAAAGCAAAGTCATATCTACTGCCATAATATTATAACCATTAATAGTTGTAGCATTCAGTATTGCACTTATACAACCTTTTAATCATTTTACCACTTGTTGTGCAAATGTCATTTGGCAATACTCAATATACATATTTATAAAGGCACTGCATATGGTGGGGGAAAAAAACTATAATAATGTGGGGAAAAGCCATAGATTTGAGATTAGTTAATCGAATACAACATGTTTAAAATATTTTTTGTTTCTCAACCATGCAACAGTGTATCAGAGACACATTTATATGAAAAAAACTGTAAATAATATATTTTTCACACCCACGAAAATACATTCATATATATTAAACCTACATCTCAGTTTGTTAGATAGACATGTTTGTTTTAATAATTTATCCATGTTTGTCAGTACCGGCAATGCACTTTTTTTAAAATTGTTTTATTAATGTAGGTGTCTACATGAGTACAGAGATCCAGCAAGAAATTTTAAAAATATTGTGACAATGAAATGAAAAAAAAAAAAACAAGGAAATAATTTATAAAAAGAACTAGACGATAACAAGCAACACAAAAAGAATGACAAATTTATGTGTGTATGTGCATTTCTTCTTGGTTCTCCTAATGCGTCAGGTGGTGATGTTTTTTTTTGGATATTGGAAATTTCATTGCTTTTTGCTTATATTACAAGAACCCTGGGGTTGGTCTGATACATGGAACTAACAACAAATATTACTTTGTTTTGCTTCTTTGTTACTGACTGATTTTGTATAGATGTGTCGAACCTTTAGCGTATCACCAGCAACGGCACTGGTGTGTAAACTGAAGAATTAACCAAGAGAGAAGGTAGGTTTAACCAACGGTGATGCCAAACCCACACTGGAACTTGTTTTTTCTGTGGTTAAGGAAAGCACAGAGGGCCAGTGACAGAGGCAGAGGCTGCAACTTTTTTTCAAGCGTAGCTCCAACCAACCAGTTACTGTCTAAAGAACCTACAGACAGAGTGAAAGATTCTGTAAATCAGGGTATATCACATACTTTTTAACCATGAAGCTCCATGCAGATTACAGATTTTAAAAAAATTAATCTGGGGTAGATTTTCGTTTAAATATCAGACAACAATCCTTGGAATTATTAGTTAATGATGACTAGGGGTGTGACGAGACCACCATCCCACGAGACGAGACACGAGATCGGGTTCACGAGACGAGATTTTTATAGTGTTTTTAAGAAATCCTCAATAATGAAACGTATGAAGGGAAAATAGTCTTTTATTCAACTGAAAATTATAAAATGCAAAAATGTTGGTGCATTTTGAAATCAACTTGTAATGCATGTCATTTTACTTCTATTTTAATGAATTATTTGCAGTAAAACAACATGCAAACACTGCTAAATGTTTTGCCACAAAATCAACCAATTGTTTTCTGCCCTGTATAATTTCACATGAGAAATCTCTCATAAAATAAACAGTATAAATAAAATAAACACAAAATAAAAAAATTCAAATTACACTTTAAGTGTCACTTTAACTGCAGTACAAAGTTGACCATTTCCCAGTCACTATTGATTGTGTGGCTGTAACTGTGATAAAGCTCTGCGCACACCGAGAAGTCCAGCCGTCAGCAGTGATAGCGATGCTTTCTGCCTCTTTAGAGGCCGTTCACATATCGCGCCTAATAAAGCGTGTAAAACCTTCTTTTGCAAGCGTTCGGGAGCTCGCGCTTCTGTAGCGTCAGTCGTTGCTATGCAACCATGAACTGTGCTCTCCACGACCATCGCTTGGTTCTTGTCACATGACCTGCGGTGCGCTTGCGGCATTCTGAAATGTTGAGATGTTTTCATCTCGCCGCTGCACAGGGACGCCAGGAAAAAACGAGAAAAACGCATCGCTTCCGTTTTGCGCGAATGAAAATGCGCGCGATATGTGAACGGGTCTCTAAGAGTCTGTACAACCTTGGCCGAGGTGTACGGCATAGTTTTCTTACAATGTTTACACATTGTTTGTGTCTTGTGTGTTATTCTTGCACCAAAAACCAAAATGTTTCCACACAAACGATTTGAAAGTGGCGGGGGCATCTTCAATAATGATTTCACCCTCACACTGATAGCACGACGAGACAACTTTTCACCTCGACGAGAAATCTCGTCACGTTTTAGCCTCGCGAGATCTCGTGGTACGAGATTTCGTCACACCCATAATGATGACATTATTTTAGTGTTTCAAATAACAGGACAGGATTGGAATGCTGTGGCTTTGTGAGCCCCTTCCCCATTGACGACGATAAATGTGTGAAATATTACAACAAAGGCAATTGTTGAATTCATCATACTGTACAAAATTATGAAATCTTGATGCTACCAACCTTTAAAGACCAGGTCGGCTTTGGGAACGTCCAGCTGGTACCCAAAAGACACACTGGTTTCCTGCATGCGGGTGCTCGCTTCAAACTCCACGCCAACCTGCAACTAATACCAAAAAACCAAACAAAGGTCATCATAAAGCAATATAACAGCATAAATGAATAAAGACGTGAATCATTGTGCCGATGAACATTTACCTGATCATTGGCTTTGTGGTAATATGACCCATGGGCTCCAGCTCCTCCTAGTGTCAATGTGGCGATAAAGTTGCTGCCTGTTTTCAAATAGCCGTTCAGATTTTATCACACACTATGATGTTTATTAAACAACCTTTTTACTTTTTAATCTGGCCAGTTCAGTAAATATTCCAATATGAAAGTGGATGAAAGTGATTCAATCTTTATTATTGTTCTTTACACTTGAATCTACCTGAAACATCTATTGTACATTTTTGTGTATTTGAATGTTAAATGTTCTTTTTGTTATTCAAAAAAAATATATATATGAAAGGGTTAGTTCATCCCAAAATGAAAATTCGGTCATTAATTACTCGCCCTCGTGTCGTTCTACACCTGTAAGACCTTCATTCATCTTCAGAACACAAATTAAGATATTTCTTGATGAAATCCGATGGCTCAGTGAAGCCTCAGCAAGGTAATTTACACATTCAGATTCAGCCCAGAAAGCTACTAATAACATATTTCATTTTCATTTCATTTTTCATCATTTAGCAGACGCTTTTATCCAAAGCGACTTACAAGGGGAGCAACTAGGGGTTAGGTGTCTTGCTCAAGGGAACTTTAGTCATGGTATTGAAGGTGGAGAGAGTGCTGCTCATTCACAATCCCCACTTTCAATTCCTGTCGGCGTGGGAATCGAACCTGCAACCTTCAGATTACAAGTCCTACTCCCTCACCACTAGGCCACGACTACCCCTATATTTAAAACAGCTCATGCGAGTATGGTGGTTCAACCTTAAACCTTAAAGCTGCGAGAATACAAAACAAAATAACCACTTTTCAACAATATCTAGTGATGGCCGATTTCAAAACACTGATTCGAAGCTTTACGAATCTTTTGTTTCGAATCAGCAGTTCGGAGCGCCAAAGTCACTTGATTTCAGTAAACGAAGCTTCGTTCCATCAAAAGGATTTCGCAATTTCAATAGTTCACATGATTTTAGCAGCTTGATAAGCGAACCGAATCACTGATTTAAAAGATTTGTAATGCATCGAAGTTTTGAAATCGGCCATCACTAGATTTTCAGCAGACAAAAAGTATTCGTGTCGCTTTATAATATTAAGGTTGAACCACTGTACTCACATGTTTTGAATGTTTTAAATATGTTTTAGGACCTTCTGAGCATCTGAAAGTGTTATTATCTTGCGATAGTGATAACTTAGAGGCCTCACTGAGCCATTAGATTTCATCAAAAATAGCTTAATTTGTGTTCCAAAGATGAAGGAAGGTCTTATAGGTGTGGAACGACATGAGGGTGAGGAATTAATGCCAGAATTTCATTAGAACTAATGA
Source organism: Opsariichthys bidens (assembly GCA_037194245.1). Taxonomy (NCBI): domain Eukaryota; kingdom Metazoa; phylum Chordata; class Actinopteri; order Cypriniformes; family Xenocyprididae; genus Opsariichthys; species Opsariichthys bidens. Next base: position 4,499,091 of record CM074306.1, read on the forward strand.
AGTAACCCTTTAAACTTAAACAAAGTGCCCCTATCATGCTATTTTAAAGGTTCCTAATTTTTTAGAGGTCTCCTACAATAGGTTTATATGCATCCAAGGTCAAAAACTAACAATTAACAACAATTAAAGCACTGTACTGGTAGTTAATATGCCACCTAAATGAACAAGAATTATACATGTTAATAACAACACTGTAAAAAAATTCTGTAAATTTACAGCACTGAACCGTTTTCTAAAATTACAGTTTCTCACCGTAAATTAGCGCGTGATCTGTGGGGGAGGAGAGAAACTGGTAAGTAACCTTAGTTGGCAAGAGTGAGTGACACGTCTTTTTCAGTGTAAGTTGTCTGCATTTTAAGTGTGAAATTTGAAGCTGGAAGCAGATGGGTGAATCTAAGATAAGTGTGTTCACTTGTAATCTTATTAATTTTATTTAATTTTGCGCTTTGAGACAGTGGGTGTTGCTAAATTTATTTTTTCAAAAACACATACATTTTCTCAAAATATACACTGCAGCATCACCTCTCATCACTTCAGTCTCAAATGGTTCTATAAAGGATTCAGTCTCTGAAACTAGGGTTGCCAGGTCTGTGCAACAAAAGTAGGCCAATGGCCAGTCAAAAGTAGCCCAAAATCATATGAACGGGGGGTGAAAATCAACCCATGTTAAAAAAAAAAAAAAAATTGTTACAAACGTACATAAACCTGTGCAGGAAGTAAGACTGGAATTACTGACGACTCGTTTCCGTATCAGTTCTTTCTTTCTAGTCATTTATCGCGCACTTTCATCTTTGAAAATTTGCAGATCCTTTACATTCCGAAACCGCTATATAACTACATGAAATGTACTGAAAAGGCATAACAGGGGCACATTAATAAGACAACACTTGTGTGTCTATTCAAGCCGTTTTGTAATGTAATTCAGCATACTTTGATAAAAGATAAATCAAAATTTGATAATTGCGTGCCTAATCACAACTCTTTCTTTATATGCGTTTACCTGTATATCTGCCAGCCAGAGACATGACGGTGCCCTCCTCTCCTGGCCGGCGGTGGTACACCAACTCTCCTCCTAATGCCAGCGATGAAGTGACAGACTGGAGATAATGAGCTACAACAATTCCTGAGAGAGAGAGTTGAGAGAATCGGAGAGGACATAAGTTGACTAAAGAAAGGACGTGATTAGGGATGCACCGAATGTTCGGCAACCGAAATTAATAAGTAAATAAGTAAAAAGGCCGAATAAATTTTGCCGAACAATGACGTTTTTAATGATGTTTTAACGTTCACATATCGCGTCTTTTCCGCGCGCATATTCTTTATATCCTATGTGGGCGCGCGGTAACCGCGCGCAAAACGGAAGGGACGCGCATGCGGTGCGGCGCACTTGTTTTTTCCGGGCGCGCCTGTGCCGCAGCGAGATGAAAACATCTCAACTTTTCAGAATGCCGCGAGCGCACCGCAGGTCATGTGACAAGAACCAACCGATCATCTTCGACCTTTCCGTAACAAAACATGGAAATCTCAGCCGAACAGCTGATCATAGCTGTACAGGGGGTTGTTATGTCTCATCTCCATAAATATATCTAGTAGTAAAGCTAAAGCAAGGGCTAAAAATCAATTTATCCCTTGCTGAAACTTTCTCATCGTCAGAAACCACAGTTCATGGTTGCATAGCAACGACAGACGCCACAGAAGCGCGAGCTCCCGAACGCTTGCAAAAGAAGGAGGAAGCGACGCGGCCGCGCTTTACACGCTTTTTTTAGGCGCGATATGTGAAGTAGGCTTATGTCTAGGACAGTTATTTATTTGTTGTGGGTTCATCCACATTTTTTTGCACTATTCAATGCACATTTGTTGTTGTAGACATACAGAGTTACATTCTTTCAGCAGTCAGTTATAGGCAATTCAAGAAGAACATGGGCTTCAAAGATGGCCAAATAATTTTTATTTTTTTTATTTTACTAATTTATTCATTTTAAGTTACATTGTGCTTTGTTTGAATAATATCTGCTGGAATGTTAAAAAAATGTTCAGTGTTAAATATTTTGAAATTATATTTTTGGTATTTGATTTATTTCTCTGAAAAGCAACACAAAATAGTAAAAAGCAAATTTTTACTATTTAATTATTGTAATGGTGAAAAAATTGGCAAAATAAATGGAAAAAATGCAAAACACCGCATTCGGTATTCGGCCTTCGGCCAAGCATTTCATTATTATTCGGCTTCGGCTTCGGCCAAGAATTTCATTTCGGTGCATCCCTAGACGTGATAGGACTAAAAGCTCAAATAAACTGCAGCATGAACGAACAAGGATGAAAAAGTCCACAATTACCAGATCCCACCAACATGTCTGGGTTGCCAAAAGTCACCGCAGCAGTGAAATCTTCCCCTTTGAATTCAGCGTCTCCTTGCCAGTTCACAAACTTCTGTTGCTGAGTCTGATTGACACAAATGTTGCAGTACGTCTAGCAATGCTTTCGTATTTTTTCACAGTGAATCAAAAAGAAACACATATTTGTTCACACCTGGAAGACAAATTTCGAGCGCACTCGGTCTGTGATCTGATGAATGACCTGTGCGTTTAGGCTCCCCGTGTTGTCCATGTCACCAACCATGACGGGAAAGGACTGACAAAAAAATATTAAGGTAAATGATAGATTTTAGGTTAAACAGCACAAAAATATTTTATTTATACTGAACGCGGAATATGTACCTCAGCTGGTCCTGTTTGTTTGGTCCCCACATAAGTAGCTCCAAACCTGTAACTGGAATCTCCTTGAGTGCTCAACAACACTGTGTGATTCACCTATGGAATTAAAACAAGAGTTGATGGCTACAACCAGAGAAGACTTTCTTCAACACGGCTCAGTGAACACACTGGACTTACCTGGAAGTGGTTGCTCAAGCCCTTGTTCACTGTTAGTCGAACACCCTCCATCTGCATTGGAAAAACCTCTGAGGGACAAACAGACAGTGTAAAAACCATTAAGCTGGAATCACCAAAATTCAAAGCAAAGAATTTTCCTTTTTAATTTGAGAATGGCATTTAAATTCCAATGGAGGAAGGTGGATATAAACTACTGTTCACACTGGTACTATTTACAGAATTTTAACATTTAAAAAAAAGAAAAAGTCTATTATGCTCACCAAGGCAGGAATATTGCGAAATATTCTAACAATTTCAAATTAAACGGACTACTCTCACTAGACCACCTTAATGTAAAGAGTCATTTCTTATGACTTCCTATGATGAGCTAGCATACTAAATCACAGAATATTTAAGTTCTCATTCTGTTTTATTTCAGACCTTCATTAACACATGGCTCAAACTTACATAATACTAATATACAGCGTCGACTTCCGTCTGGGGTCAACACACAGTTGCACGGAGTGCAATTTAGAATAGAATTTGCCGCCACTGTCATGCAACACACCGGGAAATACATCTTTTGCGCTTATTTTTGTTGGCAAATGAGAATGATTTGCGTGCTTCATCATGGGGTTTGCAGATGACGTTCACGTCGCGTCATTACGTCACTTCATAAGGTTCCCATGGCAATAGGGGGAAAATAATGGCGCTTTACTTGTGTGAAGTAAAGGCAACATTTTTCAACTTTCTGCTAAGATATATGAGACTTTTTTGCAATGAAAATACAGGGATTATGAAATCACGCTAGCCCCGCATATTTTTCTTGCTGAAATCGGCAATTTATGCGGCAAAAGTGCGGCGTATTTGTAAAAATGCGACCCCGCATAAATATGCGGACTTTGGCTGATTATGCATGAAATCAAGCGATCGCATAATCGCGTTTTTCTGGAGGGACTGTAAAACGGAAAACTGAACATTAGTTCAAAAATAACATTGTTTAAGTTGTTACTGCCTTTATTTATTATTTTGGAATAAATGTAAAAACGTGTTAAAAAACACTAACTGCATGAAATTAAAATAAATATTGAAATAAATTTACATTTGATATACAGTATGTGAGGACTCATTTTAAAACACCACTGATATTTTTATATATATATATATATATATATATATATATATATATATATATATATATATATATATATATCAGGGCTGGGTAGGTTACATTTAAAATGTATTTCACTACAGATTACAAAATACATTTGTGTCATATTTTGTTACATTACTCAAGTTTAGTAACTTAATCTAAATACTTTAGAATACTTTGGAATACTAATAAGTGTGGAACAAACACAAAAAAAGGTCATTGCAAGTTTTTATCTCACAATTCTGACTTTTTCTCTCAGAATTGTGTGATATAAAGTTGCAATTGTGAGTTATAAAGTCAGAATTATGAGATATAAACTCGCAATATTGAGAAAAGTCAAAATTATGACAAATAAACTCATACTAAATTCACAATTGCAAGAAAAAGTCAGTATTGCAAGTTCATATCTCCCAATTCTGACTTTATAGCTTGAAATTTTGAGTTTAAATCTCAAATTCTGAGAAAAAGAAGTCAGAATTGTGAAATGCAAACTCACAGTTGTAAGGGAAAAAAAACAAATTGTAAGAAAAAGTTGCAGTGACGAGTGAATTATAAAATGACTCAAACAACTCTCACAAAACATGGAAACAGTCGTGGATCATCAGGTCATGACAGGACAGTTCAGTTGACAGTTGGTCAATTTTTTAAATAAATTCAGTCATTTTGTCTTGTTCAGGACAGAACTAAATAAAAATAACATTTTATGACCTCTCTTAAAAGTATTAAAATGTTCATGAAACTTAACTCCGCTTTTTCAGACTGTCAGAGAATCACCAATTACTGTTTAAATGACATTAAAACTCAAAGTAATCACTTTGGTAATCTAAAACACTTTTCAGATGTCACTGTAATCTGATGTAATGAAATACAGTTACTCAAATTTTGTATTTTAAATACGTAACTAAGTTACTTGTATTTTGTTACTCCCCAACCCTGTGTGTGTGTGTGTGTATATATATATATATATATAAACAAATTCATATTTAAAATATTTTTGCCCATTAATGTGGTACAATTGAAATGGCTGTAAGAGTTGATTCCCTGATTAATCTTAGACTTTTTTTAGTTAATTAAGTAAGTGTTTACCTTTGCATTTGCGATGGCACTCTTCAAAGCCCCCGGGGTTTGGGAGGGGAGGCTCGGTGTCCTGGTGCCCCGCTGAAGAGCTGCCTGGGACAGACACTGGTGAGACGGAGGGCATGGTGAATCCCGCTGGCACTGACACCAAACCTTGTCCACCTGGCCCTGGGACAGGCGGGCTGGGGGCGCTGGCAGCCAACACACTGCCCATTCTAAGACATGGAGAATTTGATTTGATTCATTTAGTTGAAATGATGAGCTGTAATCAGCCATTAGTTTCATTAGTGGACGATAAATAGTGCATGCATGCATGTTACGTTTAGGCAGCAAGCCTTAAATAGTCCGTGAAGATATTTTGAATAAGAAATAACGGAACTTTATTGGATTTAAACGGTTAGTTGTTTCGTTAACCGTCCAGCTCAAAATCCAACCAGTGATTTAATGACAAATTAGCTTGAAAGCTAAATGCCACATGCTTTTTGTTATTCGCCAGACACTAAGTCTATTGGCAGTAAAAATGCCGTTTAGATACCACGAATAAAAATATTTCTAGCTGAGTTATCTCTAACGAGTTCTGTACATTTAATAATAAAAAGAAGCTCAATGACAACTCACGTTGAGCTTCAGAGGACGGTTCTCCTGGTTACAGAACCACGTGTTTCAAGCGGTGACCGATTTGGAAATGAGTCATTCTTTTAGAGTCGGATCTTTCCGATGAATCTGTTTACAGAACCAGTGTACGAGTCGGACTGAATGATTCGTGTAAGCGGTCAAATTCTCCATAAATGAGACATTTTATGCTTGTAAGCGACTTTATGTTTTAATGAGTTGAATATAAGCGGCAAAAAACCTTAAAAAAACGTCCTCATAAATAAAATGTAATATAAAAAGGTTCTCAACGGCGAGATGACGCAATTAACGTCCGTCAGCACGTAAAAGAATTGCTTAGCTAGTTTCGTTCAGATGACCTGTTCGAAAGAACCGATTCGTTGAAACGAGTCCTCCTACTTTCAGCTCGACAAAACCCAAGCTGAATGGCTATTGGTCTGTTTACATGTCAATCACTACGTAAACACGAAGCGGGTTTGAGAATTAAAGGAGCGTTTGCCTGAAGGTCATTGTGTGTGCTTTGGAGGTCGTTTGCGATCTTTTAACTCGAACTGTGAGTTTTATTTCTATATACAACCAAATAGCACAAATGATAATCATTGGATTTGTGCAATAGATCCCCATTTAGTGTCTAAACGAAATAAATGGTGACAACCCAGGACAAGATGAAAGCAAGTCAGTTGAACTATAAAACTGTACTCTAATAAGTAGCCATATTGCCTATGACTATATTTATTTATTGAACATTTTAATCATATTTATGAACACATTCGTGAGACAAATTTCAGGTAAACCACCGTAAAACATATTTAGATTCACAAAGAACATTTCAAATATTTTCTTTCATTGTTGACAGAATATGAACTGTGGTACTTCAGTCAATTTAATAGAATTTTTTTAATAATTTAGGAGAAATTCAGGAGAAAAAAAAAATCCATCCCCAGAAAGTACTTAAATCAATATATGGTAAATATAATGTTAAAGTAAAGGAACACATGGTAATGGCCTGGTTTTTCCACACTGAGTAAAAAAAGTAAAAAGCCCCTACTGTTATCTCTGATATGAATTAATTAAACTTCAGGAGAGATTATTCCAACTGTACATACTGTAACCTCAAGCTATTTCAATGAAACAAACAATATATACAAAAACAAATCAGACAGTCATTCACGCTGTCATGAGCATTAAAGCATCAATTAGACTTACAATGCATGTCTGCATATTTGTTGGATGGTCATATACATACACACTTTTGGTTTGCTTTAGTTTTTATCCCGAAATGCAATGTAAAATAAACATTTGTCCCAACAAAATCTGCTCCCACATTTATTTATATAATAATATACATTTTCAGAAACACCCTCACCATGAACAACAGCAACAAAGAAAAAAAAAACACAGCTCATCACTGCAGGATGGATAGAGAATTTAAGTTTGTCCATTTTGAATCATTTTAAATGGACAAATATCTTTTTGAACAACACAGCATCATCAGCAGAGATTTATAATCTGGCTCAAGGTTTCCTAATTTCACAGGGCAATGCTCATTTGCCTGCACTGCCCTGTTTTAATAGTTAAAGAAACATGCAAACTGAGGTTTCACTAAAGCTTTAAGCTGCAACATGCCACACATCCCTGCTTCTCAATAACTATTTTTCCACAATAAAGAACATCTCTTGTTGGGGGGTGGGGGGTAGAGGAACCACAGCTGCCACTGAGAAGATGCTACAATTTTGCTACAAAAATACTCTATCTTGATCAAAAAAAAAAACAAACAAAAAAAAAAAAACATCTCATAAATGCAACGCAAGGTTATGAAAAGTTCCTCTTGCAAACATCAAAATAGAATTAAAAAGCATTTTTGACAAATTCAAATTTACCTTCTTCCTGCCAAGTAATATGTGTATAATTATGTACTTATGTATATATTTTTTGTATTATCACAAAAATTCACTAGACAGAGTATGAAAAGGCAAAATTTTGTAAAAGCAAACATTTTAGCAAAATAATAAAAATATCTGGAAATAGCAATGTCAAAGTCCATTCATTAGCCACTTCATACATTCATTACATTAACATCTATTAGAAACAAAAACGGCAAAAGATGCAACGGAGAAGGAACAACAAAATGCTCCTCTCACCAACCTTTGAATGAATGAAAATAAAATGAACCAAACAGCCCCCTCTGACAAATATTAACATTTTTTGACATTTGAAATCAGATATTTGATTTTAAACATCATTTGTGGTGACTTTTAAATCAGCTTTCATGTAATAGTCCATCTTTCACATTATGCCAGTTTTGGCATGCCCATTTAAATTAGGAATCTCGAATATAGTAGTTTCAAATTTAAGAAAAAAAAAAAACAAGATCATCAAAAGATACAAAAATTTCCACAAATTGTCTCTGTGTTTGAAACCATAATTTACTGCCGTGTCTCTTGGTTTCAACAATGAACAATACTGTCAACCATTTGTCAAAAACTGCCAATAGAACTTCACAAAACAGCAATATTGATGAAAAAGATGTTTTTCTCAGGCAGTTTAGTGCAATGTTAGTGTTGACACCTCAATCCTGAGCTCTGCAATATTTCAATGGAAGCTGATTTGTACAGCTGCCTCAAACTGAAAATGAATAAAATTTGAAAAAGGTTTCTCATGGTCACAGAATCAAGTAGCACCAATATGCTGCAAAACCCTGCGGTTTAGTCTTTGGGAATACTTCAACATAGCAATGACATATATCGATCTAAGACAGAGACGATATATATTAAGGCACTTGGGTTAAACATGTTTTGTTCTAGGGTTTGAGTATAAATTCTCAACTAATGATGCACGCATGCTACGCTCTATTTTTTTTCACCAATACCTTTGTTTATTGTCTTCTATCAAACAGGAACTATTCTCTGAATGCTTTGTTTTTATTATTGCAAGTCTCAACTGGAATGTGTATAGTCATTTATAAAGAGGCATAACCCCCAAAAATGAACATCGAATGCAAACAAGAGCAAAACATTGACAGGAACTAAAAAAAAATATATACTGTGGAAGTGGAAAAGGAGGAAAGATATGAGCCGAGAAGTAACTGGTTTGTGCAATAGCAGATGCTTGTGCAAAAGTCAGGTTCAATTTCTCCAACTGTCCTAGAAAGAGCAGATGGTAAGAGTCACACCAATGATCTCTGATTCATATGGAAATATAATACTTTGCAATATTAGATATTATCAGATCAATAAAGAAACTTAAATCTTAACATGGCCACTCAACTGTATGCCTTCACCTGCTGTCTAATGGTGCTCCCTAACTAAGGGGCGTCAGACCCTCCGGTGGGCTGAAACGCCTCTGCTTCCGCTTCTGCTTCCACCTCACAGTCAGGGTCCACAGAGTGAAACTCGGCCACATACAGGCTCTTATCGATGCTGCCAGGAATGGGCTTTATGTCCGTCATCAGCTGGTCTTCAATGGTTTTCAGGTTAAAACGATCCTCTGCGGTGATGAGATTGATCGCCAAACCCAGATGTCCAAACCTTCCTACAAATTAAACACAGTAACTGTAAAATTATGTGCATGAAATAAAAGTTGGTATAATTACTTGGAACACATTATAAACTACAATTTAAAAACATTAAAGTGGTTACAATTATTTATAAAATTAAAAACAAAAAAAAAACGTGTATAAAACAGCATGAATTATATTAAAAAAGTGATGGTGGAAAAAAAATGAATTAAAAAAATGTTAAAAAATTAAATGTATAAGCAAAATTAGAATGACTACAAAGTATAAACTGACAAAGAAAATAAAAAGGCAGGGCACTGGTTTTTATCCAGGATATTCTAAAAATAGGTATAAAATTGAGATTGATTGCCAAACCCAGATGTCCAAACCTTCCTACAAATTAAAAAACAGTGACCATAAAATGATACATTATAAAACAAAAGCTGTTATAATAAAATTCAACACATTATAAACCACAGTTTTAAAAAAATAAGTGCTTATAATTATTTAAAAACTTTAAATAATACTATTAAAAACTAATTATATAAAAGTATATATTTATATATTTTTTTAAAACAGTTAAACAAAATGGGTTTAAATAAAAATAAAAGTGTAAAATGTATAAGCAGTATTAAAATGACTATAAAGATAAACAGAAAGAAAATAAAAAAGGAGGGCACATGATATAATAATTGAATCCAGAACACTAAGCATCTTTTATGCTCATCAACTTCACCTGAGCGTCCTATGCGATGCAGATAGGTTTCTGCATTCCTGGGGAAGTCAAAGTTGATGACCACATTTACTGCCTGGATGTCAATGCCTCTAGTGAACAAATCTGTTTCAAAAGCATAAATTGACTGAATTAGGAATACAAAACCTTGCCAAAACATACATTTCATCTTTAGAGTTGGGGTTAAGAGGTTTTAATTATACAATTATGCAAAAGAAAGAGAAACTCACCTGTGCAAACAAGGTTCCTGCAGAGTCCATTTCTGAAGTCGTGGAAAACACGGTTTCTGTATTCCTGCCATGGGAATGAAATGAAGCACAATATGTTTGTAGTCACAAATAACAACAAAATTTGGTCAACTTTCAAGCACTTGACTGAAATAAATTAATCATGCTGAACAGATTTGAATTAAACTGGAACTGACGACAAAAAAGACACACCTGCATCATCTTTGCGTGAATGTAGAAGCAGGAGTAGCCCAGCTGTGTGATCTTCTTGGCCAAAAGCTCCACTCGCTGAGTGGAGTTACAGAAGATGATGGACTGATTGATCTGCAACTGGGGAGGGTACAAGAGCGTGAGTTATGTCAACTGTAGAAGCAATGCATTCGGTAATAATTCACAAAATAACAACACCACAATTGACATACTTAGCTGGGGTCGCATTTTATTTTCCTCTTTGAAACAAAGGTTAAGGTAACACAAGGTACTGAAATTTTAAAAATGTGACAGCATTTCCCTCTAGCAAACACCTCTGATTGGCCATTGTGTTCACTTGCTCAACAGATATGTCTGTAATTGGCTACAATGATAAACGCTTCAAAACCATGTAAATCAGACATTTTAGAGCGCTTACAAAGATACACACGGGATAGATAAGCTGATAACGCGTGCTTTCAAACGCTCCAGTGTGTATCTGTAAGTGCTCGGTGAAGAGCGTCAAAGATGTCTATTTACAACATGTTTTTGAAGCGTTAATCATTATAGCCACTCACAGACATATCTGTTGAGCGTGTGAACACAATGGCCAATCAGAGGTGTTTAAGAATTTTCTTTCTTGGCCTGGACCAAATGAACCAAGAGAACCAAACTACAAGTGTGAACTTCACACCCTAAATTGGTTTACAGGGGTACACAAGCAACAAAAACAATCTTCAGAATTCAAAACTAAGTTGCAAAAATGACTCCGCAAGGTTGTGACATGACATTTTACCCAGCCTAGATATTACTTTTTAAAGTGTTCTAAAACTAAATTCACTATTTACCCTGGAGAACAGTGTGTTGAGGCAGTGGACTTTCTGTCTTTCTGTGACGTAAGCATAGTACTGGGTAATGCCCTTTAGGGTCAGTTCCTCCATCAGATTAATCTCATAGGGCTTCTGCAGGTGCTTTGCCTGAAGAGACACAAAAGCGAATAAATGGAAAACCTTCAGATGTAAAGAGAGATAAGCAGAATGACAGCAAAAGATTCCTCTAACCATGAAATTCTGCACGCTGATGGGGAACGTGGCTGAATAGAGCAGTATCTGTCTGTTCTTCGCAAGGAAACCAATGATGTCCTCAATAAGAACCACAAAGTCCCGAGAGAGCAGCTTATCAGCCTATAATAAAACAAGAAATGAAGCTTGAACTTTGATATTGGTGGTACTGTGTTAAGATGTTCAACTATGCATCGGAAAATATGTTATTAATATTCTGATGGGCATATAAGCTTGTGTAATGCTCACCTCATCCATAACCATCATCTGAACTTTATCCACTTTGGCAATGCCCTTTTTTATCAAGTCCAAAATTCTGCCAGGTGTTGCTATTACAACATGAACTGCAGAAGAGAATTTTGAACAACATGCTTTTACTGCAGTTTTACTCTTTATGGTCCAGTAGATTTTACGTGATTACTGAGCATTACCCGTCTCATCCAGGCGCATGATATCGTCTCGAAGGTTGGTCCCACCTGTGGTTGCCATGACTTTGATGCCGCCCAGGTGCTTGCTGATCTGAATACTGATCTGACTGACCTGAAGAGCTAGTTCACGAGTGGGAACCATCACAATGGCTGCAGGCAAACAGAAAGATAGCAGAGTGAAAAAAGAGAAGGAATAAAAAACGTGTAAAATGTTTTGGGAGAAAGAGTGATACCCTGGATATGATCCTTTTTCATGTCAATTCTCTCCAGCAGGGGGATCAGGTATGCGCCACTCTTTCCTGTCCCATTTTTGGCACGAGCTAGTATATCGCGTCCAGAGAGGGCAATCGGAATACTCTCCTCCTAAAATTAAAAAAAAAAGAAGGCACTAAGCATACCAAAATTTTTCAGAAACATTGGTAGGTTTATTAATAGATTAAAAATGAATCATTTGTAATAATACAAGAATAAGTATAAATAAAGACAGTCAAGTAATTACAAATTTGATTCTAATTAATTACATGATGTGTAATAGTCATTATTGAGGTGAGAAAAGCATTATGATATTACACAAAGTAGCTTTGGAAAGAAATATTTTATTTGATTCAATCAAATTTATTGCATATAAACGTATGGGCTACAACTGCCATGATTTTTTTCTCAACTGGTATTTAGATATATATTTACAGACCGTTTATTGCAGCTCAGATGTGGCACAAATGCATTTACAATTAAATAATGCCATGAGATTAATGGGTTTTAAATGGGTATTTAGGGGTAGTTCACCCAAAATTATGCCATCATTTAGAAGATCATTTTAAAAATGCCTCAGTATTTTTGTTGTTGCTGTTTACACAATGGAAGTCAATGGTAACCAAAACAGTAAAATGACATGAGGGTTAGTAAACGATCACAAAATTTTCATTTTTGGATGAAAATACAGAAATATGAAATAATTTTTTGAATAAAATGATAGTTCTAAATAAGAAACTAAAACTGCCAGTAGGTGGCGGTAAATGTATAATGAGTTAGTCATTAAGTTTCATTCAGGAATGAAGCAAATGGCTCTTTCTGAATGCGCTACAGATTTGTTCAAAATGTGGATTCATTTGGAAAAGAAACTGCTGTGTGTTGCTTGGATAGATGCACAACAGTTCTGCTGTGGCTTTATAGGTAATATTTTCATTGGCTTTGAACTGTTGTATAAAATCATTATCATATTTGCATATCCTGCTATTCGGGACAAATACTGCACTCTTTGCTTGTGTAATGATGCTTAACTATATCATATAATATAAATATGAGAAACTCATACAGGGGCATTTTTCCCACAATATCTTGAATTTTAGAGGCATTCTAACTGCATTCTATAGGCTACATCACGCAGTGAGTTTTTGCCCTGCTTTATGTTTGTAATTTTTTAACTATATGAAATGAGAGATGACGTACATAGGTCTGTGGTGGGGTGGGTGTGTTAAATGCATTAATCGCTTTAACGCAATATAATTAATTAAATCGAGAGCCCTAATAAGAGAGCCCTGAAAACCACGGTACTATCGAATGCTTGATTCTGACTGGATGACAGATGTTCCCCTACCACTTTTGGTAATGCAGGAGCTGTTTCAAGGTTTATTATGTGCAATATTAGAATGACTCTAAAGAATAAATGGATAAAAGAAATAAAAAGTAAGGGCACTGGTTTTTATCTAGGATATTCTTCTGCAAAAATTGTCTACTTGTCTTGGTTTTGCTGGATCGATTACCTGAATAGGCGAGGGCTTTTCCCAGCCCATCTCAAAAATGCCCATCAGCAACTCTCTCTTTAAACAGTAGTCCTCAAACTCGTTTCCTTTGGTTGCAGTCACATCCTTCAGAGAAAGAAAGAGCATGAGTTGGTAGGATCATAAGGAGCTCTGTATTTCCTTTTGGTGTAAAAAACATGGCATCCTCATATTGACATTACACTATATGGGGATTCTGATTGCGCTGTTTTTTTTTTTTTTAAAGGTTTAAAAATAAATAAATAAAAAAAAGCCCACAAAAAGACTTACAGAAGTTTTGACTCTGTTGTCCTTATCAGGTAGCTGTAGGCTTCTTTTCCAGTCATCACCAAACCTGTGTATAAGTACTTTACATTAATATGTATATACAAACACACAGACACACACAACCAATTAAAGTCTTTTTTAAGAAATTGCTAATTTTATTCAGTAAAGAAACATTACATTGATTATATGCAACAGCAAAGACGTTTATGATGTTACAAAAGATTTCGATTTTAAATAAATTGCGTTCCTTTGAATTTTCTATACATAAAAGTTTACCAACGCTGATAAAAAAGATGAAATGTCTCTTGTGAACATTAAAATGATTTCTGAAAGATCGTGTGACACTGGAGTAATGATGCAAAAAATTCAGCTTCGCAGAACAGGAATAATTTATATTTTTAAATATATTAAAATAGAAAACCGTTATTTGAAATAATCTTTAACAATATTACGATCTATATTGTAATTTATAAAATAAATCCAGACTTAAGAGAACAAAAGAGACTTCTTTTTAAAAACTTCTGAATGTTAGTGTACATAGACACACATTCTAACTAAACAATCGTCTGTTGAATGTGACACAATGACAAGCTTACCTGATGCCAGGTCCTTCCTTAAACGCACTGGCAGGTTTCTGGGTCCCTATGAGCTCCTTACCAGGCTGAACAATTGCAGTTTGAGGTCCTAATTGAGGTGGGGCTTTAGGCTGTCCTATACACTGCCTGTTGTGTGTGTTCAACCCCATGACAGCTGGGCCAGCATTCTCCATCCTTGTTGCCATTTTATCACTGCGTTGTGGGTTTTTTCAGTTTATATTCTTTTGTCCTCGTCTTTTTCACTTTCTAATGCCTTATCAAGGTCTAATAAGACCTAACAGACCATTCACAGTGTCCACAAGGTCCCAGTAAAAAAGTCTCACCAAAGAATCTTATGAGATATTTACAAATCCAACATACAGCTTAAGCTCTATTAAAAAGAGCAATGCTGCCACTCAAGGTGTATTATAAGAGCTCTTCCAAAAGAAGAGAAATAAATATTTATATGCATAAATATTGCACACCTGCACGCAGTATAGAAAATTATACCTGGACAGGTGTGATAAAGAACTAGTCTGCAAAGGCAGTGTAAAGCACAGAAAGACGTAATGCTTTTTTTTTGCGCGTCTACACTTATGCAGTATTTACACTTTGCAAAAACAGTGCTTTGTGATCTTTTGGCTGATTAAAGAGACCAGTCTCGGTTCATTTACACATTTGCCTGGCATGTAGGGATTCGCTCCACCAAATCTGACAGCAGAATCACAAATTCAAAAAAAAAATAAAAATATTGACAAAGTAACACTTCAGAGTGACGCAGTTCAAAAGTCAAACAGAGTAGAATACAAGCCAGTTCTATAACTATACAGTTGGAAGTCTTGTGTGTGTCCTTTCCTCTGTGTTGTCTTCCAGTTGTGCTCACACCTGTGCCACCTGCAGAGAAACAACGTGGAAATCAACGACAAATTGCAAATTACCTGGAACAATTCTGGAAGGTTTGAATGAATCCAAACAGGGGCGTAGCAGCCATTATAAAAGTGGGGGGGGACAGCTGTATGGTGACGTGACCCAAAGGTGATGTTTATAATAATACATTCTAAATGGAATATCAATTGACATTTTACAGCAGCCTAGTGGCATTTTTGGGAACATGCCATGATAGCTTACAGGAACCTATTTTTGTGAAATCATACTCAAAATTAAAAAAAAAAAAAATACTGCAGGACTTGGGACTTTGAGACCACTGTGGACATCTTTACTTTATTTTATGGTATTTACCATATTTCAGTTAGACTACACTTGAACAATAACTTTTATCTTACTTCATAACAGTTGGACGACAAAAAGTGTTCAGTGAGTATACAGATTACATCTACAGTCATTTTATACAACAGACATTTCATGAAAAATATATCAATACAACCTAAATCAGTGTATTTACATTTTAATATTTTCAAAACAACAAAATCTCAACGTCAGCTGACCTCGGTATCGCACATCACTTTAACGTTGACATTAGACGTTGAATTTACATTGAATTTTGGTCACCCGACGTCGCAACAGAAATTTAACCAAATATCAACGTTTTATGATGTTGTGTGCCTGCTTGGAATAATCTGTTATGTCTCATTTAGCAGAAGATGTTATCCAAAGTGACAAGTAGGAGAGCATTTAACACACACTCGGCATAATCCAGCACGACGTGAAGAGGTCCGGACGGGTTCTGTTGTCTTACACGTCTTACTATGTTAAATCATAACATTGAAACTTTATCGCGTGATTCACGTCGTCGCGACATACTGTAACACATACTTACAGTGTGTGTTTGAAAAAAGGATGTAATCGTTCTCTGCTTTTTTCTGGGGTGCATTTTACCCCAGAGAGCCAAACAGCAAAGTAACTGAACGAACGAAAATTCTCAAGAGCAACAAAAGATTTGAAGCTCGTGACAGACACGCCCAAGAGATGATTCACGCTGTGATTGGCTGAATGTTAGTTCACTCAAGTCTAAGTAACAAATCAGAGAACACGGGCGAAAATATTGGCGCTGGGTCAAAAAAAAAAAAAAAAAAGGCGGGGGATAGAATCACCAGTTTCTAAAAGTGCGGGGGACGTGTCCCCCCCGGTTGCTACGCCCCTGAATCCAAATAATAACTTTAGTAATATTAACATTAATAACGATGTTATTAAGGTGGAAGATATTATTTTAATTTATATGAAATGAAAATTTTCTATAAAACTGTTCATAATCCCTGATAAAAATGTAACGTTACCGTGGTATAGTGACGGTATTAAATGGATGATTCATATTTTCACAAACCACGGTATTAATGTGGTAATTAAAGCACTAACTAAAGGAACATACATCCAATAAACATGAAAACATGGTAACATTATGGTACTTTTTTGTTAGTGTCACTAACAGTAACTTTATCGCTGTTAAAATGTCGTACGTAAGTAAACAAATGTCACTGGCTCAGATCCATATTTACTTTCGCTTGTTTACAAGTAATCACATTTCAGTCAACTCAAACCAAATCTTTTACACAACAGCCTGTAAAACGGAAAACATAATGTGTCTCTTCAATAGTTTTCACAACTCTAGAATATGAAATAAAAGTCTGGCTTTAACTTTTATATATATATATAAAAACTAGCATCTCAAACTTACACAGAATGAGACTGATAATAGTTTCCAGAACACAAACAATATAAACATCGCTTTACTTGTTAGTTACTTTAAGGCAAATCATAAAAGAATCACAGTCAGACTGACATCAAATGATTTAGTTAGCAGATGATTTGTGCTAAGCTAGGTGGTTAACATTATAAAATTAACTTACTTCATAATACACGACGACGGTAAAAAGCAAACATTTACCTTTATTCGTATCAATATCCTATGCTGCTTTACACATTAGGTAAATTACTTGGTTATAAACGTAGCATTTATCATGTCGCTACAGCAGCTTGTCTCTTTGTTGTATTTCTGTCAACACGGTCGACATGTCTTGAACGTCAGTGTGGTTCAAATGAGCGCCGCACTTCTGAAATGCTGCCACCAACCGTCCGGAGGCTATCATGACCAAACAACTATCAAACATTTATTTATTTACTGCGTTTCTTTCTTTTTCTCCATAAAAATTACTATTGTAACTATAGTGTTTTTCAGGCATTCTTAGTCATAATAAATATTAATAATACAGAAAATGATACAAAATAACAATAAATAAATGTAAATATAATATTTATTATACTGAAAAGCAACAATAATACTGACAATTATTTCAGGATCCCACTGTTACTCGAATATATGGTAACCACAAATTTAGGCTATTGTAGTAGTAAAAATAGTTGCTAAATTTCGCAAAATACAGATGCAAAACAGCTCTGGGAACATTTAATGAAAATAGTAGATTATTTATTACAGCATTTTACCAAAATCCTCCAAAATCAATAATTTAGAACAGACATCTTTGGAGTTCTGAAAAAAAAAGCACGACTCAACATGATCTGAATCTAATTTGGTTATGGTTATGAATAGGCTACCTTTCAATTGTTTAGTTTACTGGAACAGGAACTGGTTTCTAGTCACAGCAAAAGTTTTTTGTGCATCTGTCCGGTTCTCCTTGAGGAAATGATGAGGTAATGTGGTAATATAAAGGTTCATGTATAGACAACAGTATGAAGGAACACAAACACATCCTTAAAGGCATAGTTCACCCAAAAATGAAACGTTTAGTCACCTTCAAGTTGTTTCAAACCTGTATTTCTTTCTGCTGAACACAAAGTCAATGGGGCCCATCAACTGTTTGGGTACTAAATTTCTTCAACATATCTTTTTTTTTTTTTTTCAGCGGAAGTAAGAAATTCATACAGGTTTGGAAAAACTTGAGGGAGAATAACTATCCTTTTAAAAGTATTAGAGTTTTTAGTATATAAGCATATTACACGCAAATATCCTTGTAAAATTAATTGTGCATTTTAAAATTATGTTAAAGCTTACATTGTAATTTCATATTAGAGTAGGGGTGTCAAAGTAATTTTAGGTCAGGAGCTCCATTGGACAAAACGGCACCTTATGTGGGCCAATTAATTAAAAAAAAATTAAAATCTCTGTACAACCATGGAGAACGTATGCGCAAAACAGTGCGGAAGCAAATTTATCCAGCTTTAATAAGCAATTTTGAGGTACGATGCACAATACTGAACCAAAAAAGGTTACATTTTTAATTTAACCCTCTAGTTGTGTCCGGGTCATTTTGATCCATAAAGGATTTTCTTTTTCCCGAAAATGCTGGTTTATTTTATCGCATTGGACTAAAACTTACTCACCAACTGTATAACTACCCCCCCCCCCCCAAATTTTTTTCAAGAATTTTTTTTATTTCCCCCCATGTTACACAAAAAATTGCTTATAAATCTGTCATTGCATTTCTTTGTGGATCTGATTGAATTTTTTTTTTCCTTTACCAAAAAAAGCATTATTTGTGGGTATTTTTAGCAATGTATAAATACAATTTTAAAATATTCTGTACAGTTTATCACATTAGTGCTTTAGAAGTTTATTTGAAATATTTCTATTTTGTACAAAAAGTCACACTTGTGTCAAAAATGACCAGCCATTGAAAGTGAAAAAAGGAAAGTTTTGTATTTATGAGCATGTTTACATATGTACATGTGTGCTTGCAAACATAAAGGCCTCGGACGTGTGCATGCATGGATACATGCAAACACTCGCTACCACACACACGTGCACACGCAAAACACATGTTCTTGTGCGCAAACTCTTTTGAGTGTTACACGTGTTCAGAGATGAACTTTATCCTATTCTGAACTGCATCCAATATACATTCATCCATCCAACATCACCACACACGTGCGCACACACACACACAAACTGTGACCCCGCCAAGTCTTTCTTTCTTGGCCTTCATTTCATCACATCTCCCAGACAAAATATCATAACAATGTGTTTTGGGATTTGCATGTTTCACAATAAAGCTGACAAAAGTAATAATAGCGCAGCAATGATATAAACAGTAAATGTCACATAAAACCTTGCTTATTCAATTAGTGGCAGCACATTGGTCAAGAAGCTGTCTGTGCGTGAGCTTCTTGATCTAAGTAAGACACTGCAACAAATGAGGAAGAACAATCATTTGAACAATCTTCTGATGTTGGCAAAGAAAGAAAGACTTTTTTGTAGCATTGTCTTGCCACTGCAGGGCAAAGACAGTTCAAGTGTGTGTGTGTGTGTGTGTGTGTGTGTGTCTCCCCCGACATTATGCAGACAAAATGTTCCCACGTGGATAGACATACCAGACATTGTTGATCTTGTGGGGACATTTTTTGGTTCCCATGAGGAAAACGGCTTATATATCATACTTTTTTTTTTTTTTTTTTTTGAAAATGTAGAAATGCAGAAAGTGAGGGTTGTAAATAGTGGAAAGAATATAGTTTGTACAGTATGAAAATCATAAAGTCCCCATGAAACATGGAAACTCAACATGTCTGTGAGTGTTAATGTTGGATGCATGAATAAAGTTCAGTTGTGTGTGTGTAATGAGTTGTGTGTGGTAATGTTGGATCAAACATTAAAGCACACTAGTGTGATAATTTTGAATTTTATTCCATACTGCCAAAACCTTCCACAAATAATGCTTTTTTGGGGTCAAAAATCGAGGTGCATAAGCTCAGATAAATGAGACCTACGATCAATCAGATCCAAAAAGAAATGCAAAACGACAAAAAGACTGAAGCCAATATTTGGTGATAATATAGAGCAATGAGACACTTCACACATCAAAGTATACCTAAAGGGTTTTGAACACTGCACAAGGGTTAAATTCAATGAGAAAAAGTAAGGCTGTGCGTTTGACACCCCTATTACACTTAAACATTCAAGCTATTTGGATTTTAGATAAAAATTAGGACAAATAAAAGCTACAATGCAGTTGCTTTAAAAATGTGTTATGGGCAGATCTTATTGCATCACTACAGGCACAATGGTGAAATTTTGGTGGATGCTTAGACATTGTGTTTGGTCAGAACAGAACAGTGAATGGTCATTGTGAAAATCTAAAAATAAATCACTCTGATGCAAAACTGCGCATTAAGCCTTTTGCGGGTATAATTTAGGTATTGTAAGCTGGATCTACAGTTGTTTCCAGGAGTTGAGCTGGTGGATGGACTCGACAAATTTTCAATTTGTGGATCTTTGTGGACCATCAGTACTTCCCCTCTCTAAATAAGCTCTGGCTGCCTCTGATCAGCAGGGAGTTCCTCTTGCTGGAAGACTTCTCTGATTTTTCTCACACACACATCTGCTGCGTCCTGTGTTTCTTTGGAGAACTGTACTAGGCTGAGGAATCCATGAGGGAGGTCTTCAACCACAGTCAGAGTCACTGGCTGGTTCATATTCCTCAGCTTTTTGGCAAACATCACTGAATCATCTAACAGGGCATCCAAAGCCGAGGCCTGAGGAGAACAATTAAAGCATTAAAATAAGAGTTTCAGCACTCTCTCTGGAAATGCAAAGTCATCAAGTCTTACCACTATATGCACTGGTGGAAGCCCCTTGAGAAGATTGTCCGGAGCAAGTAGAGGGGAAACAAATGGGTTCTTCATTATTGGTGTGCGAGGTATCTGTATATCCACCAGACATCTAGACCGGAGTGGCTCAAAATTTTCTGGGTAATCTTGGACTTCCTGTGGTCTCTCAACAGAATTTGACTTGGAAGGTGAAGGACCATTTGATGATGTGGTTGAAGAGGATGATGATGAAGATGATGATGGTGCCTTTTGTTCTATTAAAGTCTGAAGCCAATTTGATGCTCCTTGGGCGAAGTTACTCAACATCTTTACAGTGTCCTGTCCCAAAGCAACCAGGGTGTCTAACTGCTGAGCTGGCTGTACTGACTGACAACCCGCACCTGAGATAGAGAGTGAAAAGACACTGGAATCATGAAGGTGCTGGAGATAAGTCAGAAGGTTCAATCTTACTGTATATATAGAGACTTCTAGCATTGTCATGACCAGAGTAACGCATTACAAGTAACTTGAGTTACGTAATCAGATTACTTTTAAAAGTAACTAGTAACTACTTTTCAAATAAGTAACACAAGTTACTTTGTTTTCCTATTTATTGACTGACTGCTCTCTTATCCATGTTAAGAAAAATCGGGTACATGAGTAAATCCTGTACACGAGTCAATCTGCACTTCCTTGGTGTGAAAGGGTTTTTACATTTGCCCAAAAATAGAACTTTTTTTGTTTTATATATGTCTTGGATGCCCTATATATATATATATATATATATATATATATATATATACACATACATACATATATATATAAACAAAACAAGCCCAGCCAAGGTGAAAAAAGAAACGTAAAAGTAACGCCACACATTACTTTTCTTAAAAGTAACACAATTAGTTACTTTTTATGGGAGTAATGCAATATTGTAATGCATTACTTTTCAAAGTAACTTTCCCCAACACTGCTCACGACTTGGTGAAACATACAGTGGGGTCCAAAAGTCTGAGACAAAAACCTTTAAGCCAGGAAATAACCAAAAATAAGATGTTATAGATCAGTGTTTGGGGGTAACGCATTACAAATAACATCAGTTACATAATCAGATTACTTTTTTCAAGTAACTATTAAAGAAACGCAATACTTTTAGATTTACAACAAAATATCTGAGTTACTTTTTCAAATAAGTAACACAAGTTACTTTGTTTTTCAATTTATTGACTGACTGCTCTCTTATCCATGTTAAGAAAAATCGGGTACATGAGTAAATCCTGTACACGAGTCAATCTGCACTTCCTTGGTGTGAAAGGGTTTTTACATTTGCCCAAAAATAGAACTTTTTTTGTTTTATATATGTCTTGGATGCCCTATATATATATATATATATATATATATATATATACACACATACATACATATATATATAAACAAAACAAGCCCAGCCAAGGTGAAAAAAGAAACGTAAAAGTAACGCCACACATTACTTTTCTTAAAAGTAACACAATTAGTTACTTTTTATGGGAGTAATGCAATATTGTAATGCATTACTTTTCAAAGTAACTTTCCCCAACACTGCTCACGACTTGGTGAAACATACAGTGGGGTCCAAAAGTCTGAGACAAAAACCTTTAAGCCAGGAAATAACCAAAAATAAGATGTTATAGATCAGTGTTGGGGGTAACGCATTACAAATAACATCAGTTACATAATCAGATTACTTTTTTCAAGTAACTATTAAAGAAACGCAATACTTTTAGATTTACAACTAAATATCTGAGTTACTTTTTCAAATAAGTAACACAAGTTACTTTGTTTTTCAATTTAGTGATGGACAGTGCTCCTGTCCCCATGTTGATAGAAATCAGAAATAACTAACATGATGTTTGTTTGAACTCATCCTCTACTGTTCAGGTGTGAATTTCCTTCAGCCTGAAGCTTATTCGTTTTACTTTTGGTGTGAAAGAGCGCTTACATTTGCCAAAATAAAACAAATTTTTTTTGTTATAAATACAAAAAAAAAAAAAACAGATGAGAAAATGTAACACAAAAGTAACGTGATGGATTACTTCCCATAAAAAGTAACTAAGTAATGCAATTCGTTACTTTTTTATGGAGTAACTAAATATTATAATGCATTACTTTTAAAAGTAACTTTCCTCAAAACTGGATGTAATGAATTATAAGTGTTTAAGATTCTGCACTATTTGACAGTGAGCAGTGAACTCAAAATGACAACACTGGACACCATTGATTTTCATTGCTAGGACAAAAACACTGTAGAACAAATAAAAGTCATACAGGTTTGGAAAAACTTGAGGGTGAGTAATTGATGACCTTTAAAAATGGACAAACCAGATACTTCTAAAGACCTTCTAAAATTCATGGAGCTTTTTTCAGTTCAAAGTTTCATTCAAATATTCAAATTGTCACATTAATAACATACATTTTAATGAAAATACTTTATAAAAAATATTTTTAAAAAATGAAACACTACAACAAGATACAATATGATAAAATTACAAAACTACATATGCTTCTAAAACATTTATTAATCTTAGTTAATGTTAATCTCACCTTTTACCAACGCATTATTAAAATCAAATGTTTTATCTGTTAATATTATTTAACAGACCTGAGGTAACATGAACAATTAACTTGTATTGTAAAACTGGGTAAAACTGCTTTATAGTTGAAATTGAAATGGAAGAAAACACAAACGAACATATAGTTTCTTATTTGAAGAATATTGCTACATTTATGCTGTTTTTGTTCCCGCTTATTACTGTAAAGCTGCTTTGAAACAATATGAACTGTGTATAAAGCGTTGCATGAATAAACATGACTTGACTTGATCCAAAAGCTCACCAGCATAGGCATTGATGCACTTGTAGAGCACACTCAAAGGCAGCAGAGGGTCGATTAAAGTGAGTAGTCTGGAAGGTGAGGCATCTGATGTTAGCAGAGTTGCTGGGTACGCTGCCACAATCCCATCAGGAACGCGTACACCATGAGATATTGCCCTCATAGAGACGGTTATACACAGGTTCCCACCTGCACTGTCTCCCGCCAGACAAACACGCTCTGCAGTTGAGCCTGGGAAGCAAGATGCAAGAGTCCTGAGGGATAGTTGGCATGGATTGCTTGTCATGTCCATACCTGTTATTATGCTCACACACCTAAAGGTATTTTGTAACCTTAATTTTTAAGTCTTGCATGAGTTATTACTGGGGTTGATTGTGTCGTAAAAATTAGAATGCCATAAAATTAAATCGATTCAACCATCAAATTAAGGGTATTTTGACATAAAATACTTAATGTAAAAATATTATTTTATTCAAAAGTTTGAAGTCAGGGAGATTTTTTTTATGTTTTTGAAACAAGCCTCTTATGGCTCACCAAGACTGCATTTAAATATAGTAATAAATATTGTTAAATATTATCAAAATGTAAAAAATATATATATTATTTTAATATATTCTAAAATTTTATTTATTCCTGTGATGGCAAAGCTGAATTTTCAGCATCATTACTCCAGTCTTCAGAAATCTTTCTAATGTGCTGATTCAGTGCTCGATAAACATTTATTTTTATTATCAATGTTAAAAACAGTTGTGCTGCTTAACATTTTTGTGGAAACCAATATACATTTTTTTCATGATTTTGATGAATAGAAAGTAAAAAAACCCCAGCAATTTGAAACAGAAGTCTTTTGTAATATTTTAAATGTCACTTGCATCCATGCTGAATGTTTTTTTTTTTTTTTTTTTTTTTTTTTAAATCTTACTGACCCCAAATATATTTGAACAGTAGTTTACACGCAGGGTTTTTTATATATCAGAATCATCAATTACTATTAACAACATTTTCATGTTAATTGAGAAACTGTATAGAATGTTTGTATTTTAAATTGAATTTGTCATAATGTAGGACAATTTACAATGAAAATTTAAAGACAAAAATGTGCTTAAAATGGTTAAAATATTTTTTCTAAAAACCAAATTCATAGTGTTAATTTGGTCTGTAACAAATTCATGCGACATCAATTCACTGACAGGATCAAGGGAGTTGCAAAGTATATTAAATATATCATATTTAGACGACAATAAAACCATAGACTAGAACATGTAAATGTCAAAATTACATCATGTCACCATGTAAAAAATTAGTCTGCATACTAGTTGCCTCTATCTGGTGAAGGATGTGCAATACAAACCCAACAAGTGGCAATTCTTTAAGGCCCAACAGTAGGCGTAGAAACACTCCTCTAGAGCCCGGGGAACGGGGC
The DNA here is from genome assembly GCA_037194245.1 of Opsariichthys bidens. NCBI lineage: Eukaryota > Metazoa > Chordata > Actinopteri > Cypriniformes > Xenocyprididae > Opsariichthys > Opsariichthys bidens. Next base: position 4,524,346 of record CM074306.1, read on the forward strand.
CTCTGGAGCCAGTGAGTAATCCACAGAGAGAATAGGCACATTCAGATCCTTTGACCAGCTCTTCAAGTAATTCTACCAAAAATACAAAAAGAGAAAGATCATTTATGTGAGAAACTTTACATAGGGAGGTAAAACTGCTACAGCCATACCTCATGTGATTTTGAAGTTTGTGCAACAAAGCCTCCACCGTGGAAGTGTATGAGCAGGCAAGGAGAAAGAGGAGCTGTCTGGCGATTGAAACTCCCCGGCAGAGATATCTGAGGTCCCTCGGGACGAGAAAGTGCTAACAGTTCTGCGCTGTCCTGTGAGAAGAGGTCAAATATGGTAATTCAGCAGATTGCTTTACAAGAATATTGAAAACATTTCTTCAAGCTCATTCTAAGTAACTGAAAACATCCCTCAGAGCCTAAGGATAGCTGCCTGTCCTAAATAAATCTATGTAATTTCTTTTTTAAAAAAAAAAAAAAAAAAGACAAACACAAACCTGTCCTTGTCGAAGTGTGTGTGAGATCAAGCGCACGTTGACTGGCCCAGGGCCCCAGTGTGCGACTGGAGGGTTCACAGCGACTGAGAGATTGGGGTCAGAGGCCAGTGGCAAACTCAGACCTTCAGCTGGCACAGATAGTGTTACATTGACTTGCACCACACTGGAAGCAATCCTTGTCAAACTCTTTCGAGAAATACAGAATGAGAGAGAGAAAATTTGAAGTCTTCTGTCTTATTTTGAACACTACAGTCAGTTAGAAATTAGTATAGGCTTATTGATTCAGCAAGGAAACATAAGAGTAACTACATTTATGATGTAACAACCATATTCTATTTCAAATAAACATTCTTTTGAATTATGAAAAACAAATTCCACAAAAATAACTGTTTTCAAAATTCAAAGGATCATGTGACACTGAAGACTGGAGCAATGATGCTGAAAATTCAGCTTTGCATCACAGGAATTACATAAAAAAAAAAGAAAAAAAAAAAGAGAAGAGAATTATTTGAAATCCTAATAATATATCACAATAGTACTGTTTATACTGTATTTTTTTAATCAGATTAATAAGAGCATAAGTGGCTTCCAACAACATTAAAAACTTTTGAACAATATTGTAAATTTCATTGTAACCCTACAGTTTAACTTTAAGAACACTATAAAAAGGTATGGATGTTGTTTTATCTGTTCTGTTATAATCACGCATAAACATACTAGTACTTACTGAAAATAGACCAGTCTCGGTGACGTTCCAAAAGGTTTTCCAAAACTGCATATCTAGATTTTGAGTGATGCGCTCAAACTCTTTCCCCCTCAACTCAGGGTCCACCACATATTTCCCAGAAGTGAAGAAAGAAAGAGCAGCCATGCCTGAAAATAAATCAGACATTTTTTGATGAAAAGGATATGTAATTGTATAAGAATTGAAAGACAACAATAACTATTTTATGGGAATAACTACGGAACCTCGTTTCCACCACATAATAATAATAATAATAATAATAATAATAAAAAGTTAATTGCGACTTTTTCCTCACAATTATGACTTTTCTCCTCTCAGAATTGTGAGAATTGTGACTTTTTTTCTCTCACAATAGTGTGAGAATTTTCTTGCAATTGTGAGAAAAAGTGAGCTGACTTTTTTTTCTGAGAATCGCAACTTTATTTTTAGAATTCCACGTTTATATCACAATTCTGAGGAAAAAAAGTCAACTTTGGTGAAAACAAAGCTTCCATAAATGCATGAAAAGAATCAATCATGTAGTTCAAAAATTATGAGAGGATTTTGATGCACCCTTTCGAGTCTGCACTTACCAATCCCAGTCTGCTGTTTCTTGTAGTTTTCACCAAAGGACACCATACTGATGACCACTGTCTGTAGAAAAGGCCTCAGAGAGGGGGAAAACTGATAGGAGAGACAAAGAAGTAGAGACTTGTTAGTATTGAGCTTGTTAGTACTGTAAAAAAAAAAAAAAACTTGAATGAAAGCAAATATTTGCAGAAGAAATGTTCGCATTATGTCACCTGGAAGCCTAAGCAGCGGCCATAGAAACAAGCTTTGTGCATGGAGATGTACTCCTGCACAAATCTCTCGCTTAAACCCCCTTCGTCCTGTGAATACAGCTGCCCGTGGGCATTGTCATTGAGGATTATCTGTGCCAGGTAAAGTAATGCGCGCAGCTGGCACAGGGCACTACAGTATGCTTCCATTTCCACAACATTATGGTCCATCCGGAAAAACGCTCCAGTACAGTTTGATGCAATGTAACGGGCCTTCTGGATGATGTGGATGACGCAGGATTGGACCACCTATAGAAAAAGGAAAATTCAATGGCCTCCTTTTGTGGATACTAGGATAAATATGTAAGGAATAATTCAAGGCTAGCTGTGCATTAAATCATTTTACTGCACAACATGGAGGCAAAGAACTTAATTAAACTGTAAATTAAACTGTTATTGATGTTTGCAGCTCAATATTTGGCCAGAAGGGTAAAAATTACATAATTTATGGCTTTTTAGATGCTTTGAATAAGACATAGAGATGCCATAGTACACAGAATTTATTTATTATATTTTATTATTTATTATAGAATTCATTTGAATTAATTATCGATCGATCGAGAGAGAGAGAGAAAGAGGAGAGATGCGTGTGTGAAGAACATCCGTGCAGCGCCTCTCTCTATATTACATTGCTGAGAAATATAAAGTGGCGATTCCGTAGCGAAGCTATTTTATTAATAAAAGCTGCTTGTGTGCGAGTGCCTCAATGCAAACAGTGCATTAATATAGAACGGTGATTAAACTGACTGGAACTGCCAGTGCATTAAACAGTTTTAACACCCACCTTCCAGCCAATCAGAATAGAGTATTCAGACAGACCATAGCATAAAAGATATATAAATTTATATGGATATTTGTAAAAAAAATAAAAAATAAAAATAAAATTATATATATATATATATATATATATATAAATATATACACACTACTGATCAGTAATCAGAAATTATTATTATTTCTGTTTCCTATTTTTCCAATTTATCTAGCAAAGAAGCAATACAGTAATACTAACAGTGTATGAAAGTGACAGTAAATACATTTATAAATGTAACAAAAACATTCTATTTTAAATAAATGCTTTTGAAATTTCTATTTATCAAGAATCCTGAAAAATGTATCCTAGTTTCCACAAAAATATTAAGCTGCACAACTGTTTTCAAAATTGAAAATAATAAGAAATGTTTCTTGAGCAGGAAATAAGCATATTAGAATGATTTTTGAAGGATCATGTGACACTGAAGACTGACAATTCAGCTTTGCCATCACAGGAATAAATTACTTATTAAAATATATTTGAGAGCATATATTGCTTAAATTTAGCAATATTTTACAATACTGTTTTTACTGTATTTCTGATCGGATAAAGCAGTCTTGGAGACCATAAGAGTCTTCTTTCAGAAAAATAAAATCTTTCCAATCTCATATTTCTAAATGGAAGTGTAAATGTAGATTTTTTTATATTAATTTAAAAAAATGTAAATATTAAATTATATTAATTAATAATAATGAAATACTTTAAATCATTAAAATAATAATTTAATTTAAATTCATCTTCAACCGGAATTCACAGACCACAATAAAGCATTAACAGGAATAAAATGACTGAACCACTCAATTACAGCCAAGAGTTAAAAAGTTTTTCGGTAACACTTTACAATAAGGTTCATTAGTGAACAACATTAGTTAACATGAACTAATAATGAACTGCTCTTACACAGCATTTATTAATCTTTGTTAATGTCAATTTCAACGTTTACTAATACATTATTAAAATCATGTTAACATTGTTAATGCACTGTGAACTAAGATGAACAACTGCGTTTTCATTAACTAACGTTAACAAAGATGAGTAAATATAGTAATAAATGTATTGTTCATGATTAGTTCATGTTACTTAATGCATGTAAAGTGTTACCAGTTTTTTCATGACATGCCATTATTTGCATCTAACCTCTCATTTGCAAATAAAACAAGAGTAATAAAAGGTAAAGAAATTCCTTTTTCATGCACATCAGTTTTGCAACCAACTAGCAGTTACCTTGACTAAGGTCCGATATCCATTGCCGGGGGTCTGTGCATCCAAATCATAATGGTGATAGACAGTAGTAAAGCCAGTGATCAAGGGTTCAACAGCACGACCATGTTCCTGAACCTGTCTCATCACTCCCAACAGACGATCAGTAGCGTCGACATTCGAAGAACTGCTGAGGGATCCATTAAGTGCCAAGATAACATCTGAACACACTGTCTGCAATGTTCTGAACACATCCTTATGGTCCATGTCTGACAAACTGAGAGAGGCGAGAACAGAGAAGTCAAACAACCCAAAAAGTTACACAACAACCCAATGAATGTGAATGGAACAGGTAACAAAGCACAAATAAACAACTCTGTCGAGCAATGGCCAAACAATGTCATGAATATAAACGATTGTGTTCTAGAGAGAGCAGAGACTGACAGACACCGGCCTTTGTCAACTGGAACAAAGACTGATCACAGCGTATCCCTGCAGCATCCAACTCTTGTGTCATCAAAGTCCAACATACAAAACGGGAAACGCTGAAAACACATGCTCAGCATAATAGTTACAGTACTTGCAAATGATATTTAGTGGTTTGCTGTCACGAAGGCTTCAAGGAAAAGCTCCTAAAGGATTTGATTATCCTCTGCTATAATTACTGGAATAGGACTTCCAGAGCATGATGAGAACATGCAGCGCCTATGTCTCGTGATAGTCATGACACTGGATAATAAAAGACCCGCTTTATCATTAGATACAGTAGACTAATCAGTGGTGACCTGTAATATATAAATTTAAACGCTTTGCCTCCAGAAATGCAAAATCTGTAAAGGAAACCCGGCCACGGATCATAGCTTAGAAATGAATTATTCACTTACACACTGCAGCCACTGTTACAGTTAAACTGATCTCTATTCAGCACTTTACTCAACAAACACTTAAATACTCTTGAGATTGCAATTTGCTTTCACTGTTTCACAATTAGATTGGAGGAAAACAATCCCATCTGATCAATGAAAAAAAAGCACCGTTGGACTTTGCACCCACAACGGTGATAAGTGATAGTAAAGGATGTTATATATTATAAATACAGTATAGTATTGGAACATTGATTATTCAGACAGGTGAGAAAACGGAGGCCTATCAACTCCGTAACATAGGCTAAAAAACATGATTGACGAGCGTTTTTCAGTTGTGTAGCCCATATTTATCAATATGCATGGCCTATTATGGAAGCCAGCACTGGATACAGCGTGCAATAGAAATCTGGCAAACAAATTCGCTCGACGCAGCACTTGCCAAACAGCTCCAGGGTGCGATACGTTGCTCATTAACTTTCTATGCGATGAAATAGATATCACGAAACGCGTCTGCGTTGTGGCCCAAATTCAGGTGACGATGGTCAAGACGGCAGCCTGTCCACAGAAAAGTTTAAACTGAAAAGGTTTTTAAAAACATCGCTTACCTGCTTACCTGTCACTCAATGAAATGCGCGTGCAAGTTGCGCCTGAACCGCGAGCGTTCGCTGACAGCACCACCACATATCGAACAGCGCACTATCGCGGAATGCTATCGCCACTCGTGCATTTTCATATCAAAACTCAGCATGATAGAGGGTATCTTCTGTTTTTGCTTGCTTGTATCCTCTTCCGTGCCTGTCAAAGTTTCGACTGACCCGCAGCATCATGGGTACACGAGTTCAGAGTCCCGTGTGCGCGAGTGACGCCACAAGAACGATTCCATTTCGAACAACGCCTAATATCAAAGACTTCATATGGGGTCTTAAAGGGACTATGTACTATTCCAGATTAGACGATGTAGTATAGATGGCGTAGCGTAGAGGAATGAATCAAATAATAAATAATAATTCTAGCAGGCCTTTATATAGGACTACAAATATAGTCTTTATCTAATATGCATACATACATAAACATAAAAAAAATTTTTATCGATAAATACAGTTTACCTGAGATTTTTTTTATTTTTATTAATATTTGTTTGGGTTTTGTATCCTATATCTGCATTTCACATATTTGCTTATTAGGCTACATCGCGATAAAGTAATTTATAAATTGTATTAGTAGAAAATTCACCAATAGTACGTATACTGATAGCTTTATATATTAACCTTGAGGTATTTTTAGAAATTGTTAAATTCTTAAATGTTCATTTAAGTTAAAAAAAAAAATGCCTCGTATGGAAAATAAACTGAAATATTAATGAAGTTTACAACTAGGAAAACGCTATATTTTAAGTAATCGATGAAATAATAGTAAAAATCTTTAAATGGTTTGAGCCTACTTTTATACTGTTATTGTTTTTTGGCAGTTAAATGGTGACAGTGAGCACAGAGTGGCAGTCATTACCAAGATATTTGATTTCATGTTCAACCTCATTCTCTCAGGGGGAGAGGAACACCCTCTGCTGGTCAAAGAGAAAACTTGCTCTTCTCTAGATGATCCTGGGCGACCAATTCCTAAACTAATTTTAGATGAGTGTAAACCAGTGTTGTGAAAGAATCAACATGCTGACTTTTTTTCCCAAGAGTTTTTTTTTTTGAGCCCTTGGATCAAACACATACAAATGTGGTCACATGCATTTCTTACTACCCAATTGACCCTTCGCAAAGACTCGCCCCCTTTAGTTACTGTTGCTTTGTCCGACAAGCCACGTGCTCTCATGCCACACATCATGTTCTCACGCAGTGAAAAATCCTGGAGAAAAGAGGACACTGACAACACGTTGACGGACATATGAAACAGTTTCATATTTAATATATCGTAATATTTTAAAGAAGTTTAAACAATAACTACCGTATAGCGGCTCTTTAATGTGTCGTGACAGATCGCTGTAGCTCCTTCAAGCGGCTCGTGAACCATCATCTCTTCATACTAGTTCATTTATAGCATCAAATACACATGAATGAACATCAGAAGGAATGTTGTTTCAATCGTGGTAAGACAAGAATACACACAATTTTTCAAGTTCAAGTTCTTTTAAATTAATCTACTAACTCCCCTGTCTGCTTTGTCCGACAAAATGGCTTATGGTTTATTTTGCTGTAGGACTTTATATTTTCTCCAAGGGGATGAAAAAAGTTTTATCCTACGTATCCCATCTTTAAAAAGGCCAGTTTGTGTCTGTTTTAGGATTGCTTATAATGTTTTAGGTAACACTTTACAATAAGGTTCATTAATTAAACATTAGTTAATGTATTAACTAACATGAACAAATCATGAGCAATACATTTGTTACTGTATTTACTAATCTTCGTTAACGTTAGTTCACTGTTTGTTCATGTTAGTTCCCAGTGCATTGACTAATGTTAACAAGATTTTAATAATGTTATTATATTGTAATATTATAAATTATATATATATATATATAATATTGTATATTATAATAAATGTTGAAATTAACATTAACAAAGATTAATAAATGCTGTGAAATTACAGTTCATTATTAGTTCATGTTAACTAATGAACCTTATTGTAAAGTGCAACCATACTTTCATATCTTATAGTCAAATTCTTCACTTCTTTAAAAAAACAGAAAAGATTTCACAAGGGCATGAAAGGAAGCACTCAATCCATTTAGTTCTCCTATATACTTCCATTTTACTTCCTGAAAGAACTGAATGTCACATCTCTGAGCTTTTGTAGGTGTGATGCCTTGACATTACGCAACATTTGAACCTCTGTGCAGCCAACAGTGCCATTCACCAGCTGTCACTATCTAAGGCTCTAGTTATTCTTTTGTTTCTCACGTTACAAATGACAACTCAGTTTTTATATTCAGCACCTGGCCTGGCATCACCCATACTGATGGCTATACACTGTAATGAATTGCTGTAAAAATTACAGCATTATTTTACAGCCGCTGGCTGTTTTTTAATAATACAGCATATTGCTGTAAACTGCAGTGCATTCTGGGGTCACGTGTTGGTTTGACTCAAATTTACTGAATATTGCTGTAAAATGACCCTTCGTAATTAAAAAAAATAATCAGAGAATATGGGGAAATTCTGTAAATTATATTACAGTAACACTACTGTAAATTTTACAGTAACTGGCTGGCAACCCTGCTGCCAGTGTTATACTGTAAAATTTACAGTAATTTTTTAACAGTGTAAGACAACATTAGTAGCAGCACTGTTCCAGACAACTTACTGAAAAATCAGGGAAGATTTTTTTTTTGTTTAAGTAGATATTTAGCTGATAAGAGTTCAAATAAACTTTTACAGGTTTTCTGTCAGTTCTGTTAGTAAAACAATTGGTTTGAAGTAGAACTGAAATAAAAAGAGAAATGAAACGCAAAACTGAAAAACAATGATCAGTCAGTGGTGGACATTTTCACAGGTCTTTCATACCTGTTCTTCTTATCTTCTTCTTATCTTCTTCTTATACCTGTTCTTCTATAAGATCTTAGCATTTAAAATGTCTATTTTTAGGACTTGTAACTCTATTTTTGGCAATTCCTCACTTCTTAAAATGAAGCTATTTCGTAATGCAAATTGTTCAACTTAACAGGTTCTCCTCAAAAGGCCAAGATTGCACCTTCTCATTTAGATTGTAAGGCTTGTGCTTTACAATGCAATTGTGAGAAGGGCTTGGTTTACCAGTGTTTAGTATGACTGTGTAATGAGTGGCGACAAATGCAGGCTTTTATTGAAGCACAGAATAGTGATACAGGCAGGGTCAGGCAGTAGCAAACAGCAATGTCGGAGAGAAGGCAGAATCATAAACTGTAATCCAGGCAAACAGGTCAAAAGGCAGGCAGCAAGGGTCATACTCAGTAAATAAAAAACAAGGCAATAACAGGAAAGCAGAAGCAGGAAAAGAACGCTCAGTAGTGTACCAATAGGAAACAAGACTTCGCAACAGTGTGTGTGTGTGAGTGAAGCTTAAATAGACCGGGTGATAGGCTACAGCTGGCTGGGGGTAATCAGGGAATGTAGAGTTCCTTAGTGAGTGAGTGAGTCCATGGTGAAGTGCCCTCTTGTGGTTTTGGTGGGCACTTCAACTGTTGATCATAACAGACTGTATGAGAAGTATCGACATGCCTGGTTTAGGAAGGCAAAAGTTGAATATGACAGAATCAAGATATTATTCCACTATTTTAATATTCCTAAACAAGGGTTTGTACACATTTACACATCAGTAAAGTTAATCATGTATTAATAATTTACGTTTTAGGGCTGTCATTGTTATACGTTTTAGTGTCTAGGGAAACATAAGTAAATGTACGTATGGTAGAATCACACTTTAGGAAAAAAAAAAAAACCCATACAATTACAATTACATTGAGAATACAAGGCTACTTTTGCATGGTATGTAAAAGAAGAAAAAAAGAAGCTTTGAGCCCCCTTAAGGTACAGAATTTGCTAGCAGATAACTAGATCATGCCAATTCAACTTTAATCTCTTCTTGAACATGATCTTCTGAGCCATCAAAGCAGTCCTTCAGATCTTACCTCACTCCCTTAGGTCACACTTTGATGCTGTTGGTAGTTTTGTATATGGTTTGTATATGGGTATTCACAGTGGTCTGAATGGCCGAGGTGGGGCAAGCCAGTAGCTTCATAGGCCCTGCCCTTGCAAGGTCATTCATCTTTGATCAACTGCACTAAGTTGTTTGGGCGTTTGAAGGCAGCACAAAGAGTTGTTGTCTATGTAAAGAAGTTTAAACAGTAAATATCGTATAGAGACTCTTTAATGTGTCGTGACAGATCGCTGTAGCTCCAATCAACTCGTGAACCAACCATCTCTTCATACTAGTTCATTTACAGCATCAAATAGACATGAATGGACATCAGAAGGAATGTTGTTTCAAGTACACACAATTTTTGAAGTTCAAGTTCACCAACGTTAATCTACAAACTCTAACCAAAATGGCAGATTCGGGGTTATGATTGGTCAGATCGCCTGTCAATCAAACTGTTTGAGAAGGGTCAATTACTCACCCTCATGTCGTCCCACACCTGGAAGGCCTTGGTTCGTCTTCTGAACACAAGTTAAGATATTTCTGATGAAATCCAAGAGCTCTCTGACTTCTCCATAGACAGCAATTGAATTATCATTTTCAAGGCCCAGAAAGATAAAAAGTTAAATACACACAGAATATGTCAAAATGCCCTGCTTGGTGATTATTCGCTTAAACACCGTTGGTTATGTCTTAAGTCATCATAAACAGTTGGGAAATAAGTCGCATATGTAACAGTATTGTCAGGTCTAAGTCTCTGTCTGCCTGTTTATCTGTTCCCCAGTCCTGTCATTTGTCACATGGTCTTTGTTTTGAGTTCAGTTTGTCATTGTCCAGTCCTTGTTGGCTGTTAAAGCATCGTGCTTGGTGTTTCCTGTGTATTCTGAGTCATCATTAAAGTGTCTGAAGTTACGATTCCGTCTCCTCGTCCTTGATCCTGCCCACCAAGCGTTACAAGTATATTACAAAAGTCTTCAAAGTCGGTCCTGGAGGACCACTATCCTGCAGAATTTAGCTCCAACCAGCTCCAAAACACCTGCCTGAAAGTTTCTTGTATCCCTATGAGACCTTGATTAGCTGGTTCAGGTGTTTAATTGGGGTTGGAGCCAAGTTTGGAGACCTGGAATATTGGATCCATGCATTAGATAAGTGACAGCAGTCCAATAAACCAGCTGCTGTCTGTTTCACTCTTAATCAAAGGAAAAAGAGAAATCACTCACTGCTCTTAGAAGATCTTGTAGGATTAATTTACATTTAATTTATATTTATATAGTGAAGATTATACGGTTTTACATTTGATTACTTTATGTCGATAATGAGTTTTCTGTTTTTTATTATTATTTCACAGGAATGCTTTAATTGTTAAGCTCTAATCAAGAGAGTGAATGGAAAATGTTGCTTGCCAATAAATAAAGTTGTCAAAAGTTGATATTTTCTCACCTCGTAATTTAACAGAAAAAAAAAGACAGTAAATACTTTGTTACAAAAATAATGTTACAAAAATTGCCAAATGTTTCCCCTTTTTAAAAAAAAAAAAAATCACAATTTCCACTTACATGTAAAGTGGCACAAGTGTTGTATAATGACTGCAGAAAATTCACAAGAATAAATTACATTTTAAATATATATCAAATTAGAAAACAGGTATTTTAAATTGTAATTATAGTTCACAATATTTCATTTTTTCACTGTATTTTTAAGCAAGTACATGCAACCTTGCTAAGCATTAAAGAATTATTTCAGGAAAATCTCACCGAACTGAGACTTCAGTGTATATAGTTAGTTAGAGAGTGCAGCTGTCACATGCTTGGTATTTAAAGTTTGTTTTCATCAGTCCCATGTCTTTCTTTGTTCAGTTTTTCCTGCCACTCTCCAGTTGTCTTAGTAATAAATTGATTTGCGTTTCAGTACAGGTGTCTTGTCCTTTGTTTGTCTCTTATATACCCTGTGTTCTCCCTCAGTCTCTGTGAGTATTTTTGATTAAAGTCTACCTTTATTGCCCATCATGAGAGTTTCTAAACGCTACGTCACGTAACAGCAGTATTAATTCAATTAAAATGTTCATGATTTCCAAGAAGTGTAAGGAGGTCAGCTTTCATGTAACAAATTTACTACCCATAGTTCTATTATGAAACTATTGCCACAACATACTTTATTTTGTAAACTTCACTCGTCTGATTCACCCCCACGCGTCACACTCTTGTGTGCGTTTTCATCCTCAAGTTGTCACTTTTAAAACATTTTCTCATCATCATCATGCCATTCCCAGTTAGAAGTATGAATGGCATTCAACAGATGCTAAAGTTCTAGTTTTTTCACAATTAAATTATCCTGATCAGGGTGTTCATATTTTGGCTGTGCAATCAAAAGTAAGTATATAAAATAAATATATATATATATTTATTTATATGGTTGATAAATATACTGGATAGGCGCAACACAAAAAACAAACAAACAAAAAAAAAAACGGTTCAGTGGGGTTCTATATATAGCTGCAAGGTTTTTAACTAAATTTTATAAACCCTTTATGCCAAAAATATTATAAACAATAGCTTAAATTCCATAATATCATTGTTTACCTTTAGTCATTTGGTTTTCCTTCTGGTTATAAAGCAAAATTATATATAAAATACAATTGAAAAATTGAAAAAATATGAAAAAAAGAAAGAAAGATCTTTAAAACACAGGATTTGTAACTCATGAATTTTCTGAGCATACAGGGAGGGACATTTGTGTGACAGTGATACACTACTCATCCTTGTGAGTCATCCTTTTATAATCCCTTCAAAGAAAGCAAACCTCAGTGTTTTCTGACTTTAAAGTGATATTTTGCCACATCCAGTTTCGATCCTAAAACTAGATCAAACTTTAATTGACAGAAACAGTGATTTACAGCACGACAGCGATGTTTGATTGCACCGCTGATTGACTGGACAGTATAGGTGTGTCCTCATATAAATAAAGGTATTCAATACAGGTTCATGGTGATCTGACCTTCTTCTAAATTAGACGTAAAATGTAATTTCCTGCTAGCTGAGAAGTCCTTCACTGGTAACAGTAAATATTAGCAAGCCACTCAGGAGACTTGTTTATGGCCAAGCCCTCATTCCTGTGACACAACCAGTTTCATGAGTCCTGTAAAGTCAAAATAGTACAGTGCATTCCACCTTCAAGCATGGGCTGAAAGACATACGCTCAGGATGCATGGAGTCTGCTGGTACTCAAAAAGAGACATGAAACCTTAAATTTGTTGCTTTATTGTTTGTTGCCCTTACAAAGTGGGAAATAAAATTATAGAGAGAGATTGAGGGGAGAGATTATTATTATTATTATTATTATTATTATTCTTTTCTCTATTAAACAGAACAAAAACACAATGCAGACAATACTGTCTGTGGACTGTTTTATGATGGATACAAATGTTATGAAAACAGTCTGGAACAAACAAAACAAATGGGAGGATGACGCAAATTATGCCAAAAAGTACAGGACAAAAAAGGATCGCATCTTTATGCTTTCATTGCAAGAACTTAATTATGTTAAAAAAAAATTATATACGCCATTATAGTCTAAACCGTGCAAAGATGACGTCCTCAAAGCGTCTGAACCAGCATGGAACAACATTTTATACTTCCCTTGAGCCTTATTGATTCTGTAAATGTTTTCTACCTCCACATCATAGCAAAACCACCTTTGTGAAATCTTTCTTGGTATTCCATTTTGTGGTGGAAAGATTACACTGCAGACATTACATAGCACTTTTTCATAGATGGATAGACCATTATATTAATTTAGTCTATGCATTTTGGATTTCTATTCTTCATGGGACAAATTTTAATTGTGTATTCAGAGAAATGGTGGTTTAAGGACAGAAGCAAAGCCATTTTTGGAAACATAGTCTAGATGATGACTTAAAGGTCATTTAAAATGGACACATCTACTCAATGAGTATATATATATATATATATATATATATATATATATATATATATATATAAAGTTAGGGCATTCCATGGTTTTCTATATCAGGGCATAATAAAAAAAATCATGTGGTCTTAAAATTTGGAAAATAAAACCTCATGTCCAACACATGAGATATCACATCGTGTCAATATTTGTTTAGCAAAAATAAAGGCAAAATGCAAAATTTATAGGACACCCTTAGTTGTAGGGTATTTTTACAGTTAAAGACCCAAAAGACCAGATATGATAAATGAAGACCCGGACTTTTACTGAAGAACAGTTTGCAGTTTCATCAGCAGAAGCCAGCTTCAAGTCTCACAAGGAGTTCGTAGGCCGCTCTCTCTCTCTCTCTCTCTCTCTCTCTCTCATGCATTCACATTTCTACAACAATTATACTCTAACAGAGTCCACTAACTATGTCATTACTAAGATTCTGATTGGTTGAGAAAACTAAACAGAACTGCTAATTTTCCACACATGGACAGATAGTCGGAAGCATGTCTCCTTCCATCATGATGCTCACGATCGGACCCTGAACTTAGGGTCAGGATGTCCTGTTAAGTCAGGACAAGGCGTTTGCAGGTCTCAGAGTACCAGTTGTCCACCACTACCCATTAAGGACCTGTACAGAACACTGAGGACACATACAAAGACACACATGATTCACAGCTTCTTTGAGGCTGAAGTTGATCTGAGCTCTGCTCTGAATGGGAAACTTTCCCAAAACACACTGATAAGTTTATCTTTAGAAAGATAAATGTTGATTAGTAACTTCATGATAAATCACTCAAAAAATATATATTGAAGTGGCAGTGGATTCCAGAATCCACCCCTTCACTGTTAACATAGGAATTAAGAGTAACGATCAGGCACTTCAGGTTGATGGAGAGCTCCTGCCTCAAGTGGAGGAGTTCAAGTATCTTGGGTTGGGTTTTGTTCACGAGTGAGGGAAGGAAGGAGCGTGAGGTTGACAGACGGATCGGTGCAGCTTCTGCAGTAATGCGGTCGATGTACCGGTCTGTCGTGGTGAAGAAGGAGCTGAGCTGCAAGGCGAAGCTCTCGATTTACCGGTCAATCTACGTTCCTACTCTCACCTATGGTCATGAGCTTTGGGTCATGACCGAAAGAATGAGATCCCGGATACAGGCGGCCGAAATGAGCTTTCTCCACAGGGTGGCAGGGCGCTCCCTTAGAGATAGGGTGAGGAGCTCGGTCACTCGGGAGGAGCTCAAAGTAGATCCGTTGCTCCTTCACATCGAGAGGAGTCAGCTGAGGTGGCTCGGGCATCTGTTTCGGATGCCTCCCTAGGGAGGTGTTCCGGGCATGTCCCACCGGGAGAAGGCCCCGGGGAAGACCTAGGACACGCTGGAGAGACTATGTCTCTCGGCTGGCCTGGGAACGCCTCGGTGTCCCCCCGGAAGAGCTGGAGGAAGTGTCTGGGGAGAGGGAAGTCTGGGAATCTCTGCTCTGGCGACCCGGCCCCGGATAAGCGGAAGAAAATGAATGAATGAATGAATGAGGATCAGGCACTGGCAAATTCATCTCAAGATCAGAGCGTGTAATGCGCAGAGAAATTGCAGAGGACCCAAGAACTACACCTCAGACTCTACAGGTCTCAGTTCACATGATAAAGTTCATGAGAGCAAAATTAGAAAAATATGGCAAGTATTTGGAAGGGTTTCCAGGAGCTCTTCTCCCTAAAAAAACCCAAAAAAACATGGCAGCATGGCTTTCGTTTGCAAAGAACAAACCATAAGACTTCTATATCCTTTGGACATACAAGAACTAAGTGGAGATGTTTGGCCATAATGCGCAGCGCCAAGTGTGGTGAAAACCAAAAGAGCATATCAGCACAAACACCTCATGCCAAAAATCAAACAAGTGATGGTTTTAGGCTTATTTTATACCCACAGAAATACTTTTGAACTGTGAGAGGTGTTACACTCTCTTCCAATATGGAAGGCAGTCTGGCAAAGCTGGATATATAATTTTTATAACTTGTTAAATATGGATATTTTTCTCACACAAATGCATCGCTTCACTTCAGAAGAGCTTTATTAATCCCCTGGAGCTGTGTGGAGTAAATTTATGATGGTTGAATGCACTTTCTTGAGCTTCATACTCGTTGGTCCCGTTCACTACTATTAGCTTGGATGCGTGAGGATATTTATTAATATGACTCTGATTGCGTTCATCAGAATGAAGAAAGTCATATACACCTAGGATAGCTTGAGGGTGAGTAAAGTTTGGGGTAATTTTCATTTTAAAGTCAGCTATTAACTGCACGATTTAGACATACTTTTACATTTTGTGACGTATGCATAGAACAGATCAAAACATGAATCAATGCTATTTTTTTTTTGTCTTTGTCTGGAATCTGTCTTTGGCACAGGATTCATTTTAAAATAGGTCAGAAGACTAATTCAGGAACAGATTGTATGACTTCTAACAGCACACAGAGTCCTATAAACAGAGATCCGTGGGGGTTATGGAGGCCATACAGTCATGGACGTCTCTTCCGGTGTTATGAGGGAAGGTGTTTTACCCAAAACACAAACTAATTAACTGGGAAATATGAACTTGCCATAATAATGAAATAATTTTAATTTCCAGTGGTCCAAGTCTGATGAACTGATGTCTCAATAATACCTTTTGTAATATTGTGAAATCAGCTGATGCAGGGCCTGATATTGTTATAATGCAACCACTGTTCATTTATACTAACAATGGTTTCATTATACAGTATTAACAGACAAACTACAGAAATAGAATTGAGGTGCTTAAGATGTTTTGAATGTTTTTACTGCAAAAAATTATAATGTAATCAGTAGTTCTTTCAAATAATTTTTAAAAATAAAAAAAGATCATTTACTTGTGGAGCAAAAATTGTGAATAAGACTTTTTTTCTCAGATAATACATAGTCTTTCTTAACCTTTTAACAAAGTATCCAACAAAACTTTGCGAGGTATATTCTTAAAATAAAAAACAAAACAAAATTCATCACCAAGCTTAATTAAATTAATTTTCTGGAGGAACAAATTATGCAGTAAACTTCTCATTTTAAGGATGTGTAGGAAAGCAAGACAAAAATAGAGATTAAAAATTATTTTTGCAGCGTAAACTGACAATAAACAACTATCAAGTTGAATTATAAATGTCTTTGAGTATTTTAAACACCCTTGGTTCAATGCAAGATGACATATACAATCATAAAGGTCAAATGAATCAATAATCAAAAGTGATAAAACTGGGGGAAAAATGAACTACAGTAGTGATTTTGTAATCATATTACATAGTTGCGCTTGGAGTCGATTGTTTCATTCGTGATAATGCAAAGAAACAGGCCAAATTGTGCCAACACAATTTATGGCCAGGTGGTCACACATAAGAAATTATTTGAGAATTTGTTCTTCTGTCATATTTAATATATATATATATATATATATATATATATATATATATATATATATATAAACATAAAATATTTTCCTCATATTTTGAAGGTTTAATCAAACTTATAGGGTAATTAAAAACAAACATCCCCTCCTGACATCATTTTTTGGCCACTAATTTATGTGCACAGTAGGAACTTTCAAGACAATGTGATATTTAGGAGACTTAAATGGACCTCTGTTATCATCTGACCCCCAGCCCAAGGTGTTTGAACCCGCCCCTTTTTTATAAAGAAACCTGTTGTACAAATCCTTCAGTTGAGTCCCACACAAATAAGTACACACCTGTGAGAGACAACAGGGAGGGGCCACAAACTACTTCAAAAGTGAATCTTTATTTTGTAAAAGTAGGGACAATAAGAGAAGGAATGGAAACCATATAGATGCCAGAGTCAATCTCAGACTGACGGAGCGAGGAGAAAGACACGTTTGGATAATAGAAACGCCAGGATTCGGGATTGACTGCATAATTACAACATCAAAGAGAGCTAATTATTCATGAAGACATTGAAAAAAATATCGTTCTTTGATCAACAAATGCCTGCTATGGCGCTTCTACGACAATCTGCACTTCTAGCGTTATTGATCATTTTCAGTACACCATGTAAAGTGGCAGCATTAGAAGAAGATAGTGCTGATGTAGGCCACAGCTATTCTTCAAAGTCAACGGCCACTGATAATACTGGGACCTCAACCAACGATACTGGCACTGCGACCATCACTACATTACCTATTGTCATCTGGAAATGGCATCATGTAGAAACTCCTTACCTGGTGGCCCTATGGATATTGACCTGCTGGCTCTGTAAATTAGGTAAGTTGAGCTCCATTAATGAATTAATCTTTTTTTTTCAACTACAATGGTAGTTTATTACAAATGTGAAGGAAAATAAGAATCCAGCGTCATTTGTCTGCACATAAAATTTGCCTCTGAAGCTGACTAAGTAAAATCCAACTTGAGGAATGCTGGCTACACTGTAATGAATTGCTGTAAAAATTACAGCATTATTTTACAGCCACTGTTTTTTAATAATACAGCATATTGCTGTAAACTGCAATGCATTCTGGGATCACGTGTTGTTTTGACTCAAATTTACAGAATATTGCTGTAAAATGACCCTTCGAAATTTTAAAAAATACAGTTATTTACTGTAATCAGAGAATACAGGGAAATTCTGTAAATTAAATTACAGTAACACTACTGTAAATTTTACAGTAACTGGCTGGCAAACCTGCTGCCAGTATTATACTGTAAAATTTACAGTAATTTTTTAACAGTGTAAGGTTTGATCAAATGTTCGCTAATACATAAAGAACATTTTAAGGTATTCTTTGTGAACATTTTCCATCCCATCAAATTTACTCCCACTGAATGCCATTACGATACCACTGAATGTGCACATCTGACAGATTATTGTCAAATGGGATTCAAATAGGTTATCTGATATCTTCAATATCGGATTACAGACAAACTCTGAAATTCCTTTCTGTAATTAAAGCCCATACAATGTGCTGAATAACAAAATCACAGTCATTTTATTCCAGACGAAAGTTCCTCCAATTAAATTACTAATGCAGTCACGACAAGTACAATACAAGCATCTTTCTTTTTATACTGATTTAATACTTTTATTAATTAAAGGAAATTAGTTCATGCGATAACTAACATGAAATCACATGCACATAAACTATAATACATTTTAACATCAAGTTATATAAAAGAACATTAGCTAATGTAATGAACAAACAATTGAAAAATTATAAAGTATATTTTAAATTCACATTAATCTAGATCAATGCTATAAAATTTGTGGTTTCACTTTATTTGGATATTCCTATACGTAACTTTGCATCCTTATAACAACTAACTCTCATTAATTTGCAACTACATGTCAGCTAAGTCTCATTACCACTATCGGGTTAGTAGAATAAGCTAACGAATAAGTTTTTTATTTGAAAAGTTAAATATAGACAGAATGTCTTTTGGGAGAGCATTGGTCTCAGCCTCAGATGTCATGCCCACTGACCGAGGGCTGAATGTCTGATGCATATGTCTCTGGGCACACTTAGGGCAAATTCCAAATGGTATTTAATTTTATCATTTATGGTCATGTGTCCCAGAGCTCGTAATTCAATTTAAAGCAAGATGGCAGGAGAATTCGAGATAACATACATTCAAGTTATTTTGTTTTTTTTGTTATATATTTTACACATTATGTTTAAATAAGTTTCATAGGTAAAAGAAATGTGCTTTCTTGCTGTGTCCAAAGATTAGATGGCAAGTTTTAAAGTTGAGAACACACACACAGCCATATATATATATATATACACACACATATATATATATATATACACACACACACACACACACACATATATATATATATATATATTCCATTTGGAATTTGGGCTTTACTGGAAACACTTCAGGATTTTCAAAGTCCTCAGGTTGGCTGAATTCTTCAGGATGTCTGGTAGACGTGTGTATCACGTTCTTTAATGGTCAGCCTGGAAACAAATGCCGTGATGCCAAACCCCCTTGTGGAAAAAGAATGCCGTTGTGTTTACAACTGTGACAATAAGCGCTTACCAGGATCATGAGGAAAAGAAAGCAGCGACTGAAAAGAGCTCTTGCCAGATATTCTTGTTTTAACATGTCACACTAAAATACTAAGGATTATGTTGTTCTCACGATGTCAGAAAATAAAACATGAAGGGAAAATTATTTAAAATGATTCATTTCAGTCTTTTTGAATGGAAGTTCCCCAAACCGGAAATGCCACCCATAGTTCAAAACGAAGGTGTTACACGTTGTGAGGTAAGGAACACTCCAGAGGAGGCAGCATATGGAAATGCAGACTTTTAAGAACAAAGAAAGGGATCCAGGGACACTACGCACATGAGAACACTAACGCAAACGAGAACCGAGAAGCACTTGAAAACAGGGTATATATATACAGAGGAACACAAGGAGATAATGAGACTTACTAACGACACACAGCTGACATGAATGAAACAATAATGAACTAAGGAACTAAGGAGTGGAGGGAAAAAACTGAATACAAACAGACATGTGACAAATGAAAACAGAGTCCAAACAGAGATACACAGAACAGCAGGGGGGTATTCCAGAAAGCAAGGTTAACTTACTGTCACATATACCCTGAACTCTCTTTTGATTAACCCAAACCTTGCTTACTCGAGGTATGCTGGTTCCAAAAATGAGTCCGGAAGTAAGTTCAATCAACCCAGAGTATGTTCCTGGTTAACACACAAGACACACTCAACCGAGCGACGAATCGATAATTCACCATGGAAACAGACGCTAAGGAAAAGCATGTCGATTTACATAACCTATCGCCACCTATTTGATGGTTGTGTAATCATTTTTTCAATCTTTTAATTTAATAAGTAATCTTTATTTCCTGAGAATAAGAATTATATTGTTTGTTTGATCCCAATTAGTTAGTAAGATATCACATGTATTTTATTAGAAATTATAGCATACTAAATATGTTATATAATTAGTTATATACTAATATATATTAGTACATAACTGTAACTAACAAATTTAGTTACATTAATATAACTATATTAATTAAATAACACACATCTGAGTACCTCTCAATTAAACTAACCCTGGGGTTAGTTAGGCTTGTGGGGATTAAGGAGGATAGAGTCTGCCGTCACTCTGAAGGTCTGGCTCCGCGAGACTAGGAGAGCATCAAAATAAAGGGTTAGTGTTAAAGATATTAGACTGGTAACTGATAGTTGACATGTAGGCCTAGTTGTAGAGTTACCAAGTAGAATGTCTATAGTGGACTATTGTAAATAAAGTGTTACAAATATTAGCATTACAAATAAAGGGCCTCCATTACACTCACCCCCCTAAACTTCACTCCCATCCGGGTCACGGCACCAATGTAACCCCTCTACCTGGGTCCTACTCGGCTCGCTCTGAGCGGGCCTCGAAACCCGGGCCTTCCGGCATGGGAGTCGGAGGCTAAATGGCCTCCGACACATATAACATAAACTGATTGGAAATTTGCTCAATGTGTGTTATTTTATGAGAAAACAAAACGTCAACTTTTGTCTTTTGGCATGAACTCACATTGAAACCTGGCACAGCACAAAGACACAATGGAGCATGTATTCTCGTAGGGGAAGGCAGGGTTATTTCTCATCTCAAGTTTTTACAGCGATTGTCTGCTCCATTCTCTTCTCAGTTATCAGTCAATCTATTTTTTCTAATATTCTACCACAAAGACAAAGCACAATAAATCAAGCTTGCTGGCTTTCTTTCTTTCTTATAAAATTTAGACATATTTGGATGATTCAGAAGGTGGTTTTCTCTAAACCGAACAGTGACTCAGGATTCAGGAATTAGTTTCAAAATAAAGGATTTATGACTGCCACTTTAAGGTTTTATGGAGGTACTACAGACTTAATACAAATGGAATTCCCTGACGCTCATATTTACATTAATGTTTTTTATTACAGTGATTGTGAGAGTGTGTTTTGTACTTTTTTGGACAGACAAGCACGCAACATGAACAAAGTGCCACCAAGAGTGCAGTGCTCCACAGAATGGGTGTGAGATCAGGTGCAGAAGTAGGCGTAGATGGTATTAAGGGATTTTAGCTTGAATCGCCTAGACAAAACACAACTTTACAAAGAACTGGATGAAGATTTTGCTTTTGGTGCAGGCCAATCAAAATCTTTGTGTGACCTTAGACAGATTTAAAAGGAGACTGAATAGACAAGAAATTAGCAAATAATACAAAGGGCACAGTGTTATGAAGGTTGGGTTTAAGGTGACCAGTCAAGTTTAGATGTAGAGATGGCAAAGGGAAGTTTATTAGTACCTAATAAGGTTCTAACTTTATCGACCACATTTGCAATAGTATGTATGGTCTATAAGTTCTTAGTACTTTCAGCCAATAGAATAAACAGCTACAGAAAACACTCCAATAAAAACTACACCGATTTTGACACCTGTAATGCCTTTGACATGTAAAATCCTGTTTATCTGGTTGACTGACTGACAAAATGAAAAGACTGTCAATTTATTTTTAGTTTCACGAATTCAAATGTAAAATGTTTGCTGTTGACTGTAGGTCAATGATAGGCTTATATTAAATAATTTAAAAATAAAACAAACAATATACAGACAGCACTAATTCTAACTCCCTGCATAATGTTAAAATCTGAAGGTGAGTGCTTCTTTATGTTTCATGTCAATGTGACCTGCAGTTTTACATTCAAATTGTGCATGTGCAAAGATCCCATGTTCATAAACTCACATAGACTGTGTAATTGCCTGTTGGCAAAGAGCAAATGAGGTATATAATTCAGATTTAGTTCCAGGACATGATCTGTAACACGGCATCGGCAGTCATGGGCAAAGCTGGAGTGATCTACTCTCTGAGAAATTACAGTGTTGAAACAATACCTTACTGCTAGTTAATTATGTACTACATTAAATAATTAATGGCCCACCTGAATCTTTGACTTTCCTCAAAGGCACAGTGTTAGGTCAGCTTTAGTGCAATATATTGCAAATAAGTCTGAGAATTGACATGTACATGGTATGCTTTTTTCTATTACTGCAAGTAATAATGTTCATTTTTAGATTAAAAAATTGGAGTAAACCAGACTAGCTTTAACAAATACACACTAAAATAATCAAAAAAGCACTAAAATATTTAAAAAAAAAATAACTAATCACCAAATTATATAGTTTAAGAGCTGTCTTACAATAAATCAGAGCCGTTTTAACTTCATTAATGCTGTCTCATATAGGTCAGCAATCCCAATTTTACCTGTCATCCTCACAGTTTGTATTATAGCAGTGACATAAAGGCAAAAATATACCTTTTAATTAATAACATCCTTGTTTACAATTCTGAGTGTAAATGATTAAATTAGGACATTTAAAAGATTAAGGTTAACATGTGCATTTCAACAACTGCAGCATGCGTCACAAAGGCAGCACAAAAATATATTCATAATCACAGGACATGATGTATCACGTACTCTCAGATGTTGACCGTTGATTCACACGCACAGAAAGCAGTTTCAATTAAAATTCTGCCTATGTCGAGATACGAGGACTGCGTGCTCATCGTACAGGTCGACAATGATTTGAGACATTGAGAAAGAACTGCATTAATCATTGCTTACGATTTCCATAAAAGATGCATGCTACTATTTTAGTATTCACAATTGTTAAATCATTTTAGCGTGCCCGTAAAAGCTTTGAGTCAAGGTGACCCACAGCATAATGCATGTGAATGTCCCTCTGAAGCTGAACTTTCCGGACTATTTTTAACAATGGGTGTAGTTAGTAGTTACAGAAAGATATACAAGAGAGGGGTCAACAAGGTGCAGAACAATTTACTAGTTTAGGCCAGCTCTGTTTGTTAAGCATTACAGCTTTTATTGCCCAATCACACAGTCGATGGGATTTATATTATGTAGCCACTCCATACCCAAGAGTTAACACATATTCCACATAAAAAATCTAATGGTGTAGTCTATAACTGTTGGTTGGCCAAACAATTGCAGCTTTAAACACGGATCAAAGTGAAATAACCCTGTTGCATAATGTCATATGCAACAAAGACATTGCAAATACAGTAATTGGGGACGTTCAAAAGCATAATCTCTTTGAGATGAAAGCATGTCTGGCAAGGCTTTTAAATGAAATAAACCAGTAAGCGATCCCTCAACTGTTTGTCATAGTTACAAATGTGATTAAATGGAAAGCAAATGGAGTCTTCTGCTTCTCAGATTTGTCATCAGATACCTCCAAATACCAAATTATTAGGATATGAGTGCAGCTCCATCTTAAGTGAAGAGACATGCGATCCATTGTGGTGGAAGAGAAGATACAAGCAATCCTTGAGAATGAAGGTGCACAAGACTAGAAACATAAAAATGTACTATATTATCTAACCTACCTTAAACATTGAGCAGGATGAGCTCTCCATCCGCTTCTGACTTTCTGCCCAGTCCTGGAATAAGATGAAACACCAATCAGTGGCACAGCTTAATTTTTAGCTCTTTTTAAGTAACTGATCACATGAAACACAAAGTTCCGGTGAGCTAAAAGGTTTTGATTGTTTCAGTTGTCTCACAAAGTGAGCATAACATGCTTAAAATGTGTCTATTGGCACTTTTGACCCTTTTACTCTCTCACTAGTTTATTTAATGTCTTCTGACAATGACTCGCAGTACATTTTGAATATCGAGTTAGATGAAATTCAATTGAAGCTTCACCGGTCGTTTAATTGACAGGCGATCTGACCAATCTTAACGTCGACAAAGCAATAAGGGGAATTAGTAGATTAACTCTGGTGAACTTGAACTTGAAAATTGTGTGTATTTACGTCAATAAATATGTAAATAATAAAAATACGTAAATAATATTTTCACACAGTATGTGATTCATATAAAAAAATTAAATTTTGAAACAAGTATTATTAAATTTCTAAGTAAAAGAATTACTCAAATATGTAAAATACATTACAGTTCAAAAGTTTGTGGAAAGTAAGATTTCTTTTTTGTTTGTTTTTTTAAGCAAATGAATACTTTTATTCAGCAAGGATGCATTAAATTGATTAAAGGTGACACTTAAAAGATATTTATAAGATTACAAAAAATGCTTTTGAACTTTCCATTCATCAAAGAATCCTTAAAAGAATGAATCCCAGTTCCCACAAAAATATTATGCAGCACAACTGTTAATGTCACATTAATATGTTTCTTGAGCAACAAATCAGCATATTAGATTGATTTCTGAAGGATCACGTGACACTGAAAATTCAGCTTCTCATCGTCTGTTTCTCTGTCTCTTCTCTAGTGTGTGAACTAAACCACAGTATCACCAGTGTGATCCCAGAGAGTGGTCTTCTCATCATGCTGGGCTTTATTTTGGGAGGAATCGTCTGGGGAGCAGACAAAGCACAGACATTCAAACTGATCCCCGTCAATTTCTTCTACTACTTGCTGCCCCAGATCGTCTTGGATGCCAGTTACTGCATGCCCAACAAGCTATTCTTCAGCAACCTGGGTGCCATTCTTGTCCATGCCGTTATTGGAACCTGCTGGAATGCGGGCACAGTGGGCGTTGCTTTATGGGCTTGCTATGAAGGGGGTGCAATGGGTAAATCTGAGATTGCCATCACAGGAATATATTACTTCTGAAAATATATTGAGACAGAAAACTAACAATTTCGCTAACCCTCAGGAACCTTGAACATCGGCCCTCTGCAGTTCCTGTTGTTTGGTGCGCTGATGTCCGCCGTGGACCCCGTGGCTGTGATTGCCGTGTTTGAGGAAGTACATGTGAATGAAGTGCTCTACATCCTGGTGTTTGGAGAGTCATTGCTCAATGATGGTGTTACAGTGGTGAGTATTTCTCAAGAACTCTAAATATCACAGCTCTTTTTTTTTTTTTTTGAGTAACCATGACCTGTTCATTTAGAAATTTACTTGACTGTCAAGAGTCTATTTGATGGATATTGCATCCATCTAATATAATGCCTCTCTCTCGTTCTCCCTGTCACAGGTGCTTTATAATGTGTTTGATGCATTTGTGTCTCTGGGAGGGCCAAAGATCAATGCTGCGGAGATCATCAAAGGAATAGGTATGGACATAGATGAGTCCAAAACCCTAGTGAAAATACTTTTTCACAAATTGAGCCAATTGGTGCAGTGTTATTTTATTTTTATGGCTTTAATATTAGTTGATGATAATAACCCTGATTGACATTTTTTTGCTGTCCTAGTTTCGTTCTTTGTGGTGGCATTTGGAGGCTCGCTTGTTGGTGTTGTCTTTGCCATTCTGATATCCATGCTGACCAGGGTCACCAAGAACGTCCAGGTCATCGAAGCGGGCTTCATCATTGTGCTTGGCTACCTGTCTTACTTGACAGCTGAGATGCTCTCTCTCTCTGCTATACTTTCGTAAGGAACTCAATGCTTTCGTGATGAATGCAGATAAATAAATACATTTATAAAATAGTAAATGAGTGTAAAGAATTCCTAAATGGGTTTATAATAAAATGTCTGTGGTTTTGTGCATGACAGGATCACTTTTTGTGGCGTCTGCTGTCAGAAGTACGTCAATGCCAACATGGATGAGAAATCGGTCACAACATTGCGTTATTCCCTGAAGGTGCTGGCCAATGGCTCAGAGACCATGATCTTTGTCTTCCTGGGACTTTCGGCCATTGATAAAAACATCTGGGTTTGGAACACTGGCTTCATCCTCCTCACAATTCTCTTCATCATTGTATTCAGGTTCATGGGTGAGTCATAAATTTCTTGTAAACTCAGCCTAAATCTTTATTGTGTTTTGATGAAAACTGACTTTTTTTATGAACTTCTTTTTTTGACAGTTTTTATAAATCTTTTTTGTAAACAGGTGTTTTCTTCCTTAACTGGATCTTAAATCAATCTCGACTGATTCCTATTGACATCACTGACCAGATTGTTATGAGCTATGGCGGTCTTCGAGGAGCCGTGGCATACGGACTTGCAGCCGTTTTAGATGAGAAAAAGATCCCAGAGAAGAATCTGATGCTTGGTACAACTCTCATTGTGGTGTATTTCACTGTTGTTCTTCAGGTACGAGCCTTCACTTGTTCTGACTGTGTTATCCCAGTGCCGTTGCCATCATTTAATTAATAAGACCTGCAATAAAATAAAAACAAACATAAGTGGGTGTTTTGTGATGTTCCCAGTGGTCCCCATTTGACAACAGACACGGTTTAACTAACTTGAAGTCATTGTGTGTGTTCTTTTTGTAGGGAATCACCATGAAACCATTTGTTCAATGGCTAAAGGTTAAAAAGGCAACTCAATCAGATCTGACACTCAATGGAAAAATAAACAATAGGGTAAGCAACTGTAATGACACATACTCAAAGATTCATTTTAATAATTGCATATATGCACTATACATAATTTTATCAAGTAATAAGCATATGATATAGAGTGATGACATAGAGTGAGTGTGACCTTATGTCATTGTTATACTGTCAAGACCAAACTCTTACAGGATTACATGAAATAGTAGACCTCTGACTCATTAGATTAGCATGAGCAGGATGAATATACACCCTTGGATGAGATGTTGCTCAACGACAATGGCTCTAGCCTTCAGGATGCTGCTTCTTCAGCGGTAGTCTCAATGCAGGATACATTCAAGATGGTGCTCGCAAAGCAGAATTTGGATCCACCTACTCGTGTGCCAGGCCATTCAAACCTCTTGTGTTGCTCAGCTTCTCAGCAAGAAGATATCCTAATGCCAAGTTTTTCCTGACTTTATAGATGTTGTTTCTTCCGCGTTTCGATCAGTTTCCTCACCCAGACTAGATTGCGTGGCTTGCATGGCTGAGGCCCAGTAAAAGGGCCTTGGTAACTAACTCCAGT
This sequence comes from Opsariichthys bidens, assembly GCA_037194245.1. Lineage (NCBI taxonomy): Eukaryota > Metazoa > Chordata > Actinopteri > Cypriniformes > Xenocyprididae > Opsariichthys > Opsariichthys bidens. Next base: position 4,551,749 of record CM074306.1, read on the forward strand.
GGAGTTGTGCATTTCTTCACTGGTAGTATCACCAGATGAAGCCCTTAGACAGAATCTTTGCTGTCCTAGCCTGGAGTGTAGATGCACAAACTATCTATTGGTCAGGATTTATAACACTCTTTCAGGCTTGAGTCGTGTAGGGAATTGCACGGCTCATCTTCTGTTAGTGCTTCATTCTACTACGAGTGTTAGCCCACCTGACAATACCGCATCAGAGTTGCTTGACGCTTTCTAACAGGCCTTGGGTTCAATTGCTTTCACTAGCAGAATGTCTCTTGGGCTTATTACACAAGCTAGGAGGCAGGTTTGGCTTGCACAGTCTAAACTCCCAGAGGCTTGCTGTAACAATCTTTGTTACCTACCACTGGTACCTGGACAAGTTTTTGGTTCAGCCGGTGAAGAAGCTCTTGAGCACAGAGTTCGTGCAATGGAGTCTCATTCCCAGCACTTTGAGAGCCAATTTTTATGGGCCATCCACACATCGAATGCCTGTTTGTACGGGAAGTACGGGGGAATCAATATGCCCTCCCCTTGTAGAGATTCTAGTGCCATTCGGATACACACCATGTGAATACAAGGGGAGAGAGGGAGAGGCCAATTGGTAGGACATGATATTGATATGCCCTCTCCTGGAATGTGAACCAAAGAAACATTTTGTGATGAGGTTCAATGGGGATTTGGAAATGTGGATCCTTCAGATCCACAGGGGTAAACCACATGCCAGGTTGGATCGGAACCCTGTGGAGGGGTGGGGGGTGGGGGTGGGGTGGGGGGTGTATCGATTGGTGCGGATAAACTGGTGGTGGCTTTTCTTAATGGAGCAGTTCATCTTAATCCACTGGCATATGTGGTGCATACCTAGTGGGATCAACAGATGGTGCGTAACAGCTGACGTTCAGCTTATGAGCCACTTGAACAAACTGATATTAAAAGTCTTTCTATGAAGACTGCTTTTCTCTTGGCTATAACATCAACCAGGAAGGTGAGCTACATGCCCTCTTTGTGAGTCCACAATGTCTCAGTTGGGGACCTAAGGACAATCAGGTTACACTCTGGCCAAATCCAGTTTTCCAGGTGTTGTCTGATCGGTTCGTGAACAGTTCCAGCATCTATTAAATACCATTCAACTCGGGCATTGGCTACTCCTTGGGCAGTACAACATGGTATGGCCCTCTCTATGTGCAGCAGCTACATGGGCATCACCTTGCACATTCAGAAGATTTTACAGAATCAATGTGGCCCCCATTCCTTTGGACAGTTCTACTGTATTATCGGACAGTGTTTAGGTGGATGTAGTGGTTGAATTCGTCATCCACTATGTTTGACCGTATCTGGCGGTCTGTAACAGTGAAATAGAACAACCTTGGTTCTATGAATAGTGGAAGACCACAAGAGTCTCTGGTCAATTGGACTGAGAGAATGACTTCAGAGAATGACCGTGACATGAAGGGAACGGATATAACTTCCGACATGTCACTGGTCAGGGTCACAGGTGACAAATGCGGGATTCTTGATATGGCTCGCGAGACTTGACTCCTTCCACTATGTTCGACCGTTTCTGGGGGTCTTCCACTATTCATAGAACCAAGGTTACATCAGAAACCTTCATTCTTACACACTAGAGCATGTATGCACTTACGCACTCTTCAAAAACGGTGCTTAAAATCTCTCGACAAGCTAAAATATGTAAAAGACATTTGTATATATTCGAAATAAAAGAAATACATTGTATTTAATGTCAGCTTGCTTATTTTTCTAAAGAGAACGATTTATTAAGTCCACATGTTATAAAAACAAGAAACTATATTCTTCTAACCACAGCTACATTCTATATCTTTCATGACATTAAATATATCTTTTCATAGATATTCTATATCTAGCGTGTCAATAATTAGCTCCGTTTTTAGCTCCGCATGTGCGTAAAATATAAGGGTATAAGGGAACACACGACGAATCAAACATCCAAAAAAGCAAAATGACATGAAACAAAAACAGTGAAATAGGCATAGGTGCCATGTTCGTTACAGCAGCATCTTATGATCTCCAATAGATTAATGATCAGAAGTTATTAATCCTCCACCTTCACTTGACATCCTAAATGACAGTAGTGGTAATATGATCAACATCAAAAAAATCAAGTATATCATTGTCAATGTCTCTCTAGACGTTTGAGCACATTCTAACAGCAATGGAGGACATCTGTGGCCGAATGGGAGATAACTGGTGGACCAGACAGTGAGCATTTCACTTTATAATATATATAATTGTATAATCGTTTGAACACTTTTACTCATTTTTATCTCTCTCTTTTTTTAGTTGGAAACATTTTGAAGACAAGTATGTCTGCTGGCTATTAATGAAGAGCGATGCCAGGAAGCACAAAGACCAAATCTTTGGTGCCTTCCACAGACTCAATCTTGAGGACGCCACAAACTATGTCGCTGAGGTGAGAGCAAAACTACCAATTCAGTGTAGTTCCATCAATTGTATTGTATGCTTTGTTTACTTGCTGAATAAACTTTTTTCAACTTTTTGAGTACTGTTCAAATAACACATCTTTGTACAGTACCTCATTTTTTTTTATTAATATAAATTAATAAATCAATATTGTTTTTTACATTTAGGGTGAACGCAAAGGTTCTTTGGCTTTTATTCGTAATGATGACAATGCCTCTGTAGACTTCAAGAAGAAGCTTGCTTTAGATTATGCAGAAATCCTTCCAAACATCATGGCTGACATGTCAGAATATGATTTTGACATTGACAATGTTCCAGTGATGTAAGCATTTCATTAAATGTGTAAACATTTTCCCAACTCACGGATATTGTAGCCCATACATCATTGAATGCAGTTCCTTTATTTAATGTTTTATGAGGAAAACTGCTCAATTATCCAGATGGCTAAATGTTTTACACATGTTGATTAGAATTATTTGGACTTCTTTCAATTCAGGAAAAACCCGATTCCATCTGTATCCCTGGATATCCATGAGCAAGACAGGAAGAGCATGCCTAATGACCTCAGTGCCCATCATCTACTAGAGCAGCACCTGTACAAGAGCAGAAGATATGTAAGAACTGTCCACCTCACACAACATGATTCCCTTTTTTCCATGGAGATTTGTTTCTTAGCAATCTTTGGATCACTATGTCTGCCCAGTGGAAAAAATCATCCAAATTTAATTCAATCCAAATCAATCCATTTCTCCCGTTTTTGAGCAGAACCGTCCCACGTACAGCCGCAGTCACTATAAAGCCTCAGAGAATCCAGATGAAATGCAGGAGATCTTCCAGAGAACCATGAGAAATCGTCTTGAGTCCTTCAAATCGGCTAAGATGGGTGTCAACCCTGCCAAGAAACTCTCCAAATATCCCAAGAAGGATTCAACACATAAGGTATTAGATCTTAATATCCTGCTGTCTACCTTTTGGTTAAAGAATTTTAAAAATGGAGTTCAATATATGCCACAAAAAAAAAAAAAAAAAAAATCAAAATAACATTCTAAAAAAGTTTAAAAATTGCTTGATTTGTTCAAAATGGTTTTTCTAGCCTAATGGAAAGCCAGCGGACCCAAACAGAACCCATCCATATGGAGATGAAGGTATATTTCTATATTTTATATGTATCACCATTGTTGGGTATAATTAATTAAAAAGTACTTTTCCCTTTAAAAAGTAAAGCAAGGATTTAAACTCAACTTTTCTACAATTTAATTACAGTTACTTCTGATGTAATTGCATTAAATACTCTCTTGAACAATTCTATATAAAACAATAGTGGATTAAAATGTATGTATGTGAATCTTTGGTCAATTCAAAAATAATTTATGCAATTGTACAGTATATTGTTTATTTTAAAGAATCAGAAGTGCAGTTTTGTGTCTATCCTTGTATTGTTCAACTGGTCGAAGTTGATATGGGATTTAGAAATTAATTAGTAATAAGTAATCAATACTTTTCAGAGAGGGTAATTAGTACAGTAATCTAATTCGACCGTAGCTAGTAATTAATCACTTTTTTAGAGTAACTTACCCAAAACTTTATATCACGGTAGCACTTTATTTTATAGTCCTGTTCCCTATGTACATACTATGCACTCATTATAGTAATTACAGTAAGTACTAACCCTGGACCTAAACCTAACCTTAACCCACGTAGTTGCCTTATATGGTCATACTTTATTTTAAGGTGTCAGTATTACAGTGTAATTATACATTTAAGTACTGAGTAATGACAATTAACTACATGTACTTACTATAGGGTTAGGGTTAGGATGAGGGTTTGGTTTAGGGTTAATTGCATGTAATTATGCATAAATTCTAGTTATTACTATAGTAAATACATGTAACATATGTAACAATGACACTGTAAAATAAGTACACTATAAGTACACATACTGTAAAATAAAGTCCAACCTACATCACTATTTAGTTTTAGCATTACATATTCTGTAAATATGATTTTTTTATTATTATTATTTTTTGTCCAATCAGATTTTGAGTTTTCTGCAGACAGCGCCTCTAGCAGTGACATTGCTGGTCATTTCTCCAGGAGAAGCATGAGCGCACCTGGTGGTAGGGATATTTTTGTGCATATTAACGTCACATATTAACATCGATATATACTTATATAAAGTTTACAAGCAAGTAGAAAATAAAGCTATTAGAGGGTTGTTTCTAAGGTGTCTCATTTCAGCATCATAATTACTCTAATTACTACAGCTGGTGTAGATAATCCAGCATTCATACCTGAGATGGACACCTCTGCACCCATGCGAAACCCACCCTGGCAAACAGAGACTGGGAACAACATGGCTGTGGCACCATCCCAGAGAGCTCAGGGACGACTGCCCTGGACGCCCACCAACTTGAGACGTCTAGCACCGCTGAGAATGAGTGCCCGCTCCACAGACTCCTTCGCGATGGCTGATGCTCCAGTTGACGAGGAGGCAGCTGAGAAAAAGCCCGGAACAAATAATACTAGATTGTAATCTGATATATTTCCATCCACCAACATTAACCGGCCAAAAATGTGATTAGGTTAATCCTTTCATTTTAGGCTGTTATTATGTCATGAGCCCAGGGATTAGAGAGTCATAGTGTTGAATCATAGTATTCATCATTTATCTTTAAATTTATATACGCAACAGTTAAGTGACTTGACGTCATGCTGCTGTGGTTCTGTTCTCTGAAATGTTTTATATGAAAAAACATGAGGGGAAGAGAATAAATATGGATTTAGACACGAAATTGTCATTGAAGTACTTATGTTAGTGATTATGGAATGTTCTTGAGGGTTTTATTTATACAAGCCCACATTGTTGTTGACGATATTATGGCACTTTTTGCAATTGACACTGTGCTAGAAAAGTAGCAAAGCATTCCTCCAACGTGAAACTCAAAATACAAAACCATTATACTCTTAGACATATTTTGTCAGAGTGCCGAGTATAGCAATTTTCCATCGTTCTATATTCAGGAATGTCTTGATATTTTTTGACCGTGGACAATATATAATGTTAAATTCAGAATTTTGTATATGGTTATTTATTACTATATGGTCATGGGTGCTTCTTTGTAGTATCACAAATATCTGTTTCTGCATTTCTGTATCTTACAGTCTGTGAGTTTTACTCAAAGCTATTAATGTTTTATTAGTAGAATGAAGAGCATTAAAATGTAAGTCATTAAAAATAATAGTTTAACAGTAACTTATTTGTGTATGAATTTCTTGCTTTATGAGAACTGTTGAAATCTGTAACTTGAAATCAGTTAATAGTGTCGGATAAAACTTGAACTGCATCTCAAATGTTGTTTGAGTAATACAATTTAAATGGTCGCAAATAAACATTCGCAAAGAGCTCAAGAACAAAATGATTACCGGTCCCTTGCATTTAAAGATGGTTTGAATGAAATCAATGTTATATTCATCATATAAGAAGAGATTTGTTGAAGCCTCTAGTGAGAATGTTTGAGTAATGGTTCGATGAAGCAGTTTTGAAACAATACTTATTATTATTATGTATACATTGCGGAAAGCATGTTTGGTAAATCATTACACAGAAAAAAAAATTAAAAATCACATTGCAGTATATGAACAAACACACAAAACACTCATAAACTCTTAAAACAGAACAATTCCCATAAACCCTCACTTATTAAACACACAGCAGAACATAAAGGAACTTATAAACCAAGCAGCAAAAATACTGTATTTACTCAATTTACAGTGACTATAAAAGTGGAGAGTTATCGTGTCGATGACCTTTGTAGATAATATAAAACAAAAATTGAGGAAAAAGTGCTAAACATTTCACTTTCAATAGAGTTTCAAGGGGGATTTATGTTGTTTTGCCTTCAGCCTTTCCACTTATTTTTCAGTTCAGTAGGTACAGCTGTCATCCCTGGGTATACGATTAAAGGCAACACACACACGAGTACAGGCTTTTTTTTTTTTACGTCACATTCAGACAGGGCCAAATAAAGTAACAGTTTAACTCAAAATGTGTGGAAAGTTTTTTTTTTTTTTTTTTTAAAAACAACATACTTAAGTCAGCAATTTGATTTCACAAAACAGGATGGTTTAACATCCTTATATATATTACGGTAACACTTTACTAACATGAACTAACTATGAGCAATACATTTGTTACTGTATTTAATAATCTTCATTAACGTTAGTTAATTAAAAAACAGTTGTTCATTGTTTGTTCATGTTAGTTCACAATGCATTACAAGATTTTAATAATGTATTAGTAAATGTTTAATAAAAGATTAATAAATGCTGTATAAGTGTTAGTTCACTAATGAACCTTACTGTAAAATGTCACCATTAGTAAATTTACATAAGGAGGAAACGTTTTTTTTTTTTTTTTTTTAAATGAAGTCTGTCATCATGTTGATCCAAACCCAATTCACTTGATTTCTTCTGTGGAACACAAAAGAAGATGTTTAGCAGAATGCCCAAGCTGATCTATTCCATACAATAGGTGAATGGTGACAGGAATTAAGAAAGAAAATCATATAGGTTTAGAATGACATCAGGGAGAGAATACAATATTTTTCATTTTTGGTGAAACAATTCCTTAAATGAGAAACATAATCTTTTTTTAGTGTCAGTATTACTTTGAACTACTATATATATTGTTGAATATAATGTATAATAGTGCAATGCGTGAATAACTGCGTAAGACCAACTGTCTTGTGTTACTGTCACATATCTCTGTGTCTGGGTCTAAATTTGCATGCCAAAAACTTTAATGAAATATACTCAACAACATTCAAGTGTATAGTACAAAGTCTCACAATGCAATTTTCATTGAACATGGTGTAGTATCAGCACACTAAAACGTATGCTTAAAATCTTCAACATAATAATGCAGTCTGTTAATGTTGGCTGAACACTAACCAGTGTGAAACTTCTCAGCGGAAGCAGAAAGAGTAATCGTCAAAAGCGTGACAGAGTAACAGTCCAGTGACGTAGATCTCAGCCCCCTTTCTGAGTAACAAATTAAAGGCTGACTAGAGGTTTCAGCACTACTCTTATTACGCTCTTACACTACCTAGATTGAACCACTGCTCTCAGGAGCACAAACACAGAGGGACAACTGATGGAAACACCACCAAGTCACCTAGAGAGGGAAACACTTTGAAAATGACTATAGATTTACAAGAAAACTAACTAAAAGGGGGGAACTGCAATACTTTGTATCTCCATGGACTTTGCACTTCAGAACAATTAAGCAGAAAGAGCACACTAGGAACCTCTAATGGACTGGATTGTGAGATTCTGTGAAAGACAACAATAGTGCACACAGTCTGGAGATGAGAATGATACTGTGAGTGCATCTTCATCAGTCATCCTTCGCAATGCCGAGCTCTACTTATCACTGCCTGCTGAGGGCAGTTTTCCTGGTGTGTTCCGTTAACCCTTTAATCCAAGGACTTAGTGGCGATTCAGATGTGGTCCAGAATCCTCGTCATCGAGTGGAAGGGAATCTCACTGGACTTCCAATAGTCACATTTGAATGGCATCATGTTCAGACCCCGTACCTGGTGATAATTTGGGTATTTGTGGCTGCATTGGCTAAACTATCAGGTATGTAGCTTCCCAGCAGGGAACATTTACAGAACTTTGGCTAACAAGATTCTCTCAAATTTGAGAACGAATGTTCTCCCAGTAACATTAACAGAAGTTATCTGGTCTTTAATAATGTTCTCAGTGAAGTCCAAATTGTAAGAAATAAACTTTGTTGTGTAACATATTTGAAGGCTTGCCTACATATAGTTAGAGACATCAGTGGTTTTCCTCATGAATGAATTAATAAAGTTTGCTCTAAAGTTGATGTCATACTTTAATGAGAGGTTGAATTTCAGTTCATTCGGGTTCTGAGAAAGGAAGATGATCTCTTGATGAATACATTGTACTAGGAAATATAGAAACAATACTGTGTAACTTGACAACTGCAAATTGAGCACAACGGCAGCCCTCAGCGATTCACATGAAATAACCTTTTATGCGCATTAGAGGGTTTATTATGTAGCAGGAGGCTGAATGACATGGTTAGTACTAGTAATCTTACCCGCATTCTGTTATCAGTATGGAGTGATACGTGTATTCACACCAGGAAAATCTGCTAGTTCACCAAATACAATGTACCAAATACAAAACCAGACATGTGCTACGCTCATCCATTCATTGGACAGAAGCAGGGAACCGTACCAGAGTTTGTCTCCATACGGTTCATGCTTCATGCTGTATTCACACCTGCCCAAAAGTTTCGCACCAAGGGTGGAAACGAACTTGAGTTTGATTCAATCGAACCAAACCAGACAGTGTCCACAGATGCAGTGTCTATTCTTTCATTACATGCTGTTAATTTTTGGGATTGGTTCTTCTTCCCTGTTTAATCCAAATGAGCTTAAAATGTGGGAAAATTGAGGAGTAAACATAACGTGCACAATTACTATATGAAGAAAAAGATCATTTAAAACAATTAAATAAAATAAAAATTAAATTGACAGTTTCCAACCTGATTATGATAATCATAAATTATTTAGGTCAAATGAATCCTGTTAGTTTTGCATCAAATTCCAGAAGATGTTCAGTCATTTTCGGAAAAAAAAGAAAGTAAATACTTGCGTTCTAATTTTTGGTGTATATTATCTCGGTAAAGATCGTCTTCAATGTAACTATAAATTTGACATCATTTTAAAATTGCAAAAAAATGATAGAATCTTTGGGTCATGATAATTAATTGATTTAGAAATTGTGAATGCAGTATGAGACACCCCAAAAAACATTAAATAATTTTAACCCAATCCACATCTTGAACATAGTTGACTACAAAATTTCATTCATGAGAAACATAACCTTTTTTTAGTGTCAGTACTACTTTGAACTACTATATATATTGTTGAATATAATGTATAACAGTGCAATGCGTGAATAACTGTGGGTCCTGAAAATGCCAACTGTCTTATGTTACCGTCACATATCTCTGGGAGTTTCAGTCACATGTTCTTTTAGTCTGTATGTTCCCGCCACACTTTATTCCCTTGGTTAGCATTATTAGTTCATTGTCGTCAGCCGTGCGCATCATTTGCCAGCAAGACTGTAACAGTTATCAGTAAAAAGTGGCCTACATTATTTTAAATATGTCACTGATGGAGTGCAAGCATATTCGTATTTTTCTGTATTTTCAGCTTCAGAATCATGAATAGTTTTATTGCTGGTATCAACATTGTCCTGTGCAATGGGTTTCCAGCACCAAGCCTATTCATTTACACAGCCAAAGTAATACCAAATTTAGCAAATTTACCAATTTAATTAACATTTTTATTAACCTTTTACCATGTAATACTGAAGTATCGCAAAAATATTGTATCATGAGCTCAGTTTCGTGATAAGTATTGAATCGTGACATTAGGGTATCGTTATATATATATATATATATATATGAGGGCTGGGAAGCGTAAATTTTTTAGATTTAATTATTTACATGATGTGGAGATTTAATCGATACATTACAAATGTAATCTAATCAATTGGAAATGTATCGTACATCAAATTCGAAACTTTTGAACCACAAGGTTGAGTAAATGATGACTGATTTTTAATTTTTGGGGTGAACTATATCTTGATTTTTTTACTATTATCAGTATGGAAATATGAAATTGAAAGTAAAAATATGGTCTGATGTTTTATGTATCATTTTCTTAGAGAAGTTCATTTACTGAAGGCTACCAACAAAGCTACACTAAGTTTATTAAATTAATTCATAATATGTGCACATTTATTATTAATGTGCGGGGCGACACGTCACACACGTGTTAACTATAGCTTATCGGCTATATAGACGCTATTGCACCCATGGAAAAACTTTTTAACCAATGAAAAAAAATATTGCAGCTTTCAGACGCAAAGTTCTTTTCATTTTTATAGTTCACCTAAGGCAGTTACTATGCTATTTTTAGCGACGCAGTGCAGCAAGAATCTCTCTACAAAACTCGCGCGCTCTCAAATAAAGCGTCCTCGTGGCTTTTGTCTTGCACAGAAATAACGTGTGCGTGATTTGTCGTTTAGCAGAGAACATTCTGCTCTTACCGGTGTTGCACACTTCAAAGGGTTCAAACTGATCGCCTTTAATATCTTTATGGACATTCTAACTGCATTCTATAAATTATAGATCACGCACTGAGATGTCTGGATTATATTCATCACCACGCAACTGAATGAAATGTCACATGACCTATGTAGGTCTAAGGGTGGGGCAATCGCGTTAAAAATTAATTAATTAATGCGTTAAACTCCCAGCAGTTTATACGTAATCAGATTACTGTTACATCTGAAAAGTATTTTAGATTACCAAAATTTTAATGTCATTTAAACATCAATTGGTGATTCTCTGACAGTCTGAAAAAGCGGAGTTAAGTTTCATCAACTTTTAAATACTTTTAAGAGGGATCATAAAAATTTTACTATTTTTATTTAGTACTGTCCTGAGCAAGACAAAATGACTGAATTTATAAAAAAAATTGCCCAACTGTCAACTTAACTGTCCTGTCATGACCTGATGATCCACGACTGTTTTCATGTTTTGTGATAGTTGTTTGAGTCATTTTATAATTGTAAAAAAGGTCACTGCAACTTTTTCTCACAATTTGTTTTTTTCCCTCACAATTGTGAGTTTGCATTTCACAATTCTGATTTCTCAGAATTGCGAGATTTAAACTCACAATTGCAAGTTATAAAGTCAGAATTGGGAGATATAAACTTGCGGTACTAACTTTTTTTGCAGTTGTGAATTTAGTATGTGAGTTTATATCTCATATTTTTGACTTTTCTCAATATTGTGAGTTTATATCTCATATTTTTGACTTTTCTCAATATTGTGAGTTTATATCTCATATTTTTGATTTTTCTCAAAAGCGCGCGTTTATATCTCATAATTCTGACTTTTCTCAATATTGCGAGTTTATATCTCATAATTCTGACTTTTCTCAATATTTTCAGTTTATATCTCATAATTCTGACTTTTCTCAATATTGCGAGTTTATATCTCATAATTCTGACTTTTCTCAATATTTTCAGTTTATATCTCATAATTCTGACTTTTCTCAATATTTTCAGTTTATATCTCATAATTCTGACTTTTCTCAATATTGCGAGTTTATATCTCATAATTCTGACTTTTCTCAATATTTTCAGTTTATATCTCATAATTCTGACTTTTCTCAATATTGCGAGTTTATATCTCATAATTCTGACTTTTCTCAATATTTTCAGTTTATATCTCATAATTCTGACTTTTCTCAATATTTTCAATTTATATCTCATAATTATGACTTTTCTCAATATTGCGAGTTTATATCTCATAATTCTGACTTTTCTCAATATTGTGAGTTTATATCTCATAATTCTGACTTTTCTCAATATTGTGAGTTTATATCTCATAATTCTGACTTTTCTCAATATTTTCAGTTTATATCTCATAATTCTGACTTTTCTCAATATTGCGAGTTTATATCTCATAATTCTGACTTTTCTCAATATTGTGAGTTTATATCTCATAATTCTGACTTTTCTCAATATTTTCAGTTTATATCTCATAATTCTGACTTTTCTCAATATTGCGAGTTTATATCTCATAATTATGACTTTTCTCAATATTGCGAGTTTATATCTCATAATTCTGACTTTTCTCAATATTTTCAGTTTATATCTCATAATTCTGACTTTTCTCAATATTACGAGTTTATATCTCATAATTCTGACTTTTCTCAATATTTTCAGTTTATATCTCATAATTCTGACTTTTCTCAATATTGCGAGTTTATATCTCATAATTCTGACTTTTCTCAATATTTTCAGTTTATATCTCATAATTCTGACTTTTCTCAATATTTTCAATTTATATCTCATAATTATGACTTTTCTCAATATTGCGAGTTTATATCTCATAATTCTGACTTTTCTCAATATTGTGAGTTTATATCTCATAATTCTGACTTTTCTCAATATTGTGAGTTTATATCTCATAATTCTGACTTTTCTCAATATTTTCAGTTTATATCTCATAATTCTGACTTTTCTCAATATTGCGAGTTTATATCTCATAATTCTGACTTTTCTCAATATTGCGAGTTTATATCTCATAATTATGACTTTTCTCAATATTGCGAGTTTATATCTCATAATTCTGACTTTTCTCAATATTTTCAGTTTATATCTCATAATTCTGACTTTTCTCAATATTTTCAGTTTATATCTCATAATTCTGACTTTTCTCAATATTTTCAATTTATATCTCATAATTCTGACTTTTCTCAATATTGCGAGTTTATATCTCATAATTCTGACTTTTCTCAATATTTTCAGTTTATATTTCATAATTCTGACTTTTCTCAATATTGCGAGTTTATATCTCATAATTCTGACTTTTCTCAATATTTTCAGTTTATATCTCATAATTCTGACTTTTCTCAATATTTTCAATTTATATCTCATAATTCTGACTTTTCTCAATATTGCGAGTTTATATCCCGTAATTCTGACTTTTCTCAATATTGCGAGTTTATATCTCATAATTCTGACTTTATAACTCACAAATGCAACTTTATATCACACAATTCTGAGGGAAAAAGTCAGAATTGTGAGATAAAAACTCGCAATGACCTTTTTTGTGTTTGTTCCACACTTATTAGTATTCCAAAGTGTTCTAAAGTATTTAGATTAAGTTAATAAACTTCAGTAATGTAACGAAATACGTTACAAATTACTTTTTAAGGCATGTATTTTGTAATCTGTAGTGAAATACATTTTAAAAGTAACCCACCCAGCCCTGAATACACTGTTAAAAAATTACTGTAAATTTTACAGTATAATACTGGCAGCAGGGTTGCCAGCCAGTTACTGTAAAATTTACAGTAGTGTTACTGTAATTTAATTTACAGAATTTCCCTGTATTCTCTGATTTATTTTTTTTAAATTACGAAGGGTCAATTTACAGCAATATTCTGTAAATTTGAGTCAAACCAACACGTGACCCCAGAATGCATTGCAGTTTACAGCAATATGCTGTATTATTAAAAAACAGCCAGCAGCTGTAAAATAATGCTGTAATTTTTACAGTAATTCATTACAGTGTATATATATATATATATATATATATATATATATATTATACACATGGTGGCTCAGTGGTTAGCAAGAAGGTCCCCGGTTGAAGAGGAGATTGTCATCTGTCCTCTCTCTGTCTCTCCCTCTGTATCTAGTGATTGAACTAAACCATCATGTCGTCAGTGTGATCCCAGAGAGTGGTTTGCTCATCATCGTGGGCTTTATTTTGGGAGGAATCGTCTGGGGGGCAGACAAGGCACAGACTTTCAAACTGCTTCCTCCTACTTTCTTCTTCTACTTGCTGCCTCAGATCATCTTGGATGCCAGTTACTTTATGCCCAACAAGCTATTCTTCAGCAACCTGGGTGCCATTCTCATTTATGCCATCTTCGGAACCTGCTGGAATGCAGCTGCAGTCGGCCTCTCTCTTTGGGGCTGCTATGAGGCTGGAGCGATGGGTAAATTCAATACTGTAATTTTCTGCATTCTTACTATTCTGCTAATCTGCATGTTATTTAGTGCACATTGTGTGTCTTTTACACAGATCACACCCACTTAATTCTTCTAACAAAACAAGGACATACTCTGTAAAGCCTTTGTTCACCCTGCTATGCCCTGCATAGTCTGCAATTAACAATTGAGTGGCATTGGGCTGGTTCACAGAGAATGCTGAATTACTTTGACAATTTCTGTGATCATCAGGTACCTTGGACATCGGTCTCCTGCAGTTCCTGTTGTTTGGTAGCTTAATAGCTGCGGTGGACCCTGTGGCTGTGATCGCCGTGTTTGAGGAAGTGCATGTGAACGAGGTGCTCTTCATCTTGGTGTTTGGAGAGTCTCTGCTCAATGATGGTGTCACAGTGGTGAGTATTTATTTCCTAAAAAGCTGTAAATGCCATTATGCTCATGTTATCCCAGCAAACAGGGCAAACAATGCCAGAACTTCAGCTAACATTCTGGCAAGACAATCTCAAAGTTCTAAACAAATTCTTCCTGTGATGTTTATAGAACGTTCGTTCAAAGTCATCGGGTCTTTAATAATGTTCTCACAACGTTGTTTATACATTGTTCACACGTTTTCTGAAATGTTTTAGTTGGATTAATGTTACTACTTTAAATGTTACTACTTGTTTCAGAACATTCAAAAGCAACAATCCCATGTTTGAAAAATGATCGAATGGAATGTTTCCTTAACATTCTCATAAACATGAAAACGTTTAATAACGTTTTTGTCTCTCTTGTAGGTGCTTTACAATGTGTTTGATGCTTTTGTTGCTCTTGGAGGCCCAAGGATTGACGCCTTGGAGATTTTTAAGGGCATAGGTATGAATTCTCAACTCCACACTTCTAATAATCTATATTCACTTAACACGAAACTTATTAGTGTTCATTTTTTCTTTGTTTGTTTTCCACTTCCCGTCTGCGTTCCTGTAGTTTCATTTGTTGTGGTGGCATTTGGAGGCTCGTTTCTTGGCGTCGTGTTTGCCATCCTGCTGTCCCTGCTGACCAGATGCACCAAACACATTCAGATCATCGAAGCCGGATTTGTCTTTGTGGTTGGATACCTGGCTTACCTGACAGCAGAGATGCTCTCCCTCTCTGCTATCCTTTCGTAAGACTCAATATAACACTTTTTTGAATTTGTCACAAGTACACCTACTACAGCAGGAATTTAGACTCGATGCATAATGTTTCAAGCAATTAATTCAGCTTTGAATGGCTTTCTGTGACACAGGATCACTTTCTGTGGTGTCTGCTGTCAGAAGTATGTGAACGCCAACATGGATGAGAAATCGGTCACAACAGTTCGACATGCTATGAAGGTGCTCGCGAATGGCTCAGAAACCATGATCTTTCTATTCTTGGGCATTACGGCCATTGATAAGGAGATATGGGTTTGGAACACTGGTTTCATTCTCCTCACTCTCCTCTTCATCTTTGTCTACAGGATCATAGGTAAGTGCAGTTAAACAGCACATCAAATCACAGTTAAAAAAGACAACATATAAAAAAATTCATATATGCAAAAAATGCAACACAACAGCAAACTTCACTATAAACACTCCCCCAAAGCCATTTTGCACACCTTTTCAGATTGGCCACAAATTTTCCAGTCTAAACCGGGTAATAAGTGGTGCAATAGTCATTCTGAATCAGCTCAATCATATGCCATAGTCATATGCCCTGTAAAAAATTGTTTTCATGATTTGTCATCACAGCTTTTTTCTTTTGTCAAATCAACTTAGACAATTAATGTAGTTCAGATAACATAATATTTTGAGTTTCTGTTGATAAAACCAATCGCCTTCATTGTATCAACTCAAATTTTGAGTTTAAATGAACTCAAAATTTTAAGTCAACCAGGTAACTTACTTTTTTAAGTTAAACCAACAATTCTTTTTTTAACAGCGTGGTCAAGTCATATTAATAGTAAATTCAAATCTCACTTATAGACCGTTTAATGCTAATTGTAGGTTCATAAATAATATTTTAAATAATTAAGCTTGAGATAGAACAAAGAATGACAGAACAATTGAAATACAGACATTTACATAAAAAAATGCTCAGTCTCAGATATCTTTGTGATATGTTGTAAGGATATATTTGGGAATTTTTCTTCTATATTTCCAGGTGTTTTCTTTTTTACCTGGATGTTAAACAAGTTCAGATTGGTTCCCATCGAGCTCATTGACCAGGTAGTAATGAGCTACGGTGGCCTGCGGGGGGCAGTGGCGTACGGACTAGCAGCCATGCTAGACGAAAACAAGATCCCAGAGAAGAATCTGATGATTAGTACCACACTCATTGTGGTCTATTTCACTGTTATTCTTCAGGTTAAACCCCATCCGACACTCTTTATGAGACTCAAAATGGTATTTTTTTAAATATCCTGTAGTTAAAAAAATGTGTGTTGTTTGTTTTAGGGAATCACGATGAAGCCACTGGTTCAGTGGCTCAAGGTCAAAAGAGCAGCTCATTCTGACCTGAAACTTGTTGAGAAGCTGAACAATAGGGTAACTATTGCTAACTGGCAATTATGCCAACATAATTTATTAATTAGTTTGTTAAAGTATGATTTAAACTTTCAAATTTGTATTTATATTAATATTTACATTTAATATATATTAATTACACACACATATATATATATAATAATAATAATAGTTATATATATAAAATAATAATAATTTTTAAATAAATACAATAAATATAAATGCACATTATATATATATATATATATATATATTTATATGCATTTATATTTATTGTGTTTATTTACAAATTATTATTATTATTAAAATCAA
This sequence comes from Opsariichthys bidens, assembly GCA_037194245.1. Classification (NCBI taxonomy): domain Eukaryota; kingdom Metazoa; phylum Chordata; class Actinopteri; order Cypriniformes; family Xenocyprididae; genus Opsariichthys; species Opsariichthys bidens. Next base: position 4,568,674 of record CM074306.1, read on the forward strand.
ATACAGGCACATGTTAATCTTATTTATATTATTATGTTCATTTTACAAAATCATTTTAGAAAATATTTTTATTTTATTTTATATAAGTCATGTTTTATGGTGTCTTTCTAGGCATTTGACCACATACTAGCAGCAGTGGAGGACATTTGTGGACGTATTGGAGATAACTGGTGGACGAGAGGGTATGTTTTCCTCACTTACGTGAATATCCTCAAATATTAATGTTAATTAAATGTTAATAATACTCTCTCTTAGATGGAACAGGTTTGAGGAGATGTATATCAGCAGGATATTGATGAAACCTAAGGCAAGAAAAAACAAAGACTACCTCTTTAGTATCTTCCACAAACTCAATCTTGAGGATGCTATGAACTACGTCAGTGAGGTGAGATCATATACCGGCTTCAAATATCACAAATAGCACATTACAATGTCTTCTTTTTTTTTTTGGTTTTCTCAAACTGTATGTATTTCCTTTTACAACAAAGTTTGCAATAGTTTCATATACAAGCACAGCAGATTACATTGCAATACACATTTGCTTGTGTACTGTGACTGTCAACAATAAAGATCATGAAAAATATATGTAACCTCTTTCTTTCTTCATGTAGGGTGAACGCCAAGGTTCTCTGGCCTTCATTCGTAGTGATGAAGCAGCCAACATAGATTTCAAAAAACAATTTGATTCAGAATTTGCAGATGTGATGCCTGATATAATGGTTGATATGTCAAATTACGAGTATGGAATCGAAAATAATTCAGTAACCTCCATTGTGTAAGTGCACTGACTATGCTGAAAACACATTTAAATACAATTGCTTAATAAATGTTGATCACAAAACAGTTATTACTAATGAAGGAAAGGAAATAATCAGATCTACATATGGGACTAAGAATCTTTGCCAGGGTTTACTTGCAAAAAGCGCTGAAATTTAACAAATAAATTCCTAGATGGTGAGACTTGGCAATAATCACGAATGTTTTGTCCCCTGTTGAATAGAAAAGACACTATTCCCTCGATATCCCTGGACATCCATGGACAAGACAGGAAGAATGCAGCAGATGACATTAGTGCCCATCATCTTCTACACCAGCACCTATACAGGAGCAGAAAGCATGTATGAATCGCTCTTCTCCAACACACATTCACACCAATGCATACAATTTGCATCTCATTTGTCTTGTTTGTTCCTCTCTTTCTGAGCAGCATCGTCACAAATACAGTCGTAGTCACTTCGGCATCAACCAGAGTGAAGACGAGGTGCAGGAGATCTTCCAGAGGACCATGAGGACCCGGCTCGAGTCCTTCAAATCTGCTAAGATGGGTGTCAACCCTGCCATAAAGATCACAAAGCACCATAAGAAGGAGTCAACACATCAGGTATTAGACCTTCATGACATCTCTTTCAACTAAATCAGTTAATTACTGGATTGCACCTCAAAATGCGTACTTAAATACATATTTTCAGATGTCTAATGGACACGCAGAGGGCACAGGCCATGCATATGGAGATGAAGGTAATAATATTTTATTTATTAGCATCATTTATTAAGATTTCTGACACTGAGAAGCTACATAAAAGGAGCTTATTTTTATTTTTTTATTTATTTATATATATATATATATATATATATATATATATATATGCCTAGTTCTGTCATGAAACTCTAGATTGTGCAGGCTGATGGGTCCATAGTGCAAGCTGATGATACTTACCACAGCATTTAAATGATTGGTTATCATTCACTATAGCAGTTGCAGTGCGCTTTCAGAGTTCGTCTAAAAACCCTCCACCTTCCCCAGCTCCACCTGTATTGATCTGCTATGGGCAATTGATATATGCTATTTGTGCAGCAGCAGTATGTCTTACATCAGCATATGTTTTGGCAGTAGCAAGTTCCTTTACTTTACCTACAATAATCAAGAGCAGTGTATATATGTATATATATATCATATTTAAATAAACAATAAATATATAAACAAATTATGAAAATATTTCATTTAAATAATTTAATATCAATATATACATAGATATATTAGTATATAAATAAACTGATACATATTTAACATTTAAATTGCATTTTCAGATTTTGTCAACAAACAAATAAATTTACATATTTTTTTAAAAATATGTATTTGTTTTTTTTGTTTTTTTTTTTCAAATATGTTCACTGGAATATATATATATAAACCTCCTCAACATGGTATTCACTTAAGTAAAAGATCCTTTACATTAACAATAGCATATTTCATGCATTCATTCGGTTTTTGACTAAGCATCATTTTGTATTCTTAGTCGACAGTGCTGTGGGTAGTGAGACTGGCGCTGTGAACACTTTCATGAGAGACACATATACAACTGGAGGTAAGAAAAGGGTCTGTAAAGATTTTGCCTTCTAAAAAAAACAGAAAAAAAGAGCAATAAATCTATACCATAGCGTTAAAAACACGCTTGCGGAAGGAAGAAGTTAAAGCTCTTTGTATGTTTCCTCCATATCACATTGAAGCTGGCATAGAGAATCCAGCATTCATGCCAGATAGGGACAGTCCAACTCACAGCCCACCCTGGCTAATGGAGACTGAGATGGACATGGCCGTCGCACCCTCTCAGAGGGCCCAGAGACGCCTGCCCTGGACGCCCAACAGACTCCGGCGTCTTGCACCCATGAGGATCAGCAACTGCTCCACAGACTCCTTCCTGATGGCTGATGTTTCTTTAACTCTAGAGGAGCACGAGGAACAGCCCCAGGGAGACCATGACGAAATGTGAGTGCACATCCACCTGTTTACCATCACTTATCTGAAAAAATACAGATGAATTGTTACTGACCATGTTTATTTGACTACAGACAACCAGTCTTTGAATAGATACTTCAAGAGAGGACCTCCACAGACAAAGCAGTTTTTCAAATGTACAAAACGAGGTGGAACTGCAACAGGAAATCCCACCGAAACAATGAAATGGCATGGAATAAAATCCCATGGATGTTTCCAGCACTTTGTCGATCTCGTTTAGGATCCATTTAGGGCAAAATACTCAAGAGTGCTTAGAGTAAGAGGGGAAAAAAAATGCTTTTCAAGCAATACACCTGCCTCCTCCAAATTTTATATGATGGTGATTTATATATGATTTATAAATGATGCATATAATAATGATATGATTAACAGTTTTCTATCTGTGTTGACATATTTCCCATTGAAAAAGGAAGTCTAGACTTTGAAGAGGTCCTATTATACTTTTCTTTCTTTAGTGTATAATGTTGCTGCAAAACTCCAAAGCAAGTTATTCTCTATACCAGTCAGCAGTTTCTGAAACACCTCCATTGTAGTCATATATTGTAGACAAAATTCCACATGTAAATAATTCCCAACCAAATCATATGTAAAAAAGGAGCACGGCCTGGGTGAGTTGCGTTAGTTGTGTGTTGAATCTTGCAGTCACGATAAGTGCCCTGATATTTGCGTAACATGCTGGAAGTGTTTGACCAATCACAACACACTGGAACAGCTGACCAATCAGAGGTCATTGCGCTTCTTGGAAGGAGGGGCTTCATTGAGACAGGAACTAAACAGAGCATTACTGACAGACTGTGTGGAGAGGTGCAGCAACAGAGTAAAATATGAGAACAATAACACGACAACCTCTTCTAGAAGACCCTAAAAAACAAGGACTTTTAAAAAGGGCATAATAGGCCCCCTTTAAAAAAAAGCTAATAACCTTCAGTTTACATCACATCTACAACAACTTTTTACTTCAAATCAGTTTTTAAATGTATAATAATGTGTATTTGCTGAAAGAGTATTCTTGTCAACTTTTACTGTAGGAGTACACTAGATCATAAATAGAAACTACAAAACAATTTTGATTTCATAGGTTTGATTTCTTTCAAAAATGGTGTGAGGGGGAACGGTTGAGAAGACATGGATGCATTTTGTGTAAAAATGCTGATGTAGTTTAGACAAAGCCATTCTGTCTTTCTCCAGATTCACCTTGTGGTTTAATTTTGAATGGCACTTTACTACAGTGATGTCACTTCTACAAGGCACATTCTTCCCTGCACTGCAATATGATAATAAGTATATTAATATGGAAGGTTTTAAGTATATAATCATATCAAGTGAGGTTTTCATTCCTCTGGAAAACTGTAGAAATCAGTGATGTTATTGTTTTAGTCTGTGACTGAGGTGTTAATTATGAACTGTGTTTGTGCATGAAAATATTGTAAATCAATTGGTTTTATTTTGTCATTTATTTAATGCATTTCTCTGGGCATTTTACTTTCTTTTGTGGGATTAATAAAGTATTTATCAAAATTTCCATTTATCATTCTACGTTTCATTCTTGCTTCACTCATCTACATCTGTATGATTATGATGACAATTTTATGTCTATGAAAGGATATCAGTCTGAAAACTTGAGCTACACCAGTGTTGTTTTAGTAGTTGTATGCCATTATACACTCAAAAAATATTTCTGTCTAAGCATAAGTTTTATGTAATTTAATTACATAGCAATTTTCCATCCATTTGGATTACATAGTTTTAACAAACAAACTAATAAACTTAATGTGATTCATATTTGTCAGTCATATGTAAATGAAATAGGTAAGAGTTGAGTATATGAATAGTGAGAGATTAAATGTCTTTTATCTTCAGTTGATTTAATCAGTTGTAGTTCTTGTGTTTCTCTGTCCTTCAGTGATTCTGCTTGTTAACAGCAGGTGTTCATCAATAATGCTCAATCATCACTTAATGATCTCATTAACTCTGACACTGCTTCAACGGTACTTTAACTGAGTAGTGCGCACACACATGACCACTGAACAGTGTTCATTAACCTGGGCATTTTTCTGTGAACTATTACATAAATCTTACCCATTTCATTTACGTATGACTGACAAATAAGAATCACATTAAGTTTGTTTATGTTAAAGCTATGTAATTAAATTACATAAAACTGAAATATATTTTTGAGCATTTCAGTATTTTGAATTGGCTTTTATTTTTATATTTTCATTAATTTTTTTTTAATTTTGCCATGTGCTTTTATAATTTTTATAGTTTCACATTTTCTTTTTTAATATTTATATTTCGCTTTTTTTTTTTTTTTTTCATATTTAGTGTATAGTATTTTACTACTTAACCTTACTTCAGTTAGTTGCCAAGGCAAGATTTCAAATTTTCATTAGTTTTTTTTTTTGTTTACGTTGTCCATCTAATATATATATTTTATTTGACTTCAGCTTTATTTCAATTACAGGAAATTATTTTTAAGTTTTAGTTAACACTGAGCTACAAACTCCTTTCTTGCACAGTAAACAAGCAAAAAAAAAAAAAAAAATGCATATACATTAAATTTTTATTCATATGTATCATTTTTGTCCAAGACAAACAAGTTCAAAACACATATCCATCAAAGTTTGCATACATACATTTTAATTAAAATATTGACAATTAAATAGAACCACCAAATAAAAAGACCTAATGAAAGACCAGAAGGGCTGAAATAAAATAAAAGGGACAAATATTTTCAAAACAGGACAATTCTGTTATCAATCGTTAATATTTCATCACACCATAACGAAACCATAACATCAGAGCTTTGAATGGTTGTTGCACCACAATGGAAAGAGTGCCGACTATGAAGAATCCTATGAAGCTCCTTCAAGATGAGAAGAAGCTGGCATAGTATGATAATCTGGACGCAGATACTCATCTTCAATAATGTGCTGAATTTACTCACAGATGCATGTATCATCATTTCATAAATCACCAAATCAACCTGATTGAATATGTTAGTAAATGAAACCGTTGCATTCGTGAAGTTAGTTTATGAAAAGGTCTCTAAAATTGGAATTCAGGCCAAATATTACTGACATTACCAATTACGTTATTGCTATTTCATCACGTATAGAGAACACAGATTTGACACTGGTTGTTAAAAATAGTTTGAAATCCAAAAAATGAAGGGAAAACGTCACTAGAAATGAGTTTCTAGGCTTCATACAGTATCGCCTGCCTCGTCAGTGCTTGATCTATTAGTTTCGCAGTGCCAAATCTTTACAAAAAAGTATCGAGAACCCTTCGTAGAAATTTTGGTCCAGAGACCCTGGCAAGCTCTGTGATTTAACGTGTTCTTGGCGAATAAAGAGGCACAATCACACCCACACATACAGTTTTAACACTCTTAAACACACATTATACAGTATATCATATCAATAGAACTTCAATATAGGCTTGTTGGGCCCTTAAAAAGGGATTTTATCTGTCTGAAAACAGCACCATCAGAAAAGGCACATTCCACTAACTCATCAGCCCAAAGGATGAATCTTCACCTCAGCAAAGTCAGGAAAATAAAGTCGAGCCGCAAATACTCTAAGCTTGAAGAAAACAGTTCATCACTCATCTATTCAGACACCAATAATATGACGAGTTCAAGAGGACTAGAAGCCTACAGCCATAAATGTGCTTGTGTGTCAATTGCCCCGTTTTTGATCCGCTAAATGGAAATATTTGATGCGGTACCTTCATGTTTGAGTAAAGCGTTAGAATTAAAGAGAGGACTGAAGGCTCATCCCTTTGTGAACAACATCACTTCTGTCATAAATACCATGGGACTATGAAGAGACACTCACAAAGGACTTTCGGAAAAACAATACGAGACGAATCTACGAGTCTATTGCATATTAGCCCAATTTATATTAGTCACTATCATGATTAACGTCACTATTTTCATCTTTTGCGTAATCTTTCATAGACTTTGTTAGAAAAAATAATTGATGTGCATTATGCAGTTTCGATATTTAAAAATATACAAATACACTTCTCTGAATTAAAAATGCTTTAAGGTATCCGCAGTCCAGCTTTAAGCCAAGGGGTGGAGAGTGTCGTGTCACAGTTGTAGTGGGAGGAGCCGTTTAAGCCACACCCACTAGCTAGAATAGCACCACCCCTATGCAATGCCCCACCTACTTTTTTTTTTTTTTTTTTACTACTTATTCTGTGGCAACTTCAGAAGGCTGTATAAATTGCCACCTAAAGCCATGCATATGGGTGCGAGTTCTACTGATCACTCCCCTTATTCAAGTAAGTTCAAATGCTGGTAGCGGCAGAGAAGTAACAGTTCTCAGCACATTGAAACAAAAGAAAAAAAAAAAGAGCCCCGAAGCTATTTGACATTAGCGCAAGGTTATTATTATCATTTCTCTTTTTTGGAAAGAACTAAATTACAGTTAACTCGCTAAAACAGAAATTTTATTTCAATATAAGAACAAGTACATGGGTATGGTCATTTGCCAGAATGGAGTACATTTGTTTTAAAAAAAAAAAAAAATTAGCGAGCAAACCGAACATCATCACACTGTGAAAAAGTCCCAAACAAGGCTCTTAAGTTCAATATTTTTGTCAACTGGTGAAACACTCCATGACAAGTAGAAATTGGCGTGGTTAACGTCCCCCGAATTACAGCACCACACCTCTTAGCACCTCGGGCATTTCGCCAAATCTGAGACTGTACAGCTTTTTAAGTGCAGCAATACATTTGTCAGTGATTTCTCAGAATCTCTCTTGCTCTCTCTCCACATATAAAAGCAGTTTGTTACGTAAAATAGCAGCTACACTGGTCGACATGTATAGGTGGCTATAGGGCAAAAAGACCACAGTGCCATTCACATTAAGGGCGATGTGAAAGTGTGCCAGAGGCCACAGAGTTAACAGAGATAACCCTCCACCAACCCCACTACAATCCAAATGCCTTTACTCAATACTCCCTGCCACCCCTGTTTTCGGAGGCACATTGGTTTGGTCTGTGTGGAATGCAAGTTGAATACACAAGGTCTACGAAAAAGCAGGGGTCTGAAAAAGAGAGATCAAAAGAAGTTTCAAAGTTTAAGCAAATGTTTGAAAATTCAAAAAGTACATTCGAAAATTCAAACATTCGAAATTCCCCCGACAATTTGAAAATCCTAAAGAAAACGTTCAAAAGTTGAAAGCTTTTGAAAGTTCTAAAGAATGTTTCAGGCACTTTATCTCATTTGAGTTTTGTCCGAGATCGTAATAGCAAACCGAGCCTTTTCCATACAACAAATCCGTGAGAGTATCCATCTCCTCTGTAAACTCAACCCAGCATTCCAGCCGTAAAAACGCATCGTTCATTTCGATAAAACCCGCCGTATTCATGCCGCTCAAGTTCTCTTACAAACTGCCACATACAACAAAACATTTTTAAAACGAAAGCATTCACTCATAAGGTACTGTTTGCATTGTGTAATTAAAAGTCCATGACAGAGCCGTCAATAATTGGCTTATTGCACTAAAAGGCGTATGGGACAGTTTGTATAATAGTTCACAGGGGTAAAATGTGAAATTAAGAAACCGATAAGTTAAATAGATCATTTACAGATGCATGCTTGACAATGCAAGTTAAATGCAACATTATAAATAAGCTCACAGGACATAAATGAGAATGAAATGTCTAAAAGCTGTAAATATTAAATGGATGACAGGCCTCTGAGTTGCCTTGGTTGGAATTATATGTGCACACACATACACATCGAGTGCGTCACGGTCACGCTCTGACCGATTCGAACTCTTGCGTTGTAAGCGCACAAAGCATTCGACGCACATACATAAACATATGGTTGACTACGTGGAAACTTTTTACCAACCCTTGGTTTCAAAGTTCAAAGTTCCACTTTTGGTGATTCTGCAGGCTTTAGCTAATCTGTCACCCCTGCTTAATGAGCGAGCCGCGAAGAAAGACGTCAGGAACCGCAAGGAAACCAGTAGTTCAATGGTAGGCGCAAAACTTTCCAGGCAGTTCCAGAAAGTTAATGTATCACAGAGGTATAAAGAATCTTTTGAAAGGAACTGGAAGAAAAGTGGTGTCTCCAACGTTCACAAAGCGGAATAAGACATGGACGCAGAATGAATGAGATGTAAAGGGACAAATATGGATCTCCGGCTGGTTGGAACAAAATGGAATGACATTTCAGTTGTCTTTTTTGCAGCTTCTAGATTCGAAAAACATGATTTACTAGTAACAGTTAATGGTAAAATATCAAGACTGGTCACAGATTAGCCCAACAAATGTCCAGAGGAACAGTGGAGGACCTAAAGTAAGATGTCATGGCAAACTATTAGCAAAACCTTGCACTGCCCTCTAGTGGCATTCCTCCAAAATCCGACTTCACCAAACCTAATAGAATACTAATCCTAAACCAAAAGGTGTTCCAACTCTGTTTGAACACACCTTCCTGTCATTTTCAGCTGACGTGACCTGAAGAGACTCATGTCCAGCTTCATGTGCGATTGATTATAGAAATCGGCATGAGCAGGGCTACTCTCTCCTGTCCTAAACAAATAACACTGCCTCATTCGCTGATCTAGCATGATTTGATCGAGCAAACCTTTAAGCTTGGTTTTGTGACCTAAGCAGGCAAAATTAATAAACAGATCTAGAAATCTAATAAATAATGGTATAGCTGCAATCTACACATTAAAAACAATCAGTAAGCAAAGGAGATTGGAAAGATTGGCTGTTTTTCTATTGCATAACAGTGCTAGTTCCTCCTGTAAGTTCTGTTACATTTGGTTCTCTTTAGCAGCCTGTGATTGGGAGAAGTCATCCTCCGTTAAGTGCAAGATGACCGGCGATTGACGGGTCTGTGGAGGCGGAGTTAAGCAAAGTACATGGTCCTCAGTGTGTCGTGGTGGATCTGCACAGCTTTGGCCAGGGCCTGAGGATCTCGGCCATTACTTTGGCCCGACACGTGGCTGCCTTCAGCGCTGTGAAAGATGAGAAAGCAAAGAGCGGAGGCTGAAATTTACACTATGAAATCATACATTTTCCCTGACAAATCAAGAAGATGCAACTTTATACAGTATGTTTGTACGTACACTACCATTCAAAAGGGTGTCACTATGATTTTTTTTTTCTGTTTTGAACAAAATTATATATACATATACCTCAACACAAAAACTGTGACTGTATGAATCTGACTGTCTCTTAGGTTGTTAGCTTGAATAATTCAACTTCCTGAATTCAAAACATCACTTTGTTAAAGTGAGCTAAAAAATCCGTCATTTCAATGATTCAAAGGAGCACCTATGGCAACCAGGAATATGCAAAGCCTATTCAAATCAAAAAAATCGGATAGAATTTCTACTATGTACCTAGAGATCGTCAACCAGGCTGGTAAAAATCCCTCACCTGTCATGCTCTTTATCCACTAAATGGTAACGGGCTCTAAAGGCCACCAGGTGGGCATAGTAGGCTGGTGCAGGGATGGAGACAGAGCGGGTACAGCGTACGTATGTGTGGCACAGCTGGTAGGTCAAAAGCTGGAACTCGTCGGCTGTAAAGCAGTTGTCATCCCAGAGCACGTGGTAGTGTGAAGGTCGGCTTGTACCCTGGGTAAACGGGGTTAAAAATCATTGTGATGAGACACATTTGGCTCACTTCTTCCAATTTGTGTAATTGTGAATGCCATTAAATCAACAATCAATCGAAAAACGGGCAATAATGGAATAAAAAAAAAAAAAAAAAAGACCTAAAAATGCACCAATACAATTGTGCTCATGGCTGTGTGTGTTCATACCTGTATTCCAGCATGACTGCACAGATAAAAGTCAAATTCATAAGGATGGGTGATATCTGTGTCCACTGTGGTACCTGCTGGAATGTTACCACTGCGGCCCACCTTTAAAAATAAATAAATGAAAAAGTGAGTGTGTGAGTTACACAAGTGAGAAAAAGTGACATGGTTTTCAAGAGAACTCTCTCATATTCACCCTCTCAGTTCGGTCAGCACAGAAGAGACGAGTGTGATGGCGTTTCTGTACGACGATGTAGGTGATTCCTGGTTGATATTCCTTCTCAAGGCTGATACAAGCTTCACGTATGGCCAGCAACTCATAGTACAACACCTACAAGGAAAGACATTAGATTAGTTGCTGCAGACCTTTAAAAATCTAATTTTTTTAAAGACCTGAGGACATTTATACCATATGAACAAAGAACATAATTACCCATTCTCAAAATACGTTGTATTAAATCTAATATGTAAACAGTACTCAACTCAGTACTCCATACTAAAAATATAAAAATAGTAAACAAATTGTAACATCTTAAAACGTGTGGATGCAATGTGACTGATCAAATGACTGAATGGCTGTTTGAAACAGTAGGCTATTTAAATGTATTCTTAAAAGCATTCTAAAAATCTAAATTATTGTATTTAATTTGGCTTCGTTCCCATAGTACCTAATTTAAATGTCTTGAGGCTTATTTTGCTCGACTTCATGGCTGTCGCCAACCATCTCCGAAACCAGTCATCATAGAGCTATCGAGAGTTAAATTTGCAGTCTCATTTTGCGTGCTCGAATTTGCCCACTCTCTTCTCCCAAGCGACTCACCCTCGCACTGTGACGTACTACGTAAAAAAGATGTACATAACAGAGTCAAGTTGAAAACTGGCTAGGCTACTACCAAAGACTTGGTGCTATACAACCTAAAAGCATATTTTTTTGAAATAAATGTCCTAAAACGGAATGCCTAGCAGAACAATTCCTATATTTAAGACTTTTTGATGGCCTTAAATCAGGAGATTCTAATTTCAGACTTTTAAGACTTATTAAATGCGCACCTTGTGCAGTTCAAGAATACTACATGGTTTTTAGCCCCATTAGAGCATTAGTGTAACATGCGATGCAGGCTAAGGGAAGAGAGGGGGCGCTGGAGAGCCTCACCTGTCTGAACTGTCCCTCCGACACGCCATCCCTGTAGAAGATGATTCTGGTGGGTTTGTAGTGGGTGGACTTGTAGAACTGAATGAGCAGCTCTCGCACCATGGACGCCAGGTCCTGAATCACTTCCTGTCTGGGCCTCTGGACACGGACTGTAGCACAGTACCTGCTGGGGTGAGCATCCATGCTACCCACCACCTGTTCAGAAACACAATTGAAGTGAGGAGAGGGAAAAAAAAATAAAAAAAAATGGCAGTATTAATTTAAAGTCACCATGAAATTAAAATTGCCAACTGTTATTTATTCATTTCTTTTTTTAAATTTATATGTCTGCATAATCTTTAATCAAAATAAAGATTCTCTCTTCTCTTTTGCAACAACATCTCTCGTCTAAGAAAGCGAGGGCGAGACAACTAGGGCCGTTTAACAATTAATCGCATTCAAAATAAAAGTTTGTGTTTACATAATATATGTGTATGTACTATGCACATTTATTTAGTATTTACAAACACAAACATGTATATATTTATATAGAATTTCAATTATACATAAATATTTATTGATTTTTATATTTTTAAATTCATTTCACTTATCATATACACATACATACATATACATATATATATATATATATATATATATATATATATATATATATATATATATATATATATATATATATATATATATAGATAGCGATATCAACCCAAAATTATCCAATCAATTCTCAGTGGACAAAATCAAGTCCCGCCCTACATTTTTTTTCTTGTTCAAAAAGCTGTTTCTCTCAGATACATGTCACAATAGGGAAGAAAAGCCTAATCACAACTTCATTTTCATGCCGACTTTAAAATATCCATATCCGTTCAAAAACTCTCAGGTCCCGTATTAATATTATACTACTTGAAATGTTGCAAATTATTATTATTATTTTATTTTTTTACGAATGTGTATAATGGGATTCAAATGTAAAGTATCTGAATGATATGTAGTTCTATATATGAATGGTGTGTATATGAGGTCTTTCTCACAGCAGCAATGGAGGGTTTCTTGCCGTCTCCAGCGGGCGGATGAGTGACATCAGCTCCCAGAAAAATGACGGGCTGCTGGAAAACAGATGGGCTAAAAAACACAAACAAGGTGTTTAGTACATTAAGGGCACTGTGTCCAAACCAGGGAACCAAGTTCTTAATATAAGTGGAATGGACTTTCTCTTACCGCTGATGGGGTACCAATATGTTGTTGATGCCGCCCAATTTGACATTGATCTTGAGACACAGGTTGGAGAGGGTCTGAGGGGAGGTCTTCACCACATTCTTCACCTGAACGCACTGAGTGGCCATTCCCAGAAGAGTGTCTCCAACACGTTTCACTTCCGCTGGAGAAGGAGAGCAAAGACTTCAGTGCAACAGCCAACAGCTTAAAGAATATATCATGGGAGACACCGAATTTAATTTAACAAAAACAAAACCCAAAGGCTGAGAGAGACACCAAGATGGCGCCGAGAATGACTGATAGGTTGCGAGCTCCTATTTGGTTTGTCAGTTGTCTATAATTTTGAAGTTTTTTGTGTAGGAGGCACATTGTATATTGGATACTACTTGCATATGAGTCCCTTAATATATATATACCGTTTATATTGTTAATACTGTATGTACATGTGTCTACTGTGCATGTACCCAATACTTGCTATCCATACTGCCATGCTGTGGAGATAGCACCAAAAACAAGTACACTTGTGTTCAAGGTGTTATGCATATAATTCAATTTGATTTGATACAGGTACAGACTGTACAATATGTTGAACTGTTGCACACATCTGGGTGTCACCACATTTTCTGTGTATTATTCTGTATAATACTGAATCATATTTCTTTACAATATATAATTACATATATAATGTCAACAGTACAATTATATTGTTTTTTTTAATGATACTTTCATTCAGCAAAGATGCATTAAACTGATCAAAACTGATAATAAAATCTTTTATAATGTTTAAGAAATTCCAATTCAAATGAATGCTGTTCTTTTGACTTTTTGTTCATTAAATAATGCTAAAAGAAATGCATCACAGTTTCAAGAATCTCAAGCATAACGGCTTTCCTGAGTAATAATAAGAAATTTTTCTTGAGCACCAAGTCAGGATTGTGTAACAACAAAGACTGGATTAATGGCTGCTGAAAACTCAGCTGTTATGCATTTTAATTTTTTTTTGTAACATTTTACAATAATTGCGGTTTTAATAATTGCTCCCGCCCGCCCCCCAAAAAAAGGTAAACATAAGAGACTTCTATCTAAAACATTAAAATAAAATCTTACCTACCAATTTTGAACAGTAGATTATAGTTATTTTGTTGTAATCATAAATATTTACTGTAAATATATTTTTTACATGGAAAAAAAGTAAAGATGCAATTGCATAGTTGATTCAGGCATAATTTAAGGAAGATTCATGCCACTAATCTAACCTAATCACGAGATGACCAAATAAAAAGTACATTAAAACGTGCCTGCATCTGTGCAAATATAGTTACCGTAGACGGGAGTTTTTCCGGGCAGTATGACGATGATGAGTTGTAGGCCAGCGTAGGTATTTTTCAGGTGACGGAACATGGGCTCCACATTATCTGCTCCCTGAGCGTATTTGCAGAAACATGGCTGGCCCTGTATGGGCATCCCTGCATCCTTAGAGATCTTCCGCAGCTGGTCTGTAAAGCCCCTGCAAAAAGACAAAGAGAGATACTTCAGTATTTCTGTTTTAATAAATAGTGCTTTGTTAATGACCAAAAGATGGTAAAAAGCTTTACTTGAGAACTTCCTCTCTGCATTGTCTCTGAGTGGCAAAGCAAGCAATGGCCCACATCTTGATCTCCACGCCAGTGTGAAACTGCTTGCCTCTCATGTCCCACACTCCATGGCTTGGGGTGGCTACTGTACGATTCTGTAACATGCATTCAAAGGTGGTCTTAATTTACTGAGATCAAATAGTGTACAAACTCACACGCTATAGGACGTTAATGTTTTGCCAAACTTTAATTACTTTATACAATGATACAACAGCTGGCAAAAAAAAAACCCTCAAAGTACTCAATTTGGGGTCTTAAAGGGACAGTTCTCCCAAAAATGAACATTGTCATCATTTACTCACCCTCAAGTTACTCCAAACCTTTATAAGCTTTTCTTCTGTTGAACACAAAAGGAGATATATTGAAAAATATGGGAAGCCAAACAGCTGATGGACCCCATTAACGTCCATAGTAAGGAAAAAAATGTAAATCAATGGGGCTCATCAACTGTCTGATTACCAATGTTTTTTAAAATATCTTCTTTTGTGTTCAGAAAGGTTTAGAACAACTTGAGGGTGAGAAAATGATAACAGAATTTTCATTTTTGAGTGAACTATCCCTTTAACGCAAATGAAAAATATTGAATATTTGAAAAATCTCTTTTTGTGCCACAGTACATCCTTTACTTGAATAATCCAAACCCATTTGAAATGTGGAAATATTAATCTTTTGTTAAAAGGCCCATCAAGCATACAAATGTCTACACTTGACAGACATAATCACCATTTACTTCCACTGCATGGAAAAAAAGCAGCTACGAAATTCTGATATTTGAATTTTTTTTGGGTTGCTGAAATCTCCTTAATCCTTAAAAACTACAAACAAATTCAGCAGTTGTATAAAAAAAAAAAAAAAAAAAATCATACATTAAACGCTTTATTAACAAGCTAGACATAGTCACAACATTTATACGAATCGCACATAACGGACACAAACCACACATAAAAATGAGAAAAGAATTTGTATTTTCCAAATGCAAAAGAAAGATTTGAAAACAGAACCAGCAAGCAATTAAACATGAGCAACAAACCACATTCCATTTAATGCAACAGACACAGCAACTAAAGGCCCGTTCACGCCAAGGACAATAACCATATAGTTCTAAGAATCTTTCTAAATATAAAAGTGAAAAATGATAGTCATGACATATTGTCAAGTATGGTGACCCATACTCGAAATTTGTGCTCTGCATTCATCCCATCCGAGTACACACACACTTAGTGATGGCCTTAGTCATAGCATTGAAGGTGACGAGAGTGCCGTTTATTCACACCTGCCGGTGTGGGAATCAAACCGGCAACCGGCATATTCAGCAAATGAACGACTGACAGCCAATCAGAATCAGTCTTGTGTAAAAGAGCTTTGGAATTTAAAGCTGCAGGCAATGTAACTGCAGCACACACTTAGAATAAACAGAACAATATTGTCTGCTGGTATGGATGCTAATATAATTATCATTACAGTTATCGTTCTTGGTGTGACCGGGCCTAAACTCTTACAAATTAGCATACATACTAACTATAATATCTAATGTTAAATATACACACAAACCATGCCCAATTTCTAGCATTCTAGTCAAACACAAACAAACATAAGGTGCATGAGTGAAAGGGGACGGGTACCAGAAAGTGTTCAGAGCTCACCCTGCCGCCGTACTGCAGCATGGGGGCGGGCAGGACACGACCCGTCACCTCCGCCATCTCGTCGCGGACACGGAATTGGAACTCCTGCACGAAGGGGTCCGAGTTGTAGTTGGCACTGCGCACCTATGGTTTGAGCAAGAGATGGCATGAGAGTTGGGACAGTTGTAACAGTGTTGGATCATTCACTTTATCATAAAAACTAGCAGAGATGTTGCGGTGTATCTTTTCACTTTTTTTTTATTGTGCAAGAACTTAAGCTGAACTCACCAGTCTGCTGATCTCCTCTTGTCTGTCTGGTGCCGAGCGGGCCGTGGCTTTGATCATGGTGGAGGTTTGGTTGTCAGTTAATTTCTTAATGCAGCGCTGGCCAGCCACAATGTTGCATACCTGAGTGGGGAAGAGGATGGCCAATAAGGGCAACATTAAAATGGATCAAGACATCAAAAATGGCCGTTAAATATCTAGAAATGATGATGTTGAAAAATCCACAAATCAGGGAAGAGATGGTGGCTGGCATCTGCGTGTGTGGAAGGAAATGGTAGCCAGCTTCCTGCTAACATATGGTAAGTTATCAGATCTCTCACCTCCAAAGGCAGGTACGTGTGTTTCTGTTCCTGCCCCACTTGCAGGCAAGGCAGATGGGGGTACTTGAGTTGTAAGTTGTACTTTTCCCTGAAGTATTGTGCCACTGTTCTCTCTACAGTCTGTCCACTTTCCAGCTGTAGAGGAAACCTGAAGAAGTAAAACATAAAATGAATGTGGCACTGGAAAGGCTAGATTTAAACAAAACTGAAAGATTCTGAGATAGTGTTTGCTTCTTAACATAAACAAGACAGTAAAATATTTCCTTTAGTGACACAGTACAGACTTATTGAGCTGTCTGAATCAAACCTCACATTCTCATAAGAATGATGCAAAAAGCAGCATATACACTTACGTCTGGTGGCTGGCTGGCCGTCGAGTAACATTACACACCCTGTACTTCCTCCGCATGGTGCCACAGTGGGTGACCTCCACCTTTAGACCTGATGAGAGGAGAAGATCGAATTTACACCACTATACAGACACACCTGGTCAGTTTACAGCTCAGCTCAAGACTGATATAGATCTAAGAGTATTTCACATTTAAATCCACTACAGTGAACATCATGTATCAACCCAAGTACCAAAATGTAATTTATGCAAAAATCAGAAGCAATTAGCAAATAAACAGCATGTCCTTTCCATGTAGCAAAAAGGAAAAAAAAATTGTCACTCACACATCTTTGTGTTTCCATCCAGCATTTTTATGTTATCCCAAAATGTATATAAAACTATGTGAATGGAAGCTGGCTATGGATAGTTTATATATATATATATATATATATATATATATATATATATATACACACACATACACTCTTACATTTATACATTATGTTTTTGCAGTCTGCATTTATTTAACTACCATGAACTAACCATGAGAAAAACATTTGTTACTGTATTTAGTAATCATGATCATGTGGCACGGAAGATTGGAATCACAGGAATAAATTACACTGTTAACACTACAATAAGGTTCGTTAGTTGGCATTAGTTTACAACATTAGTTAACATGTACTAATAATGAACAACTGTATTTTTATTAATGTTTTTGTGGAACCAAAATACATTTTATTCAAGATTTTTTGATGGAAAGAAAGATCAAAAGAACATAATTTTTTTTAAATAGATATTTTTTGTCTTTACAAGTAACGCATCCTTACTGAATAAAAGTATTAGGTTTTTAATAAAAATCATAATGACCCTAAACTTTTGAATGGTGGGTATATTGCCTTCAAGCTATACATAACTATAATTCACAATGGAATTCTGACAATGGCTCTAGCAGTGGATATCAATCAACATGGAGAAGTTACAGCAAAGTAAATTCAATAACTCTCCACCATGTTGTCCATTCACACAAACCTTTGATCTCTTTGGTGAATTTGACTCTGTGGGAATCAGTAAGAGGACGAGGCTGCTCATCGATGTTGTGGATATCCAGAACCTCACACATGAACTGAATCACAGGTTGAGCTTTGTAGAATGCCGTGGCAGACACTATGGGAAAAATAAACCTCGGTCAACGTTACACCAGCAGTTAATTAACTAAAGTCATGTGCAGGTCGAATGTCCCCAAAATATACTGTAAACACTGTAATGCTATTGAAAGTGGGACTTTCTGTTTGTCTGACAAATGAAAGACAGGTGATAACATTTTTTTTTAAACTTGGTGACGTTAATGGCACAGAAATAGCACACTTGATTTTGCTGAGACTGAGAGACATGAGTCATTATTCAATCTTTTTTTATCTTAACCACATAACCACATCCAGATTTGGTTAATTCAGGTGAAACTGTGTTTTTATAATCGTCTCTGACTTTACCATCAATGTTCAACATCATCTTCCACATAGCTGGTCTCACTGATTGGTGGAAGCCAAACCACACCTCCCTCCCTCCTCCCAGTGGGTGATCATAGCCCTCGGGGAAGAGAAAAAGGAGCGTCCCACTGGGGTGTACCTGAAATTAGAGAAGACAAATAACACAAATGTAACCTGCAGAACAAACATGTGCACTCCCAAATGATCCTCATCTAAACGCTTACAGTTTATGGTACACCCTATTCTTCAACAAAACGCTTGTCTTATTTGACTAGGTATGCACTGCGTAGCTGAAAACATAAGCACTTTTATTGTAATTGTATTAAATGCCCTTTATGATCAAGTAAGAGTACTCATGGGGAACTCTTACCTCATAGAGGGCAGATGGCGCAGAACAACATCTACAGCGTGTACGGGATTGGTGCTGATTGGCTTATCCAGCTCCAGTGGATCAGTCGTGCTCCGCCCTGTGAGGACCTCATGCAGCATGTGCCAGCTGACCAGTGACACGAATTTAATGGTGACCTTGAACAGCCTGTCCTTCCCACCTTCACCTGGCAATGTCACATCCAGGTCCACCTACAGATATTGCACAAATTTCCATAAATCAAAGTGAACGTGCAAAGACCAAGTCAAATGGCCTTTCCAAAAGGTCAAACAATGATGTTTTTCACTCTACCGTACTTCTGCCTACGTGTGATAATATCAATGTGATTATCTAATGCGTCGCTATTAAGAAGACGACCAGTTATGGTTAAAAAGTATATAGCTTTATTTATATTTTAGCTTCGCTAATTAAGACCCTCATTCCTCAACTGGGATCGTGTGGAACCCTTTGAAGCTCCACCGAAACTGCAATTTTGACCTTCAACCCCATTGGTAGCTGTTAAAGTCCACTATATGGAGAAAAATCCTGGAATGTTTTCCTCAAAAACCTTCATTTATTTTCAACTGAAGAAAGAGAGACATAAACATCTAGGATAACATGTGGGGCTAAATTATCAGGACACTTGAATTCTGAAGTGAACTAATCCTTTAAGTGTTGATAATTTGGTCATTGGTATTGCAAACATCTGTAAAGAACTACATTAGGAGTTATAAAAGGAATTTGACAATAAACGTTTAATCATGATAAGTATCAAGGTCTAATTTGTACCGTAAGGTACTTCCCACCAACCCTGGTGCCCATTTATGTGTCTTACCCCTCCTGTGGCCACTGGTAACGGCTGGGCGGTGTAGAGGCTTTTCTTGCCATCATAGACTGGCCTTCTGTCCCCAAAGATTGTCACCTTGAAGTGCTGCACCATGGAATCCACCACCTCCCTAGAAGACATAACAGAAAGAGTCATCATGGGTTTAATCAAACCAGCTTTCAAGCCAATTTTTGACAACAAAATTGACTATATTAATTCATGTGTCTCTTAGTTGTAAATAAGCAGTTTGTAAAAGAAATAATTTTGGCCAGTTATTATATAGTCTCAGTCTTTGGCACCTGTTAACTCGTCTTGGACACTTTTCCGGCTTGATGTCCACCTCGTACAGGTAGACGTCCATCTTGGGAATGTCCACCTGGAAGCAGTTGGCCAGCAGCTTGATGGCCTTCCCCATGGTGCCATAGCCTGGCCTCCGAGGTACGGAGAACAGGGGCGCAGCCCCAACGGCTCCTGTCACGAAAATCACAGGGGATTTCCATCAATATGAGTTCTCAAAACTTAATCCATTAGTTAGACTTTCAACATCAGTTATTACCACTGAACTAAGAGTGAAAACCTAAACAAGCCCCCACAAGAAATGATGTGTGAAAGCATGCAGCCGTCATGGTTATGATAATAATCAAGAAATTCAAGCCACACCAACCTTCGTACAGACATACAAGTGTTATTTCTCATTTGTCATCATTGACAATTCATGGAAATGAATTGATATCCAATTAATAATAGCGCATTCGTTTCTTGACAGTCAAAAAGAGGGGTGTCATTTATCTGATCAGAAATTTCCTCTAAATGCCTACTCACAGGAAACAGCATCACACCACACACATTACACTTTTACTCATACCATTATCTACCTGCAAAACAAAGAACGATCGCAATCTGATCAACTTGAATATTGAAAAGAACCCTTTTCCCCTGACATACGTATTTTTGATATTTCTGTATTTGTTATTAAATGAAATACATTTTATAAAATACTAATTATTCGAGAGTAAACATGGAATTTGTTTCTTTAAAAAAAAAAAACCTGCTGCAGTTTCTACTTGTTGCATTTGTTTTCTACAAAAAGGTTAGGGTTTTATGGGGACATTCCATAGACAATGATTTATATTTTAACATTTTCAACAAATACATTTTCATGTTTATAACTTAGGTTTTGCCTGATCCCCACACACACACACACACTTGTATCCTAATCTGGCTCTCTAATAAACCTGGCAATGTATACTAAAATATTGTTGGCTCTGTGACAAACTGCTTATGCTCCTCTATTGTAATATAGCTTTGGATAAAAGCCTTTACTAAACGGATAAATGTAAACATTGGAGTCAGGTCAGGTTGCTTTGCCCACCCCTCTTTTCAGGCCCCAGGAAAAAATTCCTAGCGCTATGTTGAGTAAACTTGATTCAGATTGTGAATGGGTTATAAACAGAAAGCAAGAGAAGGGCTCATCTCACTGAATTCTGCACTCTCATGAAAACTCCAGTAATAATAAAAAAAACTTTCTTAATAGTACAATGAATTTACACAGTGCATTTTCAGCGGTGTTAAAGGTTTACTTTCACCTCAGAATTAAAATTTCCTGGTAATTTACTCACTTGCTTATGTCACGTGTGACCTTTCCAACATGATTACATAATGCGTGGTACATCGCAGAGCAGTGCAAGATGAGCATTTGTGGTTAAAAAGTACTTTTTTTTTTTTTTTTTTTTTAGAAAACTACCAAGATAGACAAGACACCTCGGCTGGGATAGTGTAAAACCCTTTGAAGCTGCACTGAAACCGCAATTTGGACATTCCACCCATTGTACTCAAATAAAGTCCACTACATGGAGAAAAACCTTCATTTTTTTGACTGAAGAAAGACATAAGCATGTTGGATGACATGGGTGTGAGTAAATTTTCAGGAAATTTTACTTCTGAAGTGAACTAATACTAAAAGAGGATCCTGACTAACTTAGTGACTAGCACCTCTGATAGGTCGATTGACATCACATGCTCAACAGATATGATTGTGATTGGCTACAATGCTCAACACTTCTAAAAACAAGCTGTGAATAGAATCAACTCGATGCTCAAACGACACTAAAAGAGGCTTTCCACACTTGAAAGAGTTAACCCTGGGTCATTCTAAACCTTGAGTAAGCAGAATCCTAGGCCATCTTGCTTCACACTGCTCATAATTTACCCGGGGTTAACAATTAATCCTGGGTTTTCATAAACTGGTGTTTCACACTGTACATTCCTAAACACTGGGTTAATGATCTTACCTGCATATTTGCGGTGTCAATGTCATTGAATAAACGCACCACACAACCTTTTTAGCTTTAGTATTACGCTTCCTCGAATTCCAGACTGTACTATCAAGTTCATGAAAGAATGAAACGGTCTCTTTTTCACTAAAATTGTTTATCAGCATTGTAATTTTTCCTTTCAAACACAGAATTTCCTGTTTATATAAAATGCACAGTGTTTCTGTGACTGTCCAAAGCAGGCAAATATGAATATGAATAATTGGTGTAAAGCAGGGTTTCATAACCCCGGGCAAAAAGCGTCGCTAATCCCACTTATAAATGGTGAAACGTTCCTTTACTTGGGATTAAAAGAGGCGTTTAGAAAGACATAACCCAAGACATAATAAAAGGGCCATGTGAAAAGCCTTAAAGAGAGCTCAAACACACACAAGAATTTAAAAGCAGTGTAAATCAGCGGGTAACGAATATACCCCGTACTCCGTACTACAGAAATGCTGGAGCTGTCAACTTTTTTTTTTAGTACCAACTGGTACAAGCAGTACAAGTACGTTTGACAGTGTGTAACAGTAGACGAGACTGTTACTGCAGTTGCACAGATGCTTTACAGGGGGTTTACAGAACAAAACTTCTACCGAGAGGTGAGAAAGGGGAATTCGACTGCAACTGCTTCTTACACTTCCCAGTGTGCCGTTGCTATGCCGGCGGCACTCATGTGGCTTCTTTTCGCCATGGCAACCATGACTAAACTAACAACCAATTAAATGAAAAACAGCTGTTTCTATATATAGAAGCAGGTACAATTGATCTCATAGGTCACATGCAAGTTTACAACAACGTTTGGTCACAAATCTGATCATGAAAGACTTGATTGTACTGTTCAAACACATTCATGCTCACGAGTCTTTTTCTCACTTAAAAATCCCAGTGAGAGTGTGCTAAATATAGGGGTTTCTTGACATCATAGACTTAGAGGAACTGCATGTTTGACAGTGATGTGGTCACATACACTCAGCACGCTTTGAAAGCCTATTGTGTTTCTTGGAGTGTAACGCTCACTTAACTGGCAAATAGGTGACTGGCACATTTACAGGGGTTTTACTCATTCAGAGAATGAGACATCTCCTTTCGCATCATTTAATTATTCAAAGCTAACCAAGCAAAAGAATTACGGTTTAGTCAGACACTTTTTGCATTAGTCCATGAATAAGCTATTAATAACAGCCTGATATATCAGCCAAGCCAATTATTCTCAAATATGTCCAAGCGTCATATTAGTGCCATTGTTCGATCGGAAGCATTGATACATTTCCCTAATGGCTCGCTAATAAGCAATTTATGTTTTCAAAATTGAATCAATTCTCACTAAAATACCTTTAGATTTAAGTTCACATATCGCGCCTAAAAACACGTGGAAAGCGCGGCCGCGTCGCTTCCTCGTTTTGCAAGCGTTCGGGAGCTCGCGCTTCTGTTGCGTCTGTGGTTGCTATGCAACCATGAACAACACCCTCCACTACTACGCAGAAGTTTAAATGGATTCCCATCACCGAAAAGCCCTTGCAGTAGCTCTTGTACAGGATTTATTTCTGGAGAAGAAAAAACCCCGCTGTGTTTTGGGTGCACCCTATCCTTCAAAAACATGGAGAATTTCACAAACTTGTCCAAGAGCTCTTGTCACATGACATATTGTCAACATTCTGAAAAGTTGAGATGTTTTCATCTCGCCGCGGCACAGGCGCGCATGGAAAAAAACGAGCGCGCCGGAATAGGATATAATGAATATGCGCGCGGAAAAACCTATTATCTTTCTTGAATGTATATTTGATTAGAGACTTCATTGCTGTTACTTATTGTTTTTTTTTTTTTTTTTGCGTTTATGTCTGCCTTTGAGATTTGTAAGTTAATATTGTTTGTTCAATACTTATTTTGTATGTAAATTTGAACTTCAATAAAAAAAGGGGGGGGAAAAATGCGCGCGGAAAAGACGCGATATGTGAACGGCCCCTTATGTGAACTTTTCCACTTTTAATGTCTATATGCATGTTCGCGCGAAACTGTCTGAACACGGAGCTACATTGCGCATGGGTCGAACCGTGCGACGCAAACACGAACCGAACGGTTTCGGGTGTTTTTTCATGTATCGTGTCACTCCTAGTTGATGCACAGTGGTACTTTTTGCACTAGCTTTTCGCGGACCACACTTTCAGAATTACTGATCTAGACAGAGGCAATTGACTGATACTTTTAGACGCCGCACCATGCTTGCTTATTTCTAAATGCAAGTTATTCAGTCCCAATAGATCTGTAAAGTGTTTTGGTCCGTTACTAACCTGAGCGTAGATTTGAGGAGTTATGGACTTTAAGTCATCTACTAGAGTTTACCATGTCAGAATGAATCAGAATAAATTCAAACATAATTTATAAACCAGGCAATAAAACAATAATTCAAATGCAATTCAAAGAATAAAACATTATACATCAAATCAATAATAAAAGAATGTAGAAGTATTTACCTGGCAGTGACATAGTCTACACACAGCGATTGTGCGGGAGATATGTCCACAGATTCCCTGAACCTTATGCCAGCTCTCCCTAAACACCCAGATAATTCAATAAGACCAAATGGGTGTGTCTGAAATTGTAAATAGGTTTTGGGCCCCTGTTCAGAGGGTCACAAATGGGCCATCAGTTTGAATGGGTGATTGGTACCTGTAGAAGAGGCCACTTATTTGCATACAGGAGATTGTTTGAATGAAGGATCTGGGGGCATGCACACCTTTAGTGGCACACAATACATCTTGCTTTCTAGAACTTCTAGGAAGTTCGTTCTATGTCTGGGAGAATGAGACCATTTTACCAGGCGCACTGAGACATTTCAAATGATACCAAATATGTATATTCACTTGTTGTACACATTCAGCATTGCATGGATTTGGATTGAGGGATAAGGATGGGGAACAGAGAATGATGAGAGGGTAATGGTGAGGTGTGAACTGCTCAGCATGGGGCGTCTTGGATGGTGCCGTTACTTATGCAGGAGAGTGTTCAAATGTTGATTTGTCAGGAAAGTCCTTTGTTCTCATAGGGAAAAGTCGTCCTTCAGTGCAGACAAATCGACTCCAGCCTTACACCACAATATGTATATTTTCACCACTAGAGCTCACTTATTCAAAACAAAGGCGTAGCTTGATTTTGCGGAATCGTGGGATGTGTTGCCTTCACGTCTACAGCCGTTGGGGAAGAATCGGAATGGGAGTTGGGCAGAAATAGGGTTTCATGGATGAGGTTATTTACATTACTGTAGTATGAAGCAGAGCAGAAATTGACAACGAAACGCGAGCATGACAGCAGTGGAACTTTTATTCTACAGTCGCCACTTCAGCTTCTTCCAGTCATTGGTATGTGTGGTAAAGCAGTGCTGTTTATCATATTAGATACATTCGAGTGTTTAATCTTGTTATGTTACTACTCTGCGTTAGCTCGGCGGCAACTATGAGACACTTGTTGCGCGCTGCAGCAAGCTAGATCGATATCAGGTATGGTAAAACATGGTATTCGCTGTACATCAAACAAAACGAGATTTAAACTATGAGACTTACTGTGTTGATGTATATAACATGATTCGTTTTCTGTCAATCAAAGCATCCATTCAAACAGCTCACCTGTCTAATAATACACAATATATTAAAGAGTCTTTGGTGTTTCCATGGTTTCTACAAAAATTATGTCATTGACAGGTGACACACACTCCATATCCTGGTTAAAATAGCTTTTTCCCAGGATTTAAAAATTCTTGGAAACATTTGGGATGACGGAAGTGCACAAGTCGACAAAATACATAACAATGTTCTAGTGGTTTTTTGAAATTGTTACCCAGAGATTTTACATACTGTCCCTTTAAATACATTTCCATTTAAAAATCCTATGAGATCCTTCAGATTTATAAAGCGGTGATTGAGTGACAGTTGTCACGGCAACGGACAATCAGAAACTCGCCCCACCCCCCGATACACACTCCCACCGGCAGCTCGAGAACTGACGCACCTGACGCACGCAGCACCTGTGCGTGACAGCTGTGCCACAGTATCGTGACGTCAGCAGAGCAAGGGAGTCAGTTGGATCTTCCAAATACGGCGTATGATCGCCAAAAAAACCCAAAACCATAACCAAACTCTCGCAAAAATGCGGCTGCTACACCCAAACATACATGAGCAGTCAATATCTTAATGTAAATGCTTATTCATATCTCGGAAAGCAGTTATTAGTAAGTGACTTTAGCCAAGCATTGAACGTGTTATGTCTCAAAGTTACACCGAGTCAATACGTCATAGCACGGAATAGACAATAATCCTAAATCGGTTTGAAAACACCAAGAGCAACGTAACGTTACCTGTAGTTCCGATTTCCATTCATGAGGTCTCTATCCGGATTCTAGCCGGCTCCGGGGATCAAATACCGTTGGTTTAAAGCCGCCGAATATCCTCCGTAAACCGACCTACACTCCGGGTCCTGCCGCGGATGTTGAAGCGGGCCGCTCGGAGGCTCTGCTCCGGTCCACCCAACCAGAAGCCAGTCAGTCAACCAAAAGGCACGAACTCCCCAGCGTGTCTCCTACCGTTTGTCGTATAACCGCTACCGGTTGACAAGACTCCGAAGAAAATATGTTTAACAGCCGTTGCGAAAACAGAGTTTGTCAGGAGCCTCGAAGCATTCGCGGTGTCTTCTAAAGTGACAATCTCTTATCTTTTAAAGACATACATACATATATGAGGCTTCGAGCTTAATATCCCTAGTTGAGTGGAAATTGTGTCTTTTATTCCACTCGCTTTAGACCGAGTTTGCCAGCGGCGGTTGACGTCTCATCGACTCAGTCGGTGTGTTACCGGTTTGCCTTGGGTTTACCATCGCTGTACAGTCAGGGTGTGTTGCCAGATCGATAATAAAACAACCGAGCTGGTGTGATAAAACTAACTCAGAATAAGCAATTTGCTTCACCAAAATTAGCCTAGATAAGATTATTTGTGTTTTTTATAACTGTGTTATGAAAATAAGACACTAAAACCCCAATCGCTCATTCATATAAGCGAGTCAAGCTACTTTGTGAAGCAACAAGCATAAGGTTACATTAAAAATGCTTAAAATATGCGGATATGGCAACACCGAATCAGGGAGACCCACAGGAAATACCAAACGCAGGAAACGCCGTCACTTCCTGGCATAATGTCATTTATTTGATCCGCCTTTTATTGTTAATTAGTTTTGAACATCAATGGAAAAAAGGACTCGCTATAAAATGTTTTTATTGTGAAGAAAGGAAAGTTTCATAAATTGTATTATTGATTTTATGTCCACTTTAAAGTATTTTAAAAAGTTTTTTTTAAGTTTTAAAGAATTTTAAAAAAGTTTTTTAAGTTTTAAAGAATTTTTAAAAGTTTTTTAAGTTTTAAAGAATTTTAAAAAGTTTTTTACGTTTTAAAGAATTTAAAAAAAGTTTTTTAAATTTTAAAGAATTTAAAAAAAGTTTTTTAAGTTTTAAAGAATTTTTAAAAAGTTTTTTAAGTTTTAAATAATTTTAAAAAAGTTTTTTAAGTTTTAAAGAATTTTAAAAAAGTTTTAAAAAAGACAAGTTATTTTTTAGTACTGTCTTGTACATGTGCTTCTCTGTTCCCATTTATTTTACAATTTCTTCCTTGCTCTTTCTGTCTATTTCTCCGTTTATATCCCATTTACTCTTCATTATTGTGGTAAGCTTCAATATTTTGTTTTTTAAAACAAAAAACAAATAACTGCAATACATGTGGAAAACAGTAAGTGTGCTACAAACTGTGATCTACAGGTGGCAGCAGTGAGTTGAGCATGTGTGCCATTACCAGAGAAGAAGATTGTACTGGGATGTGTTCTTCGCTATAAACGTGAGAACAGTGTCTGGTGGTTTTAATTAACTCTTTTGTACCGTGATCTATAAAATAAATGATTCATTTAAATATGAAAGACTACAGAACAAATCAATGGCTTACATATTGCAGTATGTAAATAATCAGCAGCATATAGTGAATGAATATTTATGAACTACAAAAAAAAAAATCAAACCCTTTTTATGTTGGATTTTGATTCTTTCATAAATGCGACTGATTGAGCTAAAATGCAGCTAGTATTGAGATCAATAACTCCTATATGTAAACGTTGAGCTGCTCACTATCATGTGAAATACTCTTTCAAGGTAAACAAGTGTAGTTGCGGGTCAGTTATTGGTCAGTAACTTTAAAATGCTTTTTGAATCTTCTATATTTGCCATCAGACCATAGGCACTGATCCGAATGACTATACCCTTACAAAAAACAACTGCAGTATATTGAAGTAGAACTGCAGTACCAAGTAGTTTAACTGCAATTTAATGAAGCACAACCATAGATTTGCAGTATAATGAAGTATAGTCACAGTACAACTGCAGTAAATCTGTAGTATAAGTACAGCTGCAGTAAAATGAAGTACAACTGAAAGTTGCATGAAGTATAAAAACAGTATAACTGCAGTTTTATTTTACTAGTACTTTAGATGTATTGCAGTATAGTTGCACTCCAGTAAAACTACAGCCATTTTAGGTTATACTGCAATACTGCAGTTTTTTCGTGTCCGAAAAACTGCATTTTTCTATATGTAACAAAAACTGTAGTATTACTTCTAAAAAACTGCAGTAATCTTTTGTAAGGGTATTTTATTTATTGACAATTCTGCCTAGGATTGATTATTCTTAATGCATGTCCTAATGTTTTCAGAGGGATGGATAAAATCATAACCTGTTTCAGCAAGTGCCCAGATGCTTCTGTTCGGCTCATCTGTTTTCCATGGGCAGGTGGAGGCTCGATCCACTATGCTCGCTGGGCCAAAGCTCTCAACAGCTCTATTGAAGGTAAAGGTGGATATAAATTAGAGATGCACCAATTCAAAATTTCTCCACTGTTAGCAAACTGTGAACATTGGATAACTTTACAGAGTTAAATGCAACGTTAAGCGTCTGGTGGAAGCTAGTTATTGTAACGAACTGCTCCAAGAGACAAAGGCTGAGAATCCAAATGGAGTTTTATTGGAAGCGTGATCCATACTCGAGGCCCAAAACAGGCCACAAATTCACAGGAAGGTACTACAAACAAACATCAAGGCAGAAGCAGACAGGGAAATCCAAGAACAGGCAGAGATCAAGAAACTAAAATACAGGAAACCAGTTCAGTTTGCAGCACTCATGACGACCGGGAATATATATGTGGCATTCATGAAGGCTGGAGACTCTGATGAGATACCTGTAAAGGCTGGAGACTCCGGCGTAGCGTCTACGGCTGGAGACCCTGATAGGCATCCACGACGGCTGGAACTTCTGGTGTGGCAACCATGATAGCTGGAAGCTCAGATGCTCAGTAGCGGCCATCTTGTCCGAGGTTACAGGTGTAGCGGCCATGATGGGACGAGACATATTTAATGATGGTATGGTGGCCATCTTGAACAGGGACTCTGGTATGGCAGCCATGTTGTGAAAAGACTTTGGTGTTGGAACCTTAGGACAGGAAAGTTGGGTATTTACTGCCCCTCCACAAAAAATGGTCAGGGGAAATGTCCTCCTCTACTTCGCTGACAGTGAAGGAGGAATCAGCCAACAACAGAGCATAGTCCATGTGTTGTTTTAGAGCAAGTTTGTTCTTTCCTCTTGGCATACGTGATCTTATGGGCTCATTTAGGCCATGACAATACAAGTCCTTAAAAACGACATCTTTCCAGTTCAAACGGTTGGCGAGAACACAGTTATCTATAGTATGGGTACCTTGACGTAGAAATAGAATTTCTTCTGCAGGATCCAAATGGGCAAAGTCTTCTCTAGTGTAACACTGCAATTCTGAACATTCTCCTGGTTTCCTGTATTTTGGTTTCTTGATCTCTGCCCGTTCATGGATGTGTTTCTGCCTTGTTGTTTGTTTGCCTTCCTTTACCTGTTTTGGATCTTGAGTGTGGATTACCCTTCCAATAAAACTGCATTTGGAAGTTTTGGAGCAATTGCGTTAGAGTTATTTTAGTTTATACATGTTTAAATATGGATATTTTTCTTGCAAAAACCCATCGCTTTGCTTCAGAAGGCCTTTATTAGCCCCCTGGAGCTGTGTGGATTATTTTTATGATGCATGGATACATTTTTGGGGGCTTCAAAATCACGCCCCCCCATTCACTACCATTATAAAGCATGCAAGAGCGGGGATGTTTGTCTGAAAGAAGATAGGATGGCTTGAGGGTGAGTAAATCACATTTTTGGGTGAACTAACTCTTTAAAGTTTTAGTAATCCTTTAACGTCGCTGTTAATGCGCATGAACTGTTTCTGCATATTCAGCGCAAGACATTTTCTTCACACACAGTATGAATTGCATTTTGACACTTTTTTTTTTACCTAATTTAATTGAATTATTCATGTATTTACAGTATACTCAGTTCGACTGCCAGGAAGAGAAGGGAGAGCCAAAGAACCATTTTCCCAAAATATGCAGGAAATCATTGAGGAGGTCATAGGAGTGATACTTCCACAACTCAAAGAAAAGCCATTTGCACTCTTCGGACATAGGTATGGTAAAGTATACAGGAAATAATGACAGGGTTTTAAAAAGGTATATAATGTCCAAATCCTGATTTGTAGAGCCAGGACATGATAGACAGTGATAGACAGTATAATAACGCAAATATACCTTTTTTCTGTAGTTTCGGAGCTATGACCTGCTTTGCCTTTGCCGAGCATGTAAAGAAAGTCTACAACCTCGAGCCGATCCACATGTTTCTCTCTGGAGCCTCAGCACCATACGTAAGTGTGATCTGCTCTGTATTGTCATATCTGTCAACTGTGAAAGGAGCTGAAAATGATGAGAAACCCGACAGAAACATTTGCCAAATGAAAACAAACATGAAGCATGATCATGTGGAATACACAAAACACAACATTGAGTGGGTTAGGGTTTTGTTTGGTTGCGGAGGTGTGATCTTTGTATTTCTTTCTTTATTAGAAATATTATACATGTATGTATACATTTATTTAAATGTATATTTATGTAATAAAGTTATGGACTTTTCTGTAAGTCTGAAACAAGACTGCAGGCACCAAAAAGAAGTCATTTGTCAGATCAAGAGTTTCTTATGTGGGTAACGTCTATTGGAGGCACACCACCGGAGATACTGGCCAATGATGAGCTCGCCAAACTCTTCTTGCCTGCGCTGAAAGCAGACCTCTATATAGTGGAAAACTATAGGTGGGTTTTTGAAAATATACAGACAAACAGACAGACTTTTACTAGTGTAAAAAACCTCAACATATGTGGCATGAGATAACTTACATCTTTACTATAAAATATAATGTATCTGGCAGGTGCAGCACACCATCAGCACCTTTCCTATCAAGTCCAGTATCATGCTTTGACGGGAAAGACGACGCACCCCATGACTTACAAGGCAAGTCCAGACATAGGGGGCAGTTTTTACAAGCTAAAACAAACTGATTATTTGTTCGGTGTAATAAAAATGTCATGAATTTAGCATCATTCTACAAATGTGCAAGTCTTCTATTGTGTCTCTCTTGCTTTTACAGCTTGGAAGAGCATGACAAGTGGAGACTTCACTGTACAGATGCTTCCTGGATCTCACTTTTACTTGAAAGAAGCAGCAAATGAAAAATATATACTGGACTACATCACGAAACATCTTGAGACCGCAGAGATGGACTATCTATAGAAACTATACATGTACTCGTAATTCATATTCACTGATGAAACGGTTTCTGATGATTGTGGGAAGAATAAAAATTACAACAGACCAAGAGGAAACCAATTAATGCCCAGAAGTAATCAATCATTCCATTAATTAACACTGAAACATTCATGAACTACTTTGACCAATATATCATAAGATAGTCATTTTTGAGGATTAAAAAACTGAAATATCAAGTAATAAACCTCAAACCTGTGAAAATGTATAGCTGAACTATTTGTATAACTATAATTATGAAATAAAACAGACTGAGCTTGTTTCTTCTCGTGCTTTATGTTTTTTGGTTGGGTTGAAAAGACTTTTCCCTTCGGAATTTTGACAAAAATCATTGCCCAATTATTATTTTTACGCTTAACACTCGGTAAAAGATGTTGTGGGTGCTTGCTGATGGTGGATCCCTTACAAAAGATTACTGCAGTTTTTTAGAAGTAATACTACAGTTTTTGTTACATATAGAAAAATGCAGTTTTTCGGACACGAAAAAACTGCAGTATTGCAGTATAACCTAAAATGGCTGTAGTTTTACTGGAGTGCAACTATACTGCAATACATCTAAAGTACTAGTAAAATAAAACTGCAGTTATACTGTTTTTATACTTCATGCAACTTTCAGTTGTACTTCATTTTACTGCAGCTGTACTTATACTACAGTTTTACTGTGACTATACTTCATTATACTGCAAATCTATGGTTGTGCTTCATTAAACTGCAGTTAAACTACTTGGTACTGCAGTTTTACCACAGTTCTACTTCAATATTCTGCAGTTCTTTTTTGTAAGGGATGGCACGTGATATATTCGATTCAGCAAAAGCTCTAATAACGTGGCTGAGACGAGTGATTATAGACGGTAAGAAGATGAAATGGTGAGTGAGTAATTGTTGAGCGTTGCTATGCTATATAAATTATTCAATAAGCTGCGGTTGAGTCACCCTGTTACCAGGACACCCGCGTACCGTCTTTACGGTGAACTCTCTACAGCAGACAAACAAAACATCTGAAAGTTTCATCCGTGTCGGTAAGTCACTTAAATGTTTTCTGGCGGCTTACAAATAACATGTAGCCTTTTTTGTCACAATTTTGACTGTAAATGTATATGAATATAAGTCAAAGTTCATATTTTAGGAGATGAATTCCATCGAACTTTTCTGCAGTTCGCTTAAATATGTCTGAATTAAATACATGGATAAAACGGTGTATTTAAAGGGACAGTTCACCTGAAAATTAAAATGTTATCACCCTCGTGTCGTTCCAAATGACTTTCTTTCTTCCGAACACAAAAGAAGATATATTGAAGAATGTAACCAGACAGTTGACAGTAGCCATTGACTTCCATAGTATTTTTTTTTTCCCTACTATGGAAGTCAATGGCTAGTGTCAACTGTCTGGTTACATTCTTCAAAATATCTTCTCGTGTTTTCAGAAGAAGAAAGAAACTCATTTGGAACAAAATGGTGAGTATTGTAAATTTTGAGTATTGTATTTTATTGTAAATATTTAATTCAATCTCAAGGTTTGGAACAACTTGAGGTTGAGGGATGACAATTTTCATTTTTGGGTGAACTATCCCTTTAATTGTTAATTAGCAGTGTTTTTATTTATTATTTTATCCTCAAATTCTGGTGTTATCTAACATCTATTTTTATCCATTAATCTGCTGTTTCACGCAGAATGGCTTTAATGTTCTCTAAACTCACTCTGGCAATGCGCAAAGACACAATAATGACTGAAAATCTATTATATATATATATATATATATATATATATATATATATATATATATATATATATATATATATATATATATTTATAAAAGAACATTTATTCACTTGACATGTTTTCACCAGCCAACAGAACTGCTATTGTTTTCAGAGCTTTCATGAACTGAAGTGTGTTAAATTGATTTCATTCTTCTCTTCGGCGTGATATCTTTTGTGCAGTGTGTAAAAACAACAGAAAACTTTTCACAAAAGTTACTCTCTAAACACGTTTTAAAAAGATTATTTATACCTTGTTTTTAAAAAACAGAGTCAGATTGAGTAACTGATGCTGTGCTGTTGACTTTGATGACCCCGATATATATCTGAAGCTGTTAAAAAATAAAACTAAAATGATTTCTTGGGTATGAAACAGAGAAGTTTAACAATTAGCAAACATCTTATTAATGTATTTGATGCATTAAAAAAAAAGTTAGAATAGTAAAACACAAACAGACGCCTTTAGATTGAGACGGTTGGCCTGTTTACCAGAACTACTTCTTTTGTGTTTGTCTTCTTTGTTTCTATGGGACCAAATACCAGCAAACATGGCCACCCTGAGCTCGAAGCCAAGCATGCGTTACAGTGTGTCTGACTGGGCGACTGACAATAAACAGATCTCAGATGCTGCTGAGCACAAGCGCAATATCTCACACGAGATACGGCAGGCAGGAAGAGCTCTGCGTAACGAGACGACCAATAAGGTAATGCATTTAAGATGACAGATTGACAGGTAAAAACATTACCACTAATGAATAAATAAGTAACACTTTGTTTTACAGTGTCACTGTTACACATCTTACGTCTAACAGTAAATAATAACATAAAATTATGCTTAATTATAAGCAAGTACTAAACTTCAGTACTGTTTCTCAGTGTGTCACTGCACTGTAACAAGGACAATAAAGCTTAACCAACAAATCCTTTGCTGGTTTTCTCTTCCCATCAGACAAACTGGGATGAGTATGACAGCAACCGGCGACTGAGTGACAGAATCAATGACGTCACACGCTGGAAGGAGAATCTGAAAGCCTGCGCACAGGAAGTGGATGCAGAAATGGAGGCACTTACTCTGGTGATTAATGTCATGTGTCCCTAAAAGGTGCAGTGTGTAAATTTGAGCCGCATCTAGTGGTGAGGTTGTGAATTGCAATATAGAGAAGCTACGGTGGCCAACACAGGACAAAGATGTCGTCGTCTGAGACAGACAAGAGTTGTCGTCAAGCAAACGTGCTCTGTAGAGAGGTTTGTCCGTTTAGGGCGACTGTAGAAACTTGCTGCCGCAAAATGGCGTAACAGTTCATTATGTAAGGTCTTTATACACCACTGAAAACATAATTATGTATATTATATTGAATTTATGTCAGTAGATCCTCTTAAAATTTACTCAGTGCACCTTTAAGTATCTAACATACCTGAATGTCTTTGCAACACTGAAAAAACAAATTGGTGTACATGTAGAAACAATTTTCATTCAGAAATTGCTGTAAAGAAACGTCAAGTAACACACTGAATTAAACACTAAACACTTCAAGGAATAGTTCACCCAAAAATAAAAATTATCCAATGATTTACTCACCCTCAATACATCCTAGGTGTATTTGACTATTTTCTTTCAGACCAACACAATCAGAGATGCATTTAAAAAATATCGTGGATCTTGCAAACTTTATAATGGTAGTGAATCAGGGGCGTGTTTTGAAGCCCCCCAAAAAATGCATCCATCCATCATAAATAAATCATTCATCTGGCTCCAGGGGGCTACTAAAGGTTTTCTGAAGTGAAGCGATGGGTTTTTTAAATGAGGAAAATATCCATATTTAAAACTTTTAAAGTAAAATAACCAGCTTCCGGCAGATGCCCGTTCACATCGATTTGCACATCGAGGATAGAGCAAAACAAAACACCGGTTACGAATTAGAAGTCTAAAACAATACATTTTACAGAGAAATGTCAGAGGATTTCGATATGAGAGAAGAAGAAGAGCTTGAGTTTGTTGCCCAGCCATTGTTGCTCCTACATCCTGCGTCACACATCGCGTCAGGAGTTACTAATTTTTTGGCGCGAGTTGACTTGCGTAGTTTACGTACGGTCGTCTGCCGGAAGCTAGATATTTTACTCAATAAAGTTTCAAATATGGACATTTTTCTTATAAAATCCCATTGCTTCACTTCAGAAGGCCTTTATTAACCCCCTGGAACCATATGGATTATATTTATGATGGATGGATGCATTTATTTTGGGCTTCAAAACACCATAATAATGCTTGAAAGAGCCAGGATTTAAAAAAAAATCTATAAATATATTAAATTCATC
Source organism: Opsariichthys bidens (assembly GCA_037194245.1). Classification (NCBI taxonomy): domain Eukaryota; kingdom Metazoa; phylum Chordata; class Actinopteri; order Cypriniformes; family Xenocyprididae; genus Opsariichthys; species Opsariichthys bidens. The sequence goes on from CM074306.1 coordinate 4,604,644, forward strand.
TGAAAGAAGATAGTCGTATACACATTTTTGGGTGAATTATCACTTTAAATAGTCTTTTCTTGTAAAATGTACTCCAATAATCTTATTTATTCAGAATTATTTTACTGCGAAGAAATGTATCGTAAAATATATATATATATATATATATATATATATTTTTTTTTTACGATATATATATATATATATATATACATATATAATGCAATGCAAGAAAAAAATAGTATTTTAGAAATGCAAAAATATCTCAAGTGTATTCATGAACCCATAAAAATTTTTTAAGTCCAAGGAGGAAACAGAACGAGCCCTTGCAGCCACTGTTCTGCCCCTTGAAGTTACTGCAGAGTGCCTGACCCTGAGGGAAGGTCGTCGTGGAAAGGAGCTGGTCAGTGACCCCGTAGAAGCTGAACTTAAGAAGGAAGTAGAGGTGATCGATGGAGCACAACGCAGCCTTCAGCAGTGCGTCGATCAGGCCTTCGAACAGCTGTGGTAAGTGTAGTACTACATTTACATAGACGTTAATTGGTTTGAAGCACTTAATAGCAGATGGATGGGCAGATGTGACTGACAAGAGGGAAAACGCATGTGGTTTTTGTTGCCTCTTATGAAACACAGCGGGGTAATAGTTTGCCATAAGTAAATTTTCATTAAAAAGGCCTAATGTAGGCTTGTAGTCTTATATGAAATAGATTTGTGTATTTATTAGCTTTTAGTTATTATGAAGACTATAAAACAATAAACCTAGAACCCTATACAAACATAATTTCTCACAAAACATTATTTAAAAAAAAAATACAAACCATGGAATTTCTTTTAAATATGTTTTGGTCAGCCATAGACATAAGCTACTAGATAAAATGAATTTCTGTAATTTATATTATTAGAGTTAAAATAGAATATTATTTCTAGTAACTTATTCAGATTGAGTTCTGCTTAATATAATTAGTTTTTGAGTTCACATCACAAATATTTGTTATGTTGAATCTAAACTTCTAAACTAAACAAACTAAAAAAACTAAACAAACTAAACTAAACTAAACAAACTAAACTTCTAAACTAAACAAATCTAAACTTTTTGAATATTTTAGCCATTTTCACTGTTAGGTTTTACGGTGAATCTGCTTTGTTTGATGACATGACAGTGAAAGTTAGATAAATTATTATACATCATATCTCACTTGATTTTTGCCTGTTGATATGAAGACGATTAGGTGGTTTCTAATCTCGGCAGATCTTCTCAGTCGTCTACAGGAAGCAAGGCAACAGCTGACCATTGATCTTCAGGATAAAATCGAGGCCCTTGATGTGGACATGTCATGCTTGTCTCTCACAATACGGTCACCTGAGATCTCCCTGAAGCCCAACCCCACAAGGGTGCCCCCCGGGTGAGCATATACATGCGTTTGGTATAACATTAATAATGCCCAGAGACCCCCAAATTGGTGTGTAGTTTAAAGTCACCATAAAAAGGAAGGTGTGACTGTCTTTTCTTCTCTATTGTGACGTATATCCGAGTTCTCAAACAAGAAAAAATGTAGGGTAGGATTTGATTTTGACCATCAGGAATTGATTGGATAATTGTGGTTTGCTATTGGTCGATCTCATGTGATTGACAGGTTGTCCCGCCCTCGTTCCTGTTAACACGTCATCAGAGAAGTGATGTTGCTGCAAGAGGGAGGGGAAGTTATTTTGATTAAAGATCACAAGGGCAGATGAATTTTAAAAAAATGATGTACACATATAAATTTATAATAAATATTGCAATATTCCATTAAAAAAAAAAAATTTTTTTTAAATAATTGTCAATCCTCTCTGGTAATGATATCATTAATTTATGATATCATTAAGTAAAAAATTATACACTGTTTTTATACTTTAACATACTTAAACACTGTAAAATAAATCATACAAACAATATACATTTTCTAAATAGCAGCTATTTTTAGTTTTTTGATGATTTGACAAACTAAAAACATTAATTTAAATGCGCTAGAAAATTATAAATATCATACATATTATTATAAAAGAAATATAATTGGTTTGTTTCAAAGGAAAATTATTTGAAACTTTAATGTACTAATATAATATAATATAATATAATATAATAGTGTGTTTTGTCCACTTTGTTTGCAGTTCCACAACTCCCCAGCAGTGGGAGCAGTTCAGCCAGTATAATATTACCCGAGCCAAAGAAGAGATGCAGGCCTCTGTGCAGATAAGAGAGAATAACAGCATCTCAAGAGCACAGGTGCAATACCTGGTCTACAAATTTAATCATTCAGTGTATATAAAAGCTCAATTAAAATATTCAAGAAATGTTCAAAATGACTTGTATTTGAACAATGTAACAGTATTTTGTATGATAACCATTCACTACATGCCTCTTTTCTCTTAGGTTCAAAATGAGCTGGAAGCCCAACGAATGGCCGTGGAGTTTGCGCTCCGTAAGCGAACTCACCATCAAGAACAAGCCCATCAAGAAATGCAATGGCAGCTGAAAACTGTGAGGCTTCATCCTTATTCTCCCCTTCTTTTTAAATTTTTTTTGGTGGTTTTGAATACGCAATGAACCATAGAACACATGAACTGTCACACAACATAACAAGTAGTTAAAGAAAGGGCTCTCAATTGAAATGTAAAAGTGAAATATGTGTTACTTGGTTATTCCCAATCAAACCCCACAGAGTGATCAGGTGAGGCATTATGGTTTTGTATCAACCTGAAGGAGTTTATTTTGCGATAATGACCAGCTGACTGCAAATTATCTTCATATTATATGACTTCCCACCAAAAAAAAAAAAAAGAATCAATACGTGGACATTGATTTGAGTGTATACAATTTTATTAGCCATGTGAGAAGACAGACAGTCGAGTGATATGAGAGACATGAGCACAGTGTAGGAAATTGGTTGTTAGGGACTATATGGGTCATTATTCAAAAACATCTGATAGCGGAAAGCCACGATTGACCAATAAAAATCAAGTATTCCACGTGTCATTTCTTCCAACTTGCCCTACTGTCTCTCAGACTCAGGATGAGATTGCTGAGCTGGAGAAGGACATTGGTGGTCTAGAGGACGACATGCATGCCAAGATGGCTCCTCTAAAGCTGGTCCACACCCGTCTGGAGAACAGGATAAAGAGGCCCGGCATGGACCTGTGCCGAGATGAGGTAAACTCCGCAACCTGGTAACCTGCATAAAGGTGCGGTCACAGTGAAATTTCGGCAACATTTTGCAGGTTAAAAAAGGTCCATTGTCTATTTTCAATAGTGTGGGGATTTATTAACAAGTCACTGTCACAGAACAGCTTTACAGCAAATCTGTGTGACCAACTTGAAAACCTTTTGCCCTCATACAAAATACCTGATTGTGTATAATCCTATTGAAATGACTGTATTTATGAATATGGTAATAAATTAATATAACACAAAAAAGAAGTTTGCAGTATCAAGCTGCATAACAGGGAGTTTTGTTCAGTTAAAATAACTAGGAGGACACTGTAAGTGTAATAAAGGTGGATTGAAATTACTGGATTTCGCAGAGCAGCGATAAATGTGACCGTACCTCATGTCATCTACAATAAAGAGATGCATGACCTTTGTTCTAGTTTAGTTAATTACTATCACCCAGTGAAAAACAAACACAATCCATCTTATTCTGCTATATTTAAGTCACGTCATAACCCATTACGCCCAGGCACAGTTTGGTTTGGTGGATGAAGCCAAGCAACTGGAAGCCACCATTCTAGCACTGAAACAGAAGCTGGCACAGGCCCAGTAAGTCTATGGTTTTATCTCAATTTCTCCTTTCATTTCTATAAATAATGCTAATTCAGAAAGAATCTGACCTGGGAACACCTTTGATCCTGTGTCCTGTCCATGACCAGGCACTCTCTGCAGTCTCTGAAGCAGCATGAAGCTCAAATGATGGAGGATCTGTCTCGTAAGCAGGACGCCCTTTCGTTGGAGCAGCGCAGCAGCCAGACCCGCCTCCGCCTGACTCTGGGGGTCCAGACTGAGGGTCTGCGTTCAGCTGTGGTGCCTCTCACCAACTCTAGTGGCAGACACAAGCTGGACCTCGCTTGAGTCGACGTCCGCATTCTTACCTCATACTAAAGGTGCGGTCACATTTACCATTTCTCTGTGAAATTTCACGGGCCAAATCTAATTATTTCTATATGAATTTGCGTGTTTCACGAAAAAAGTTCCCCATGCAGATTTTGCTCATGCAAATTCACAGCGTTTGAGAACATAAGGCTGTTTGGTTTGAAAGTAAGTGCTTCATACATCTCTACGCTATTGACAATGAGCGCCCGCAAAATTTTGCTGAAATTTCGCAAATGTGACTGCAACTTTAATCTTAAAGAGATGAAATATTACCTCATGATTTAGTCAGCCTCAAGCCATCCTAGGTGTATATGACTGTGTTCAATTTGAGTTGTATTAAATAATGTCCTGGCTCTTCCCAGTTTTATAATGGCAATGAATAGAGGATGCGATTTTGAAGCCCAAAAAATCTCTTGTATCGAAATCCTCCGACATTGCTCTTTAAAAATTACACAGTCCACAATGTGGACAGTTAATAATTTAGATCCGATTCCAATCAGACACAAATCATTGGATTTGGACTGACAGTAGCCGCATTTTCATTACCCTTTAAATTCCTCACATTGAAATTACAAATTGAAAATACTCTCAATGGAAACACGTCAATATCGCAAAAAGGTTTTTACACTCGCATGAGGTTTTTCAGCCAATTTGAAAAAGAAATATTTCACAATGGAAACATTTTTTTTCGCATTTACAGGTCACTTGCCGTATGTAAAAGTTGATCGTTCTTTATAGAGGGCACGGTATGTTTGGACTAAAAGACAAAAGTCTTACGGGAATACTGGATTCCAAACAACATAGAAATGCCATAATTTATATTTATCAAGACCATGAAGCAGATAGGAGGGAGAAACACCCAGAAACACCTCATTTCACGAGTTCACACTTACAAGTATTCAGATAGAGTAATTAGAATGCACATTTGGCGTGGTGTCCGAGAAGAAGGCTCCGAGCTCTGTATTTGGCCCGAGCCCAGAGTACTCCCCACATATTCTGGTTTAGTAAAGTAATCAGGCAAGTGTGAGGAGACGGGGTGGTGGAGGGATGCTGAAACTGCCCAAAAAAATAGGTGAGGTGACTGCATCAATATATATAGGTCTCCGCTCTTGCTGATTGGGCAAACATGTTGATCACTGATTAATGACTGCTGGTTGAAGTGATTAGTTTGATCATTTGAATGTGTTCCTCCCGAACTTTGTTAATAAAACTTCATATGTGGACACTCCCAAGTATAAGGGGCTTTCCTTGCCTTAAATGCTTGGATGACATGTCTATGAATCCTTTGATTAAAAATAATGGCTAGTGCATTCGCTGGGATATGTACGTAAACCTACCAACGTCTGTAGCCATGATTTGTAGAAAGACGTTTTAGTCGCATAACATTGGTTAATGGAAACGCTGTTATTTCACAATCTTTTTATTATCGTGATTTAGAAAATATTGTAAACGTTTTGTGGAAATCTGTAATGGAAATGCGGCTAGTGTGAACATAGCTATGAATCGGGGGTGTCAAATTTAGTTTAGCTCCAACCCTAAATAAACACACCTGAACCAGATAATCAAGGTCTTCAGGATTACTAAAACTGAAGCTGGTTGGAGCTAACCTGCTGGACAGTGGAGTTTGACGCATGAGGTCTAAATAGATTTAAAGGAGTCATATCATGAGAACTCATTTTACTTGATCTTATGAAATAAGAAGATAAGAAATAATTCAAAGCTCAGTCCAATGGCGTGTTCGGAACTTCCGCAACTTTTTGACGTCAGACAGATGAGCATATTGACACAGGACCATACACATTTATAAGTCAATGACGGCAGTTTCGTATTCATCAACTTGATCTGCCCATTCACGGTGAGTTAATAAAGAGGAAGTAGGGTAGATATGATTACATTTACATCTTTGGCAGAGAGTTTTATCCAAAGCGGATTACAGTGTTTTCAAAGGATCATTTTTTTCAGCACTTGCATTCCTGAGAATCAAACCCAGAACCTTTGAGTTACCAGCACTGTACCAGCAATCTACCAGTTGTGGATCAACCAAAGCTACAAAAATGGCTAGATTATTTGGTAAGAGAGAGGGTGGAAACTAGTCAGGGACAACTAAATAAGGTAAATAAATAAATATGAATAATTATTTGATAACCTAATGATTACAATAGAATAAATAAAGGTGATGACTTTTTTTAAATTGCATAAAAAGAATTTCCCCCCAGTATTTTACAAGTTTCTGTTTCCTCTTCTTATGTCTACCAGTCTCAAGACAATATTTCATGTGTTTTCGATGTGGTAATGTGTGTGTGTGTGTGTGTTTTTTAGTATATTATTTTAAACATTAATTTGATTTTATGATCAAGAGTGGAGCAACCATCTCAAATATACTTGCTCACTTACAGGTTTTACTTGTGTGTAAGTTTTATTTTGTTAACAGGCAAACTTCATGAGGATCATTGTGTTGTATTGTTAAATGGCCTTTTGGGTTTCTCAGTCCTTTCCAACAATGACATTAATCCATCTATCAAAAGAAGAGAAGTGTGGGAAGAGAAGCGAATGTCGTGTGAACGGCTCTATTTAGACTGAACTTTGACTCTCAGTGATGAACGAGATAAAAGAATGGGTGACACACATCCATTGGGGAAGGTTTATCAATTCTGTTGGGTAACAGTTGCACTAATGTCTCTAAATGGAACTATTTGCGTCTATGCAAAATAACAAGGAGGAAGCTATTTCCCTATTAGGTTAAATAGATGGCAAATATTACAGCCCTTAAATCATGATTGGTCACATTTTGTTAAAGCGTGACATATTTAAATGCCATTATATAAAGACTAAGGTGCTATGTATTTTGTTTTTGTATTTTGAGTTTGTACATTGTTGCTGAAGCTTTCTGTTTTCTTCGGTTTTCATGCTCAGTGTATTTAAATACATAACTTGTTGTGGTTAGGAGTGTGGTGTGAGTTAATATTTTTTGAGAATAAAAATATGTAGAGTTTAATAAATTCACTGTTTCAATTGTGTAATTTTAGACTTTTATTTAGTATTTATTTATAGTAGTTTATCCTTGAGATTATGACGTTTCTAGCATGTTATTTGTTCGGCAATAGTTCTAATCCCATTTTATGGAATTAATGCGCCTCTTGATCGAAATAATATCACAACATTTATTCACCATCAATTTTTGGTCAAGATCTTGTATTGACAATGCAAGAGTCGAGCACTCTGTAAAGTCTACTCCAGCACATCCCAAAGACTTTCAATGAGGTTGAGGCCTGGACTCAGAGGTTGCAATTCATGTGTGAAATGAACCAACCATTCATTCACAATTTGAGCCTGATGTATCTTGATATTGTCCTCCTGGAACATGGCCATCATGTGTCTTCCAACGTGGTTGTTTAAGAAATGAAAAGCTACAAACGCCATCAGTTAGGATTAATAGAACTGTTTCCAAACCTATAATATGCTAGAAACTACACAGTCACTGCAGTAGTGATCCAGTCATAGACTCCTAAGTATTTGCCTTTTTAAATCCAAACAGTGACGTTTTATATATATGTGTGTGTGTGTGTGTGTGTGTAGATGTATGATAACATGATATACAGCCAATATGATCAAGCTCAGATCCATAAACAGATCCAAAGGCTTTTTGCATGACGCTATAAAAGCGTCAAGTTAATTCATTGTATGCAATAGCCAATGTTGAATGACAACCCCAAACAGTCTCCTAGTGACTTTACAGCTTTAATGGTTTAAAACCGTCCAGTTCATTTCATGTGACAGAGTCACGGTTGGATGAGCTAGGCTTCCTGCAAAGCCCAATCATTCTGAATCATTTCACTAAAGGGGCCTGATCTGTTGTGTGCTGCAAGTGCAAATAAGGCAACAAGAGACCATATAAAATGCCATCTTGCTACATTATGCACCCATCCCCTTGCCTCATATCAGACCAATTCAAGCCCTTAGAAGCACTAACCTCCCATCTAACACCCCTCCCACGCCCCCTTTTTCTCCCCGCCCTACTTTGTGCCTTCCAAATAAATACAAACTTTCTCAAATAAGAACTTCTTCATTGCCTTCATCTATTTTTTTCTCACACAGATTGGCCGTTGTTCAGCATTTTCGGCTATTCTTCCAAATGGAATACTGGTGCCCAATGGAGAGCCTGTAAGAAGGAGTATCTGGCATTTGTTAACTGAGCAACGAATCTAGAAATTGATCTGTCATGGAGCTGTCTGCGTCCAGCTATGTCTCAATGTTGGTCTACATCTTCACCTTCTTGCTCGGACTTCCCGGCAACCTCCTCGTTCTCTTCGTGTACGTCCGTAAGGCTCGAAAACACGGTGCCACTCCCAATGTAGTCTACGCTCTTAACCTATGTGTGGCAAATCTCGCTCTAGTGTTGTGGATGCCAGTCAAAGTGGCCGAGACGGTGCTCCAGGGTTGGGCGCTTCCAGCTGAGGTTTGTCCCGTTTACAGCTTCTTTCTGTTCTCTTCGGTCTACGGGAGCAGTCTGATCCTCACAGCAGTAGTTGTGGGTCGTTACCTGAGTATCGCCTACCCCATAACTTACAAACTCTACCGCCGGGGCCGTACTTCGTGCCTGGTGAGCGCCATTTTGTGGGCTTTAGTGCTCTTACACCTGGGTTTCGCTGTTCTTGCTGAAGGAGGGGGACATTTTGTGTCTTTATCAGAGCATAATGTCTCCGCATGCTATGAAAACTTCACCCAGGAGCAGTTGGAAGTGCTGGTGCCGTTACGCCTTGAGATGGCACTGCTGCTCTTCCTCCTGCCGCTTGTTTTGTCAGCTTTCTGCACGCTGCGCTGCCTTGTGCTTGTCAGACACTCTTCTTTGCCCTCTGGTGGGAAAAGAAGGGTATTAGCCATTGCACTCTCCACATTAGTAGTGTTTGTGGTCTGTTATGGACCCTACAATGTTTCCCACGTGGTGGGCTTTGTCTTGTACACTAATGTGGGGTGGAGAAAGGAAGCCATGCTTTCGAGCTCCTGCAATGTCTTTCTAGAGCCCGTGATTATGTTGATGCTTTCGCCGTGGACGCCGAGGGATTTGGTGGACAGACTTTGCCGGAAGCGAAGGGACGCATCGTGCAAGTCGTGGCATCAGCATCACTGCAATAGTGCTTCCAGGAACCCTCAAACAACAACTACACAGGCGGCGTCAATAATAAGCCATGGAGAATCTAAAGATGACAAAGCAAGAGCAAACAAAGCAGATTCATCCATAAAAGTGACCTGATTAGGGTACCGCCATACACTCATGGAACAAATGAGAACATGGAATTTTTTTAACCCATGAGTGTGCGTCACCCAAACAGACATATTTAGGGGAAGGATATGAGCTGTAAGATCATGTTTTGGTGGTCGTTAAAAATATTGGATGAGAAAGTGCACATTCTTTTAATATTTTGCAATTTAATTTTGACACCAGCTGTTCATGCACAGCTTTGGCTATTCACTAATGGTTGCCACTATATTATATAATTACATTTTTAGTGATTTTAACCAAAAATATAAACTATAGTAAATATAGTTAGTAAATACTGTAAAATAGTCATATCTAATAGATCCTTTGAACATGTGAAAATGTTAAATACTAATGAACTGTACTTTGTAACTATACTGTGAAACAATTATTCTGTAATTATTGTTATTTCTACTGTAATTATTACTGTGAATGTGTAATATGTTTAAAATGGGCACTGTAAATATAAATTAAAATGCTCTTACAGTTTTCTGGGATTATTTCATTTTTGTGCAGTTTTTGGTGTTTGAATATTATGAATTGTAAGTATTAAATTTAAGTATGTTGCCACATGTAATATTATAATACGTGTGTGTGTGTGTGTGTGCGTGCCTCTGCATTTTACAGGTTTTACAGGCCTCAGATCTGGTTCAGAAAAAAACGAAACAAAACAATGGTCCTCTATTTTTACATTACCTAATAACTGTGGACCGAGCCCATGTGACAATTTGTGGTTTGCAGTTTTACATCCCAGGAAAATGTGAGATGTAATAAACATGCAAGCTAAAAGAAAGTACTTAAAATAAGAAGGAAGCCTAAGCCATAACCTGAAGAGTCTTGGTGAGTCTAATCTATTCAGATGTTTTTGAAAATATGTTGGACTGGAATATGTTGAAAATCTATAAAAACAGTGCAATTATAACAGCCATATTTTAATTTAAAATTAAATTAGGATAAAAGTGCAAAGTTACTCTGCTGATTTACGATTTTCTCGCATATTGCTTTCACGTATTTCACCATTAGTTGATATTTTTATTATTATTATTATTATTAATTAAAAAATAAATCTGATGGATGCTACTTATTGTTTAAAGTTTTATTCATTCCCAACTTGTATCAGAAACCGAAAATTTTATACCTAAACCTGACATAAAGTATAAAGATCTAATTTCATTTGCACATTCAATTGATTTACCAGTACAGCATTTTTTTCTCGGCAGTTTGACCCCAGCACAAATTAATATTAAATAATTTAATGCAATAGCCCAAATCACTTGTCATTCCCATATTTTATGTTTTTAAAAATATAGGACAAAGTTTGATAAAACTTTACGGTGCTCTTGCCATAAAAACAGTTCATGATGAGCACTAAGATGATCACAGTTGCACAATACTTAAAAATGTGCAAAAAGAATACAGGTTTGACACATGATTGTGAATACTTTATTTCAGTCTCCAGACTTTAAGTAACTGCACTTTTGGCTGATCATCAGTGTTGGGAAAATTACATAACAATGTTGTTTTACTTGCTTAAAAAGTAGCTAATTGCATTACATTACTTTCTAAGAAAAGCAATGCGTTACGTTACTCTTGAGTTACTTTTTTAAACCTGGGCTGGGCTTGTTTTATTAAAAATAAAAAAGTTCTATTTTTGGGCAAATGTATCAAAATATTTGTTTTATTTAACGTACTTAATTATTGGAGGCTTGCATAGTATTCTGATTTTGTATTTCACTGATTCCATTCATTTTTAGTCCAGAAGTACAATAACCGTCATGTTTACATTTCCGCACTTAGGCTACAGTTTTTCCTCAACACCGGTACAGGAGAGCTGTCAGTCAATAAATGGGAAATCAAAGTAACTTGCATTACTTATTTAGAAAATGTAATGCAGATATTTTGTTGTAAATTTGTTACTTTACTAGTTACTCGAAAAAATTACGTAACTCAAGTTACTTGCATTACCCCAACACTGCAGATCATAGATGGAACATTGACCAGTCTTATGCCGTTTATTTTTCTTAGCACTAGCCCTTCACATTTTTTCTTCACAAAGGGTATGGATATCGAGTGAACATGTTTCCATAATATGATGAATGCAAATCATATAGTTTGCTGTAGGCCTATCCATGCTGACCAAGTGGCTCGAGTCTCACGGGACTGATAACAGAGAAATATCTCTTGGTAAGTCCCAAATGAAACTAAATTAAAATTTATCTTTAAATTGTTTTAATTATATATATATATATATATATATATATATGAGAATACATCATGTATGTTTATATTACAGGTGGTGTCTTCAGAAGAACCTGCAGTGCAATTTTCTGAAGTAAAGAACATGAACTTAAGCCGACGACAATGTCAGAAGATTCACCTAACTCAGCGTTTCTTGCTATTTATATCATCACATTCCTGATTGGGTTTCCTAATAGTGCACTGGCGTTCTACTCATGTATTCGCAAGATTCACAGACAATCTATCCCCATTGACATATTCATGCTGAACCTCGTTATTTCAGACCTCGTCTTTCTCACCTTTCTGCCCATCAAGATGAAAGAGGCCACAGACGACATGGTTTGGAACATGTCCCATTTCCTGTGCAACTTACATATGTTTGCGTTCTTTCTTCCAGTCTATTCCAGCAGCCTGTTCTTGACAGCAATAAGCGCAGAGCGATATGTGTGTATAGCATTTCCAGTAAAGTATAAAAGTCCGAAGAGAATCATTTACACAGTACCTGTATGTGTAGGCATCTGGGTGCTTGTTGCAGTAACTTCTATATATGTTTACAAGGCAGCACAAATAGATTCTAATGAAGCCGACAACAGCACAACTCTGCCCCCTCTGGTGACAGAACCTCAGAGATGTTACAATAACTTCACAGCGACACAGCTCCATGAACTGCTCCCAATCCGGTTGGGTTTAGCAGTGGTGTTTTTCTTTCTACCCCTCCTTACCACCTGCTTCTGCTATGTCAATTTCATTCGTATTTTGTTGAAGCGTCCCTTCATCAATCGAAAACGTAAACTCCGGGCAATTGGACTTGTTCTGGGGACTCTCCTTGTGTTTGCCGGTAGTTTTGCACCCTACAATATATCACATGTAGAAGGCTTCATCAAAAAAGAAAATCCAAAGTGGCGCATGACAACTTTAATACCGACAACTCTGAATGCATGTTATGATCCTATTATATTTTTCTGTATCTCTAGGGAGATGAGAGAGACAATAAAAGTATGTGTTAAGGGTTTTTTTCAGTTTTATGCCAATTTAAAGTGTCAGTCCACCCAAAAATGAAGATATTTTTAATAGAATCTGAAACATTTCTGTCCCACCATTCAGAGTCTACGGAACTACCAGTTTGATGCTTCAAAAAGTTCATAATGAGATCATAAAACTAATCCATGTGAATTGAGATTATCCGTATGAAAATGTGCCAGTTTCATGAACACAAAAGAAAAAGTTCTAAAAACTTATAAAAGTTCATTTCCTTTAACTAATTCGTTTATTTTGAGTTTTCCCTATTCAAACCAATTGATTATTTTGAGCGTTAAGGTTTATAGAGTATGGATATGTTTTACGATCTCTTTATGAACTTTTTGAAGCGTCAAAGTGATAGTTACACTGCTGTCTATGGAGGAACAGAAATTGCTGAGATTTCAATAAACATATCTTCACTTGTGTTCTGAAGATGAACGAAAGTCTTACGTGTTTGAAGCAACATGAGGCTGAATAAATGATGTCAATTTTCATTAATTGGGTGAACAAACCCTTTAAAGCAATGTATTGTTGTTGTAAACTACAAACCGTGGTTAGATTCTTCATTTAGCCAATCAGAAGGCTTTTGAGGTGTTTTCTGCCTGCCAATCAGTTTCCACGTTCACAGCCAGGAGTATGTAAAGTGGAAACCAAGAGCAATTTTCATAGGTTTGGAGGTTTCAAAATGTTCTGTGATTTTTTTTTAGGTGCACATCAAGTGGAGGAAAACGTTTTGTTGTGCCTCTGGATTGGAATGCAAAAAGATAGTCTTCATTTTTATAGAATACTGTCAGTGAAGAATAGTCTACTATCAAAGCATGAATTTGATGTAAACAGTAATAAAATTCACATATAACTGCATATGTGAATATTATGTAGGGTTACATAGGGGACCTAGTAGTTACAGCATGAAATAATACTAGGAATAAACCTTTTCAGCCAGGCCCTTTACTCTGCTCTCACTTGGCTGTGCCCCTGGAAGTACACTAAATACTATGGACTTATGGACTTGTTTTGTTTGTAGATTACAAAGCTCTTAATAAGGACATTAAAAATTGACCCATGCATTTTTGCTTAAAGGTGAAGACCCAACTTTATGTATTTTTTATAAGATTCCCTTATCTGTCAAACATATTTTATTAAATTGTCCTGGACTTAACACAAAGCAAAATGCTCTTTTATGAAGTTACTTCACTTAAGGACATATTTAATGAGATTATGCCTGAAAAGGTTTTTTTTTTATCATATGTTAATAAAAAAAAAAAAACTGTATAATGTGCCATGCTGTTTATATTTGTTTTGTTTTTATTGTATTTATATGATATTTTTGTTTTTGTAATTGAATTTTTGCCATGAAAATAGCTTTGATTGCTGACATGGCATTAAATAAAATACAATAACATTGTTTTGTAACACTGACTAGCTTGTGGTGTCCACATCTGTGTTAATTGCAGTCTAAATGGTAAAAGACTGCTCTGTTTTTACCTCATGTATGCAGCGATCTTTTCCGTTTGCTGCATTGTATTGTTTTTGACTTTGTGTGCAACTAAAATCAATATAGAAGTGTGTTGAGTTTAGACATGCACTGTATAGCATTTGAAAAACAAGGCAGGTCCCTGAAAACACTACACTGATTTAAGTGTGTGTGTTTGTGTGGGTGGATGTGGGTGTGTGGTGGGGGGGTGGGGGGGGGGTCCTGTATGAATGTGACTTTAGTACATACTTATTTAATGTGCCAATGACAATTTATAGTGATTTTATTTCAATTAGACCTTTGCCTACACAAAGAGGAGGGGCTCCCCTGTTCCAAGATGGCGGCGCTATTATTCGTTCTAAAGAACTGCCGTAGCCAAGGCGACGTCTGGTGTATATGTATGTCTATGGCTACTTCCTATGACAAGACCCCTGTTCCAAGATAGTGGCAGTTTTGACGCATGTTGGAAACCCCAAGGCGACGTCTAGTATATATCTATGAACTCATCTAAGTTCAGTTCTTCATGGATAAAGTAGCAGCATGACTCCAAGTAATCAGTGTAGTTTGCAGCTCCCTCTGTTGGTGAAAATAATCACTAAACGATGGTAACAAGCAGGAAGCAGGATTTTTTTGTTGCAGTGTTTTAAGAGGGTGTTTTGAACGTGCTGTAAAAAAAGAACCCCGGTGACAGCTCCAGTCTGGGATAGGAGGACACCAAAAATACACTCTTTCTGAGTGGACTATCACTTTAAGCTATAGCAATACATACTCTCAGTTCATGTAGAGCCCATTTTCCGAAGAGTTTTGTTCCAAATGTAATTCAGACTGAATCAACTTACCAAGGTCAATAGTTTACTTAAAATTACAGTCAGGTGTGAAACTAAACTGCAGTAACCCTGAGCTGAGGCAACATGCCATTTTGTGGAAGTTGTAAAATGAACGTTTTATTTATTCTCATAATGAACCTATTGTATTCATATTATAAATAGCACATACTAATGCTTTGTTTAACTTTGTTTAAAATTTAGTCTTAAAGGATTAGTTCGCTTTCAAATGAAAATGACCTCAAGCTTTACTCACTCTCAAGCCATCCTAAGTGTATATGACTTTCATCTTTCTGATGAAACAAACAGAGATATATGAATAAATATCCTCAATATCTGAGCTTTATAATGGCAGTAAGTATGAGCTGAAGAAATTGTCTCCATCCACATCCATCCATCATAAATATAGGCTTTCCCACACGTCTCCAGGGGTTTAATAAAGGCCTTCTGAAGCGAAGCAACGCGTTTGAGGAAAAATGAGGCCATGTGGAATATGTCTATGTTGGATGGATGTGGATGGAGACACTTTCTTCAGCTCATACTCGTTTGGTATCGCTTACTGCCATTATAAAGCTTGGATGCATCAGGACATTTATTAATATTTCTCCGATTGTGTTCATCAGAAAGAAGAAAATCATGTAGGCTACAGCTAGGATGACTTGAGGGTGAGTAAAGCTTGGGGTAATTTTCATGTGAAAGTGAATCCTTTAGTCATATTGTATTCTTATTCACTAAAAAAAATACCCTTTAGCTTTCTTTCTTTAGGCAAGTACGCTTGTCTCGTCTTGCTGAAAAGGACTCACCATAAATGGGGTTTCATGTTTTATGGGGACATTCAATAGACAAACTTTCTGCATTTTTACATTTTCAAAAGACATCACTTAGTATGATTTAGAAGCTCTTTTCCTCATAGGGACCAAGACATTATACCAACAAGGATAAGGACTTTGGATTGAAATCTTTGTGGGAAAATTTTGTCCCCATACATAGGGTTTACCAGGACCACACACACACACACACACAAAACAAACACTTGCTTCTTATCTTGCCAGTATGTTCCATATGTTGTTGGGGCGCCTCATATACCCCATGTGTGGCAGTTGTGACAACTTCCTGTGTTCTCACTGACTATTCCCAGGGTTGCCAAGTGACATTGTTTGATGAGCCTCAGTATTGCAGATTATGTTCCGAATTGATTAAATTTCCGCTGTTTTGAGACGTCGCACCCTTCACGTAGTTTAATTATGCATTCAGAATGTCTAAGACAGAGGTGAAGGGAGCTCGCAGACACTTGAGACACAAACTGGAGACACAAAATGCTGAGGGTCCTAATTTTCCTACATTGTAAAGGTGAGTAATTTTATTAACAGAGAATATTTCTTCAACTTTCGGGAATGTTGCAAGGATTGATTTTTTTTAAAACAAACTTTTTTTGTTATATGAAGATCACATTGAAAGCAAATTGGGAACTTTTCCATTGCTTTTATAATTGTTGCCTTTTATTTTTAGGTATTATTTCACCCTTTTCCCAAAACCAGACTTTAAAATGTAAAATATGAATATCAATAATGCTTCAATCAACAATTGAATTTCATTGTGTAAAAATTATTTATAGAAATATTTCATAAATTATGACTGTCCCATAGTTGTGGCGTCATTTGCACAACACAGTACAATTTTGCCCCAATAAAGTTAGTAGGACTTGTTGCCAAGGAGGGCATTAGTTATATGAGATGTGAAGAAAACAAAGTAAAATCAGGGTAAATGTCATTATTATTGCGTGGCATTTACAATTAATAAGCTATGTGTGAAAATAAGTTTTAATTACGATACAAAAATGCTATGAAAATGTCCCTTTGCAAGACAAAGGATTCAATGATTTTATTACAAAAATGTAATTTCCACTACTGTCATTTCCATTGCTGAATATTATTGAAAACAATGCATAATTTTAAATTTGGTGGAGATGACACTGTGGTGACTTTCTTAGAAAGTGAGGTGTTTTTAAGCCAACAGAGCCAGAAAACCCCATAACTGAAGAAATATTCTTTTATAAAATCGCTCTTTTCATATATAATACCATTATCGTTAATTACCATTAACTTTTTACAGTTCTGTAAACCAATGATTTAGAGTTCATTTCAAGATGATTTTTACTTAAATTGCTTTACTCAACCCAGCTTTTGATCATTATTAACCACTGATAATGGCAAAAGCAAAGTTGCGGGTTTATTTTTCAATTCGTCCGTTATAACCATACTTACTGACTTCTGCTTTTTTGTTCTCTGCGCAGTGTTTCTACCACCTATTGACCATCTGTGAGGTACAGCCTAATGGCCAAGTTTGACTACCAGCTTCTCTTGGTATTCTACATCCTCACCTTCTTGATTGGCCTTCCCGCCAACATCCTAGCATTCTTTACGTTCTGTCGAAAAGTTCACCGCAAACCCACCCCTATTGACATTCTCTTGCTAAACCTGACTATATCTGACCTCATCTTCCTCGCAGTCCTGCCATTTAAGATGAAGGAAGCCATTGACAGCTTCAACTGGACCCTTCCCTATTACCTGTGCTCCATTAGCAGTTTCCTTTTCTTCTCCACCATCTACACCAGCACGCTATTTCTGACAGCGATAAGCATAGAACGCTATCTCGGCGTTGCGTTTCCGATCCGATACGCGTTAGGCCGCCGACCACGCAACGCTGTGATTGCGAGCTGCTTCCTCTGGCTCCTAGGATCTCTCAACCTCAGCATTGTGTACATTGTGCCATACATACACTCAAGTGACAACTCAAGTAACAGCAAGCTACAGCCCAATCCCCACGTGAGAATTTGCTACGGTAATTTCACCAAAGAGCAGCTGGAAATTCTACTTCCTGTCCGTTTGGAGCTTTTTCTCGTGCTTTTCTGTGTGCCCCTCCTCATATGCTGCTTCTGCTACATAAACTTCATCCGAATCCTCTCCAATCTACCCCATCTCGGAAGACGTCGTAGACTCCGGGCCATTGGGCTTGCGGTTGGGACGCTGTTGGTTTTCGCCATCTCTTTCAGCCCCTATAACGTCTCGCACGTGGTTGGTTTCATCCACGACAATAGCGAGGAGTGGCGTCACCTGGCTTTAATCTCCAGCACTCTAAACGCCTGTTTGGACCCCATCATCTTTTACTTTTCCTCGGCTGCCGTTCGCAGTGCGATACGAGCATGTGTTAATGGTCTAAAAGAGAAAATGCACATTGTAACATACAGAAGATGCTGTCTTGCTACCCCTTCCAAAACTGAGGCCTACAAAGAGACAAACCCACCTGTTGACCTGGGGTGAGCACTGAGCCACAGAGAGTATTTTACTTCTTTTATGCCTATAGAAAGTGTTGTATGCATGTACTGTAAAGTTTACTGTATGAGAGGTAAATTAAGGGTGTGTTCACACTTGTCACACTATGGTTCGATTTAAACGAACCTTCGTTCGATTCCTCTGTTAGTGCACACCAAACAAGCGAACTCTGGTGCGGTTCCGGTGATATATGAACGCAACACAGACCAAAGACGTACACAAACCAAAAAGAAAGGAAGATGAGACCCTAAAAAGGACAGAATCCTCATGCATTATGACTATGACGTTTTTCTTGTCATAGTCGCGAATTTGCCCGTCACACAGCAGATCGTTTGTGTGTGCGACGGAGGGATTCCTGCCTTTACACATTTTATAAGCTCTTTAATACCAACATATGTGCATTTACCTCAGCGGACAGCACTGTTTTGGATGTTCGGTAAGTTCCGTCTGAAAATAGGTCATAAAATCTAACCAATCAGGTTGTGAACATATCCCTGTGCCTTTAGGTTCAGTGATAAAATTGCCAATCTGAATGCTAATTGGTCCAAGATTAAATGTTTTCTTTCTTTGTTTTTTTTTTGTTTGTTTTTTGGTCCAGATCAAACAAACCAAACTACAAGTGTGAACACATCCTAAATCTCAGTTGACTGCAGAATGCAAATTTCCTGCAGAAAGTTTATATTTTGAATGGCTATTTGGATTGAACTTGGACTGAAAATGGATTTTTTCATGAGAAGAACTGTGAACTCTTCACAATACACTTGAATTAATTCACTAAAATTGCTATTAAATTTCACATATTATTTAAAAGTATTCAAATGAATACTTTTACAAAGAAATGGCAAGTAACACTCTTAATTCAAAATGAAATTTTGATTTTGAAATATGAGATTACCGATGCAGACTTCATTGAGTTGAGCCTTTAGACTCTTCTTTAATTATGGCACAATATTTGCATTTGCTGATAACAAATGTCTAATCAATAATATTGATACTGTTATTGAAATTATTATTTTTTTCATATCAAAATGTTATCACCCCTCACTTGTAACACCACAGTCACACAATGACAATAAGAATCATATTTAATCATATTTATTAAAAAAACAATAAAAAATTACATATAAAACATGTTTAGTATACAATTATAAAATATATAAATATTATAAATAAATAAATGAATATATAAATAAATAAATACATTGCTTTGTGTGCGTATTTTTTTGTTTCAAGACAATAATTACAACTAGAAATCAAATCTATTTTTCAATTTTGATCAAATTTCAGGTTGCAAGAACTGCAAGAACGGTTGCTTCAGCTTCAGAGGTCACTTTATGCTCATTAATGTACATCGCAATTCGATCTGGAACTGTTTTTATACTGCTCCAACCCCATTAAGTAACACAAACTGTCAAAAGCGTTCACTCTTATAGACTAACCAACAAATGAAATAAAGAGAAAAAAACATCTGGATTTTTCCTATTAAAAATAGGTAGGAATTTAACCATATTCACAATATTACAGGGCTGAGAATTCAAACCCTGATGATCATTAGTTGAACTCTCAGATCCAACTCCAGACATTTTCCCTTCAGCAATCAATCTGGTCGAGGTCGAAGTTGATAATGGCACTTAGAAAGTAAAGTTCCTTACTGGTGTTTGATTGTCAGAATACTGCAGAGGTTGGAACCACAAGACTTATTTAGAGCTACCCCATCAAGAAAACAACAAAAGAGAAAAAGAAACTCCCCTAACCTCTTCAGTGCGCTCGCATGCAGCTCAACTGCAAAGCAGTCTACCCGCGTCCAACACACCGAACAAAACAAACTAAAACAACAAACTGCGTTAATCGCTGGGGTGTCCAATCCTAATCCTGCAGGGTCACTGTCCTGCAAAGTTTAGCTCCAACCCCAATTAAAACCAGCCTATCGAGGTCTTACTAGTCATACTAGAAATTTCCGAGGCAGATGTGTTGAGCCAAGTTGGAGCTAAACTCTGCAGGACAGTGGCCCTCAAGGACCGAGTTTGGACAGCCCTGCTCTATTCCATAACATGGGGTTAACTTTAGCTCTTTAAAGCAGTCTAAACCGTTTTTTGTTTTCTTCTTCTTCTTTTAATCAAGCCAATGCAACACAATGGTTCACTTGACATCCTCTCTCCAACACCAGAGAAAAAATAACAAAATAGCAATCAGCATGAGGGCAAGAGGGTGTTCTCCGAGGCGCTTCCTTAAACAGTGCAGGTAACTTGGAATAGATTGTCTCTTTTTCCCTCATTCCTTTTTATCTTCTCAACAAAAAACAAAAGGTTTTGTTTTTCTCTATTTTTAACCTTTTTTGGGACTTTGTCTCCCTGATGTTTCCATGATCCTCCAGTTAACATGGGATGATAGTTACGAAAGTTAGCCCATGATTTATAAAGCGCCATCATTAAGATATTGTGGAAAAACATGTCAGGATTCCGAATCACTTCTGAGAACAAAACGGCACATATTGCAGTTGCATCTTCAGGAGTCTGTACAGAAGATTCAACTTTGTCATGGTTCCCAACCATGTAGTTCCAAAGTGTCTCAGAAAACTTTTTAGAGAACATTTCTGATGTTTCCAATGTTGAATAATTAAGATTTCTGTCATTTTTCTTATGTTTATTGCCTGGACAACAGTACAGATCGCTTGCTTGCAACACTACGTCGAATTTGCCAACTGCAAAGGTGATATCCTGCCTATTTTGCTTTTCCTGTTTAAACCAAAATTCAAGTAGAAAAAAAATTATTTTGGCGTAGTGGAAAAAGTGTTTTGTTTTGATCCTTGCACCATTGTCATTGTTAAAGTCTACGTCTTCATTGCTCCTGTCAGCAATGTTTTTAATGTTCTGAACCGCACACCCTTTCCATGATGTACGAACTTCAAACGGTTGGTCCGGTATTTTTGATCCTTGATCAGTTGTTTCAGGAGTATCGTTCAAAAACTTCTTCTTGTTCATAACCTCTTCGTCGAATGATAGAACAACTTGTGGCCTGCTTTCGGTCCCCTCACGATTAGACTGCTAGAAATTTCAAAAACAAAACATGAGCTGCACAGTCAGTATTGATACTGATATTTAAATGAAAATTGCTCAATAGATCTAACTTACATTGTTCCCTCTTTCCTTCAGACATGAGCTTATCTCAGGCTCTTTGCAGTCCTCAGGCTGACTGCTGTCACTACAATGTAAAAAAAAACACTAGTTAGGCTAGTTTTAGTAGTAGAATCCTCAGAAAATCCAACATGAACATTATCGTAACCAACAATGACTATATATAATATATCCACTGTTAATCAATTTAATCTGGAATTGATTTATTTGGTGCAGAGCTCCCCACATGACATGCAAGAAAAAAACGATTCACCATTTTGTTCCCTTGGATTATAAATCATGCACATTTATATATCGAGGAAACAAAATAGTAAATCATGCACACAATTTAGTAAATAATCCTGACTAACAATGACAATATCTAAAATATCCACTGATAATCAATTTAATGTGGAATTGATTTATTTTGTACGAAGCCCCCCACACGACACGCAAGAAAAAAAAGCGCACACGTGCACACGATTTAGCAAATCAAGGGAACAAATTAGTAAATTGTGCGGATGATTTAGCCTATTAGTTTTTCCTGCATGTCATGTATTTGGGTAAGAGATTATATTTTATTTTAAAGACTTTTATTTTGATATGCTGTCAATATAACTTCATATAAATATATTATAATTATAATCAGCTTTTGGACTTTTTGTCGATCCCAAATAAAAGTGTTGAAAAGCTCTTTGATTTGGCCTACCCTTTTCTTATCCTTTTGCCATTTCCCGCAATGGAGGTTTCATCTTCAGGTGGGCAGGTAAATAAAGGTCTCCTGATAACAGAAAATTAGAAGCAGACAACAATGATTATCATATACTTTACAACATGCATCAGATAAACATTTACTTTGTAATAAACATACAGACATGTGGGATGAACCAGCTGCCTTTATGTATTTGGCAAATGCGTTACAGTAAAAGTAAACTGAGGTACAGTGAATCTGAAATATAAACCTCAAAGAGAAAATTATGCAACTGATTACTATATGAACAAACTGAGGGAGGTAAAGAACCTACTTTGGTGTCTTGAGAGATGACAAACATGGCTCCTCTTTACGAGACAGCGACGTGAGCTTGTGAGTATCTGTTTTACAGACAAAAAACAAGTCATTAAAATGATATATTGTGTCAAATTTAGCCTGTATGTTCATGTTCGTGTCCAGTTCGTGATATTAATGGAGTTCTCTTTATCACTTAGCAAGCATTCACCCATGCTTTGACTGAATGTACCTAATGTACTGTACACTTTATAATGCAACAAAACATTTGGAAACATATAAGTAACAATGGACCTCTTTTGTTCTGTTTGGTTGCGTCATCCTCCTCAGATGAAGGCCCAGCATTCAGGTTGGTCTCAGGAAAACACGCTTCTTCTGAATCACTCTGCTGATGTCAAAAAGATAAAATGAGTCTTTTTGTTGTTATTATCAAACTACTGCTTTATAACTAAATGTTTCTTACTTTCAGGCTTTTGGTAGAGGAGTTTTCAACTGGGACTGCATTTTCTGAAGAGGTTTTCACCTCTTTGTTGATGCTGAAAAATTATTTACAGTCAATGAAGATCTGAAATATGCATTCAAAAAAGAAAAAGACAAAAGAAATCAGTCGCAATTGCACATTATTCTTACCTAGAATTGGCCTTCTTTGTTTGATCTTTTTTGTTTGACGCGCGAGATGCTGAAGGCGATGTGGATGGCTGGGCCGGTGTGGTCCTCGAGGGGTCTTCCTCCCCGCATGTTCTTCAGAGCGAGAACAAGAAGAAACAGAGAAACCGTTCAGATCCCATGCTGCCACGTGGCCCAGCTTTCCTGTTTTAGTTAATGATGATGAATCCATGAAGGACGTGAGGTGCATAACTTTTAAAAGTTCCTTCTCTTCAAAACAGGAAAAGTGTCCCAAATATTTTTGGTTGGAAGCTTTTGGATACATGTAACCGTCTACCAGAGAGCTGGCAACAAACGTTGTCGCTGGTAAAAACATCCCTTTTAGACAAATCTTGAAGAAAATGCCATGTGCCTTGAACCGTTTCAGGCATTTGCGTCAAAATAAGGATGTCTTCATAATCGTCTATTGGTCCATTCGTTGACAACAAGTCTCGTTCATGTAACAAAGAAAACTTCCCTCCAAAATATCTGATACATCCAGTCAGATTCCACATCGCACATCACATTCAGCCATACTAAAGCATTATCGTGGGGATCAAACTGCTTGCAGGTCTTGTCCTCGATAAAGTATTGGCACAGGGTTGGTTAAGCTTTGCATTTTCAGAAAGAAATCATCTTTTCCTTTGCCCACAGGATTCCTCTAGTTCTTGCCTATACCAAGCCAGGGGATGAGAAAATGCGTGCCCTCCGGTATAAAGTGGGGTTTTGATATAATGTTGCTTGCAAAACAAGTTGCTACAAATCCTCCAATATTCATGATTTCTCCAAAGGTTCTCATTCCAAATACATCTCCAAATCAAATGAAATGGCCTTATTTCAGATCTTCCTTCTAAGATGATATGACGTTTTTGGTTTTGGTTTTTTTTGGTTTTAGTTTTTTTGTTTTTTGACTGGTGAATCCATCTTTATCCGCCAAAATTGCATTGCAGCATGTGCTACTGACACATTGACATCGCCACTGACACACCAAAGGTCACACTTACATTGTCGCAACCTTTTTCCGGTGTGTAGACCCATCTTTGGACCGCTTTTTTTCCGGATTGCGCAGCGTGACTGACACATCCGCTGCTGTTCGTACATCCAAGGAAAGTTTAAAAATATACTCTGGACATTTTGTTGTAGTTTTTTATTCATTTGTAGTTTAAAAGATGGTTCCACTTGAATTATTGGCTCAACAGACAGAAGGATTACAGTTTGGACAGAGTAGCTCCAGAAAGTTCACCTTTTTCATATGGATATATGTAACCCCTCTACCCGGGTCCTACTCAACCCGCTCCGAGCGGGCTGCGAACCCGGGTCTTTGGGCATGGGAGTTGGACACTCTAACAAGGAGGCTAAAGGCTTCAGCCTCTAGCATCTCTCGACGTCAGAGGAGTGAGCTTTACTCGCACAGCAACTACTAGCTGGCCTCCGTTACACTCACCCACCTATCCTCACTCCCATCCGGGTCACGGCACCAATTTCAAACGCAGGACCGAAAGCTGCCGATATGCCAGAATAATTTCTGGTACTGCATAGCACAATATTGCCAGTACCGCATACTGGAGTCAATCCCACTCCAAGCGCTGCACATCTACATCTTCATGTAACTTGATAAGTATCAACCCCTTGGTGACCGTTAGGTTTGTCCATCACCGTATTCCCCGTTGAGTGTTCCTGCTTCAGAGCGCATCATCATCGGTCCTGTTGCTGGCAGCACATGATCATGTGAGCGTTACGGCACTGCTGTAAAGGCGAGATCCTGAGATGAGTTATAGGCCAATCGCCATCCCAGTCAAGACAACGTAGCGGCAAGATCGCTCAGAATTTCTGTAGTTGGATTTTGTGTATTTTGTAGTATTTCAAAGCTGTCCGCGACTTTCCAAAGAAGCTTTCCAGTCATTGCAGCCTCAGCTGTGGAGTTTGGAGCGAGGCAGGAGCTTTGACTCTGTTCCAAAGTGGATGGAATGCGACTTTGAGATGTCAGGTGTTTTGTTCACCTGGTCATGGGAGGAGTGGGTTGAATACTTATCAAGCCATTTCAGTTTGCATTACGATCTCTTCGGAGATCTTCATTTTATAATTAACTGATAAATTACTTCGCCTATTTACATTCCAACCCCGTATTGTAGAATAATTGATTGTTATAAAAGAATGATGTCTTTCTGTTGGCGCTGTGTCTGGCTGCCAAAATCCTAATGTTTCCAAGAACTTGTGTTCACTTTACTAGTATTTGGCCTTTATATGATGTCAAATCAACTTATTATCTTTATTTTTATCATTATTATTATATATTATATTTATTTTTCAATTTCACAATCGGCAGCCAGAAACACACCATCTCCATCCAAACAGACTTCTTTGAAAAAGAAGACTCTCTAGAAAATGCTTGGTTGTTTTATTAACCCATTGGTATTATTTTGGGGTTGTCAAATATGGATGGATTCATGTTTTCAAAATGAATTCAATATATTTATATTTATATTTCATTATACTAATATATTATTAGTATTAAAAATATATATTTAATAGTTAAAAAATTAATGCGTATATTACATCACATGTTTTCTTTAATATTATACCAGTACAAATAAGCTGGATTGAAGTGACCAATCATTTGATCTGAAGTTGGATATTCAACCCACAATTTCTAGAGAGCAAATGTGGAACCACCCTTGAAACAGCTTCACAGTATAAAACATATACAAGAGGTACATTTGAACATTTGACAAGACAAAACATATTATACAGGTTTCACATATTGTAGTGCTGTACCAGAAATTTGTTATAAGATCTTGCTTAGCTAGTATAGCTTTTATGAAACTTCCTATAACTGTGTGAATCTATTTTGGTACCAAGCATCGATGATCACTCTTACTTTCATCCTTGACGTCTCCCCTTCTCTTCTTGCCTTTTTGTGATTCCTGCAAAGGAAGGATTCAAGATGCCATGATATTAAATTCCATTTGCAAAGAACAGAAAACCAAAAAGAAACTCTTCCGCTTTGATAAAGCCTATTTGCAATTTCATTTTCATTTTATGTAGAAATGTTTAAAGTCATATCTAAATGCTGGAAAAAATGTCTTCATGCTTTAATTTAGTTAAAAAAACTTGGATTGAATAGAATTCAAATAATTCAAGTACTTTTACAATTGTTCAGTTTTGCAGGTTCTCTGATGAGTCTTTGAAATATTTGTTAAATTACATTATACAACTCAGATAATTAGCATGTTAAATATAAAGTATAAAAAATGAACATTTTTAAAATAATACCATTTTTTCAGGCATGTGAGAAAATCTTCCTTTACTGTATCTGTGAAAAGATGTCAGATTGATCACTGATGTGCTTTGCAATAGTTTGTGTCACCACTGTTTACATTCACAATTATTGATGAATAAATATTTCACATATATTTTACTGCTGTAAATGTCATGCTCAGTAATAGTCAAAAGCATCTAGACATTTATCACTGAAAATTATCACTAAAGACAAGCAATGATTTTTATTACATATTAATGTTAAATATATGCATGTTATAGTGACAAAATTTACAGTAATAGTTATATGCTAAAGATATTGTACCACATTCCAATTTACTAATGAAAACTTAACATTTGAAATGTAAACGGGTCATTCCTTAAGTTTATATTTTAAACGCTGCATATTTAACATAAAATGGTAATCAACTTTCATGCCACACAGTTATCCAACAGACCAATCATTTCCAAATGAAAAACAAAGTCCCTCCCTACATTTTTTTTTTCCGAGAAGTTTTTTCAGAAGCCATTACGTTACAATAAGGAAGAAAAGATCAACACGACTTTAATGTAAAAAACATGACTTACAAGAAGTGTCGTTACCTTAAAAGGAAAAGCAATTATCAGTTATAACTAAAAGCGTAAAAAATATGTCCACACGTTTGTGTCAATTTATACTGGACATGTAACAGTTTGTTCATTTATTTATTTATTTATTTTAAATAGATTTTATAGCCTATCCATTGAAATTCTTCCTAAATATTCATCTTTAGCTAATTGAAAAAAAAAAATCTGTTCATTCCAAAATATACAAAACTCTTTAAATTCCTTTAGAGACAAGATTTAAATAGACTGCTATGAGATTTGGTTCAAAACATTCAATTCCTGTTAACACATCTATTTTTCAGTAACTCCAAAACACATTTCTTATACCTTATACATATTTTTTTTGTGTGTTTTTTAATTTTGAAACCGAATAATATTCAGCCAGTAGTTTTGTAGGACTTACCTGTTCATCTTTTGTATTGTGAGTGAGTCCTGGGAAGCTCTGCCTCTTACAAAATCTGTACCGTCACAGATGATTTGCATATCCTTCCGTATAGCCCAATCCAAAAGTGTATTGCAGAAAGAATCATGAATTTTATATCACACCCTAACTTCTTGTCATGAACTACGTCACGTTCTTGAGAAACGAAACCAAACAAGCTATGGCAGGCCGTTTTAACATTTACTGATTTATTGCCATGATTCATGTCAAAATTGGGGATTTGAGACTTGGGATATATGAAAACAGCATTTGCATTGGAATGATGTGAGGTTTAAGTTTCCCTTTCTCGAGAAACAAAACTTCACAAACTATGGCAGGCCGTTTTAACATTTACTGATTTATTGCCATGATTCATGTCAAAATTGGGGATTTGAGACTTGGGATATATGAAAAGAGCATTTGCTTTGGAATGATGCTGCTCGGCGCACCGGTCTCGTATCTCTCACGGAGGAGCTCCGGAAGCATAAAAGAGGAGCGACGACAGTGAAGGACGAGAGAGGACCAGGCCTGGACATTATGTTGTGTTTTATTTTATTTGTGTGGGCTGCAGTCACCGTGAGGAACTGCCGCCCTTTTACTTTCGTTTTATTGTTTGTTTATTTATTATTAAAAGTTGTTAAAGTTCGCCGGTTCCTGTTTCCTTCTTCCCGTACTAACGAACTGTGTTACAGTGAGTTTCCCTTTCTCGAGAAACAAAACTTCACAAACTATGGCAAGCCGTTTTAACATTTAATCCTTAAAACTTGCTAGTGTCTATTTTCACGCTACTAATATTTATTTTTTAGATACTAGTAACTTCATGAGGAACTAGCACTTATTCATTATAGCTACCAGTGCTTATTCTTTAGATAGGCTACTAGTACTTATCTTTAGGCCTGGCGCCAGGCCGTCATCAATTCTGGTTCCGTGGGGAACTTCATCTCCAGCTACTCCCCCAAACATCTCCACCTCGGGAAGATCTCCTGCTTGCAAACCATTAAATATCAACACCATTCTGGGAAAAACAGCTGGACAGAGGCATCCCCCATTCCACTCCAACCATCACTCTAAAAATTGGATATCTCCACACTGAAAAGATATTGTTCATGGCCCCGGAGGGTTCCACTGCAGAGCTCATCCTGAGACAGCCGTGGATAGAACAACATCAACCCATCATCTCCTGGGCTAGTGGAGATATCGTACAATGGAGTGACCAGTGTTTTCAGACCTGCCTTTTCTCTCCAAAGACACAAACATCCATCACCGTGAATGCTACATCCATCGAGAGCCCAGAATCTCATTAAGAGTTGGAAATTCACCATGAATGTCAGGCGTTCCAGGATGTCTTCAGCAAGCAGCTTGCCATAAAACTTCCACCGCACCGGCCATGGGTCTGCGCCATGGACCTGCTGCCTGGGGCTGTATTACCTAAAGTAAGGATTTTATCCTCCGGAATAAAAGGCCATGGAAGAGTACATCGAAGAAATACTTGCGTAGAGATTCATCCAACTATCGACTTCCCATGTCGCATCCAGCTTATTCTTTGTTGCGAAAAAGGATGGAGGCTTGAGGTCGTGTGGATTATTAAGATCTGATCTCCCAGATGGTGAAAAATATATATCCTCTTCCCCTGGACCCATCAGGCCTGGAACACCTGCGATGCGCTCGCATTTTCTCCAAGTTGGACCTGCGTATTACCTACAGCCTCATCCGAATACGTGAGGATGACGAATGGAAGACGGCATTCATCACTCCTGCTGGGCATTATGAATATCAGGTCATGCCATATGGCCTGTCCAACTCACCCTCCATATTTCCGGATTTCATGAATGACGTGCTCCCGGAGAATCGCTATCAATTTGTCATCATATATATTTACGACATCCGAATCTACTCTCAGACCATGGCCGACCACTGCCAGCACATTATGCAGTTCCTAAAGAAACTGAGAGAGAACCATCCATACCTCATATTGGAAAAAGGCAAGTTCCACAAGTCTATCATCTCTTTCCTGGGATATGTCATCAACATTATGGACCAGGGGAAGGAAAAAGCCATCCAGAACTGACCAGAATCATTCCAACATCTGAACATGCCTTTTGCACTGCCCCAATCTTAGTCCATCCCGACTCCGAACTACCCTTCATCAAGTGGATGCTTCAACCACGGGAGGAGGGCAGTGCTATCACAACGTCACAAAGTTTCCCCGGTGGAGCAGAACTATGATATTGGCAATCGTGAACTGTTGGCCACTAAGTTAGGTCTTGAGGAATGGAGGCACTACTGGAGGGAGCTAAACATCAATTCAAAGTGATAACAGACCACCAGAATCTAGAATATCTTTGAGATGCTCACCAACTAAACCCCAGACAAGTACGATGGGCCGTATTTTTCACTCGCTTCAACTTTGTATGTTTTACACTATTAGATAATTCTTTGAAAAAATGAGGATAACAAAGAAAATTTATTACTGCTTTCCCTTCAAGGAAATGACACTCATTTAATGCTTCAGGTTTTAATGGGCAAGTAGCACCAATGTAACAGCGTTGATTGGTGATTGAGAGACATAAACTAATTTAATGGTTTTACACATTGAAAAAATATGTATCATAATAAATTGTATTGTGTAAAGTGAAAACAATCTGGGAAGTGGTTTATTTGTCTGTCAAATACTTTACAAAGAATTTTAAAAAATGATTCTAGGTACTAATCATGAATTTGTGTTAACAAGTACGGCTATGCATGGTAATGTGGCATTAAAGTGGATTAACATTTTATATAAAATACACAGTATTCTTTCATGGGAACATAAAATCAAGCAAACTGTGGCAATGGCCCAAGAATAAGGTAATCAAAAAACATTACAAAAAATAACAAAAATATTTTCCCCTGGAAACAGGGCCATTGTTTACTTCCATATCACTGAACTATAAACTCCATATATATATAATACATGGTATGTTCATATGACACTATAAATGTGAACTAATTTGGGTATATATTATTACTTTCTCTGATAAACCTGTTAATATTTTCTTCTTTACAAATTATTACTTGTCCATTCCCTCAGACAGTTGTAACAGTCCCTCTGCTGCTTTGCATTTGCCCCACATGAGTCTCTAAGCCAGTTCTTAAACTTCCACTCATCCTTGTTCAAGATCAGGAATCGCCCCAGGACGTCTCGAGCTCTTACTATACCCTTGTTCTGTAGTCGTCCTCCCAGCACAGGACCAATTCCAGGAAGCTCATATACAAGTTTATCCCCCATTGGCTCAGAACAGAAATGTCTATGTTTTTGGGACGTTGTCATTGCAGCCAATTGTGGGTGGACAGTGACATTCGTTGCAAAGTCTGTCTAGAGAGAAAGTAAACAAGATCTGAAGTGAGATCTGTAGCTCGTCAAAGATTCATGATTACTAGATACTAAATTCGATATGTGATAAAGATGAGATTAGATACAGATAAAATTGGGACACTTTCTGATTGATCATTTACATTATAAATTAACAAATATAGATGAAGCATATAATTAAGAGTCCCACTTGTAGTTGTAGTATTCATCTTATAAATTTTCAGCAGGCCAATGCCTGATATTCACAATGTATCCTCCACAGCTTCGTAATTAAGTTTTATTTTTAAAATTCTGTTACGCACTCACCCGAGTTTTCGCTTGTATAGTAAGGACAAAGAGCCGTTTTCAGAGGCGTTTCCTGCCCGTGCTGCTTTCAATTTCGTTTGGGTTGTAATCATGACCTGCCTACGTGAAACGACCATATATAGAGTTCCTCTAGAAGATCTGTATGAACAGCGAGAACCAGTGAAACACAATGAATCTTCATACATGTCTTGTCATGCGATTGTATTTAAGTGGTGACGCTGAAGATAAAAAAATAGTGTAAATTCAAGAGTTATTTTTCAAATTTATTTCAGCTTCTTTCAAAGAAAAAAAAAAACCCTACATATTGTAATTCCGGTTTTCTCTTTTATATAAGTACATACATAAACATCAACAGTCATTAGGTATAAACGAAGCAACTGTGTTGTATAGCTTATAGATATCAAACCAGTGGTAAGAATGCCATGCTAAGGGTTCGTCAATTCAACCAGACTTACATGAATAAAAAATATTCTCTTACTATACTTTGATTTTAAAAGCAGCAGTGCATTAGACTATGATTCTGGACTCTGTAAATCAACAGTCATTCAAGTTCAGCATTAATACTGTGAAGAGGACAGAGTGTTTAAAGGTTATTTGTGCACTCTATGTATTGCTATGTGGAATATTTCAAACATATATTGATGTTTCACTGGTTCAACACATGGTTTGCTATGATCACAGATTATTTAATGCCTGTTTGCTGATCTGTTTAAAATCTGATGCTTTTTTTCCAAGATCAGAGAGAAGCGAAGACAAACTAACGGGTGCTAGTACACAGTCAATAGTAACATTTTTACAAGCATTATATCATTCGAGCCTTGCAATAAGCCCGTCTGACTAGAAAGGGAAAAATGAATTGGCCTTAAAACCAAGGAGATAAGCTAAAACTAGGTCAAGAAGGTATAAGAAAATAAATTGGTTAGCTTTTAAACTATGTTTGGTTTCCTTATGCATAGCTCATTAACAATAACTCCCATTACGGTCAGACATTTATGCTCATACTCTTCTAAATTGGTGGTCTTCGATTTTATTCTTCAAAATGTTGTTGTCGATGAATGTTTAAACCAAATGGCATCATTACAAATTAAGATCGAAGATTAGCTACAGCAAAAATGAGCCAGAACACTACTAATAGTAGCACTTCTATCCGTTTCTACTATGCATCTTCCATTTTATTTGCAGTAGATAAATGAGCCTGGGAAATAGGATTTATAAAGAACATTTCTTTGAATTAATTAATGACTTAAGAACAACTGGTTGAAACATATGATATATACAGTACATATTTAGGATCTAGTATGTTAAACCCAACGGGCAATAAGTGCAGGGTTACAAGGTTAGCGGGGAGTTCCAGAGCCTCTGCCATTTTCCTGCACCACAAAACCCTGAGCTACTCGTTCATCCTTCACTAAAATCACAGTGCATTAAATATGATGGACTCTGAAAACTGAAATTGGTAGGTAATGCAGTTTTAGGTATCATACGTCTCTATTTTAAATGAAAACATACTTTCATTTACATTCTAAACAGATTCATACTGTAAATTAGTCTTGATGTGCCACGCAGTAAAGTCTCTGATCAGCCTGGTGAACGCATTTCAGAAAGTCTGATATATGGAAAGACTGCAGGACAGAAAAACAAAAATCAAATGCAAAGGTTTAGTATACCTGCTGCTGCACAATTTCTTGAAAGCTAATAAATACGATACAGACGAACCCTTGAAAAAAGACCTGTCGTGTCAGAGACAGTAGTAACATTAGCATGTTGTAGCAAAAATAAAATCCACAAAATGTTTCAAACAGAACAAAAGATGAACATTAGGCATGAGCAGGCATATAACTGGTTCACAAATCCAAGATTCAAATTAAAGACAAAGACCCGTGGCAAGCACGATACTTCTGGAAGAAGAGGGTTATTCCGTATGGATCAGTCCAGGTTGTTGAGTTCTCACGGGAGTGAAGGAAAAAACAAAGTGTGCTTTTACAGCAGATCTTATTTTCACTACGGCCAGAGAGTCTTTTGTCAGAAGGAAGTGTGTCTGTGTATCAAACAAGCATTCATACCCTACTTGAGTTGCAGAACATCTTAAGTCTGTGATGAGGCGTGAGCAAGTGAGTCATTGAGGGGTTATAATTCTCCACTTCAGACTGTTTATTCGTGAGAATGTTTTTTTTTTTTTTTTTGTCACTGTGATGTAGTTTCACTGATTTCCAGGCCATGCTGTTGTAGTTGAGCTCTGAGCAGTGCGTTGTCATTCTTCAGGTCCTCAATCTGCAGGAGAATGGACATTCAACATATTACTATGTGCCCAAGACTTGGTCAGCAAAACACCACTGATCTCACATACTGTCTATCATGTCATATCTGTCTTTTAGTCACAACATCAGAATCATTGTGGGGCTCAAAAGTCAAGAGCACATTGGAAATCGTTTGTTTTTCCTGACAATACAGTTAATATCTTAAGTAGGGGTGTAACGGTACAATGTTACATCGAGATATCGCGATATAAAAATGTGAGAGATATGCATCGTTGATGTAAACGATATGACTCATGCGATATAAAGACTCGGCTTATTGTATTTATAAAGTATAATGCACCCAAAAATTATTTTAATTCCGTCATCATGTACTCACCCTCAAATCATTGCTATCCAATTAGATTTTGTTCATCTTCCAAACACAAATGAAGATGTTTTTATGTAATCTGAGAGATTTAAAGCCTAAAACTTAAAAGATCTAAAAAATAAATAAATAAAAATGAATCAATCGAGCGGTCTAATCTAAATCCAACTCTTCTCAAGAGACACAATGGATTTATACGATTAACAGACTTAAAATGACGCGCATATTTTAGTAAACACGTGTTTGCGTGATGTGCAACAACAACATGAGGAGTAAATGAAGAGCCGATTTTAATTTTTTGATGAACTAACCCTAACCCTAGACGTGTACGCATAATTTAACTCACCGTTGCGTTTTTAGTTTTGGTAGTATCATGATTCAAAGCATTATATTATTGTATTCAAAGCATTGTTTATTATTATGCAAGTGTATAATCTGCACAGGTGGCTTACCTGTGTAAAAGAAATTCAACAAATAGCTTCCTTGAAAGTGTACAGCATTAGAAAAAAATTCAAGTTTACAGAGTTTAAACAGTGTTACATTAAACTACTATATTTAATGTGGAATATTATGTAATATTTTTATTGCCAAGGCTTTGTAATTCACATACTATCTGTGATTTCTGAAGCACTTCATTTGCTGGCTTCCATGGTTGCAATAAGCTGTGTTTTCTGCCACCCACTACGGGTGTCGAAATACTATTGGGTAAATTGGCAGTGGGCGAATCACATGAAGTAGAACAAAAACAGACATTTCGACATGAAACGTACATTTCAGAGTAGAATATCTGGCTCTCGCATTGTTTTTTTTGTTTTTTAAAATTTGAACAATTTTTTGAACTTAGCGTCACTGCAAGCATACTATGGTATTTTTATGCTTTAGTAGTGAAAAAAAAAATTACATACAGCACCTTTCATTTAAACTGTAAACCTCTATTGTGTAGCACTACGATTTCCAAAAAAGAAGACAGGAATTGTTCATTTGATTACATTTCAATTTATGTTTGTTATTTAGTTTAATTTATTTTTTATTAAATTGTTAAAGTGTTATGCATTTATTTTATGCAACCACCGTTTTAGTAAATAAATTTATATTAAATCAAAAAACAAATTCCAGAAAAGTTCAAACAGAAAACACACAAATTATTTTCTAGGACCCTATTTTAAGTTTTATGATAACAACAGTAAAATAAAATGGAATTTGGGGAAAAATGATCATCAGGTTTTACACAAACTTGGGAGTTCATGCAGCTCGAGTGCTGCTGCCATTAAAGCAAAAGAAGTGACAAAACTAAATACATGTTCACGTTCACACACACACACACACACACACGTCAACTATTGTTATATGCTTATAATACAATTTGCAATAAATAAACCATTTGCAAAAAATGAATTATGAAAAAAAAGAAGCATCTAAACTGGTAATCTTATTTTGAGACCCCACTATCAATCTTACATATTACATAACAATTATACCTGTTGCCTTAGTAGCTCATTGTCCACCTGTATTCTCTCCACCTCCTTGTAGCTCTCCTGCAGCCTCTGGTTAGTCTGTCGTAGTTCTCTAATGTAGTCGCATGCTTTAGACAGGATGCCTCCTTTGCTCTAAAGAAGAAAGGTGTTCATTAACATTAGCAGGTGAAAAGAGGTTATATTGGACCGAGAGGAAAAGATCTGCAACTTACTGCTCCTGTTTTGGTATTGTCCATATTGCAGTCTGGGATGATTTTAGACAGTGTGACAATCCAGTTGTTGATTTTGTCTCTTCTTCTCCTTTCCACTGCAGAAACACATAAAAAAAACTTTTAGCAACAGTCCAAATTGAGTTATTCAGTTGTCTTCCTGATACAAGTTTACCGTGAATGATTAATTGTTGCATGTTATTTCAAAGAAAAATTGTCCGTCTTCATAAGGCTTTACTGAAGTGTAATAACTTCCAGCACTGAAAGCACTTTTCATTAATTCTGGTAACACCCACATCCAATTCCAGACTGATAAAAAGCCTATCCTACTTATTTTTCCTAGTTGCTTTAATCAGAAACACAGGGTTTACAGAAAGAAAATATGTTGCAAATGACGTCTCATGTTGACTTCATATTTTACTGCTATTGTGTGGAGAATAGTTAGAGAGGAAAGCTCTAAAAAGACATGCATTAGTTCACCTTCATTGTGCTGCGCTCTCCTCCTCTCATCACGAGGTGCCCGGGGGCCATCGATCTTCCTGTGAAAGTACAGAGACGAGAAAAAGAGGAGACTTGTGTTAGCTTGCTCTATTGCACTATTAAACTACCAAAACCATCAAAAAAATCTGCACAACACAACACAACACAGCTGAAGCCTATTCGAAAACAAACATTTCTCCAGCCCGTTTACTGATAATCACCACAGTTGGAGCACAAATTTCAGTCAGGTCAATTAAATTTTTTAATCGAAGAATAGCTTAAATATGGACCAAAAGGCAATGAGCCTGAAAGAAACATGTAACCCTTTGATTTTTCCTCATTTCGTTTCATTGAGAGGGAAGAATTAATTCCATTTATAATCTG
This sequence comes from Opsariichthys bidens, assembly GCA_037194245.1. Lineage (NCBI taxonomy): Eukaryota > Metazoa > Chordata > Actinopteri > Cypriniformes > Xenocyprididae > Opsariichthys > Opsariichthys bidens. Next base: position 4,640,771 of record CM074306.1, read on the forward strand.
ATGTCTTCCGAATATGAAGAAAACTCAAACACCAAACACATCTACAGTATTTACACAGTACTGAATTAAATGCCAGCTTCCCAATAGTGATTAAAGGGCTAGTGCAGCGGAATCTAGAGGAGAGGGACAGGCTGGCGGCTGAAAGGGGGGTGGGGATGTAAAAGGTCTTCCTCACCAGTCTGATCTGCTGTGTTGAAGAGTCTCATGTTCACCAAGGTCTCTGGGGATGGCAGGCAAGTGGGACAAATTTTTTGGTTGTTTTTCTGACTGCACTCAAATTGATTGGACAATACTTTGCATACTTGTATTTGAAATCATTGCATTGGACAGTTTTGTCAAATTTAAATCAAATTCCACACTCCATGTTTACTGTTGTTCTGCAAACTGAAATTATTTTGAGGGACGTAAAGGGATTAGGGCTGTCACGATTCCTTGATTAAATTAGGGTAACTGATTTAAAAAAAAAATCCTTGATTGCAATTTACCCGAGTCAAAATATCAGAAGTGGTGCAAGAGAATCCATGAACCGCATTATTAGACCGTTTTCTAAGGCTGTGCGATGTATTAAAACCTAGCATAGTTAATAGCATAGTGCTATTGTGAATTCAGAAAGGCAGTGATGCAATTAAATAAATATATGTCCTGCATGTTTAATGTATATGTGCTTTATTTACATGCGTATAGGTTGTGTGTCTCAGAGCAGCTCAGTTCACAGTAAATGTTGCTCCGCATGAACTGTTTATGTGTGTAGAGTGAGTCTCAAACTCCATCTCTGCACAAGCTGGGAGCTCAGGTTGCTTATAATGTTTTTTTCAAAATAAAAGTTTAAATCCTCACACTGAGTTCACATGTTTTGATGTTCACATGTTACAGTGGTTGTAGAATGTATTGTAAAGAAGTGGCCAAATATTAAAGATTGAGTAAACATTTAAATGACATGTATTAAACAAGCATTTGATCAGCTGTAAAGTGTAAAGTATGTCTGTGTAAGTGCTCGATGAAGAGTGTCGTTTAAGTCTATTTACGACACGTTTTTGAACGACTGATCTTTGAAGCCAATCACAGACATATCGGATGAGCGCGTGAACACAAAGGCCAATCAGAGATGTTTACGAATCCGCTCAACAGGGCTCAAAGCGTGATATTTTTAACATTTCAGCACCGACTTGGTACTTTTGACAACACTATAATGTACATGAGATTATTGTTTGCATAATGTATATGTATTTTTGTTTGATTACTTAATTTTGAACCAAAAATGATTGCCTCGTTGTTATTATCCGTGTATTTTAAGTCATTTTAAAAGCTACTGCTCGCTGAGGTTAAGAAATATGCGATTCCTCCATTACCAAAATAATTGTTAGTGACAGCCCTAAAAGGGATCAAATTACATTCCGTATAAAGCATTGGGTTCAAAGGATGGACTGGGCCGTGCAGACTGGGGAAAAGTGAGGGATGTTGAACCATGATCTGTACTTACGTAGAGTAAGTGTGTGTACGAGGGGCGATGGTCCGGGGTGTTCCAGTTTGTAAAACATCTGGTGGACTCATCATCACGTAAAACTGACCTAGAAAAAACAAAATAGGTTAAAATAATGCTTTATAACACATTTCATGAATGAACTAGTTATAAGAAAGAAAGCAGACTGACACACTAATGACTTTCAGCAGCTATTTCACATTAATTACGGTGTAATTTTGCATTATATTACACAATCTTTTTGCGTGCAAAATGCAATGCCAGATGCTGGAAACACTGCATTATATATTTTGCGGCTGCTGACATACTAAAACCAACATTATCTACTAAAAGTGCCAATGGAAAAGAGTCTTTGGCATGTGAAACTGACCTCCAGCCTGTGTGAGGGTTGGATCAGACGTGGCCTGCACTGAGACGGCTGTAGCTGTACCATCACTGACAGTTGCTGCTGGAAAGTAGGCGAAGCGTGTCTCTCCCCCCACTGTTTCCCCTGCTGGACTGCCTCCATTACTAAAAGGGTTCTGGATGACAGCCTATAGAGGGAGAGATATAGAAATATAAGATGCATGCAGGCAAAATTGACACTACATTCATATCACTTTTTGGTACATATTGCTTTTTTCACCATATTTCCTTCCAGTCTGATCCATACACACCTGTGCTACTGCTTGCTGTCCACCCGCAAAGGCAGCCGTGGACACTACACTGACTGCCGCTCCATCTCCTGCTGCCTCCAAATGGTCCTCTGTTACCTGGACCACGCGATACGTCACCTTTATCAAAAAAAAAAAAAAAACACAAAGAACTTTGATGTAATTTTTAGTATCTTTAAATAAAAAATAATAATTTATTAAAGGGATAGTTGACCCAAAAACGAAAATTATTCCATGATTTACTTACTCTCATTTTGAAGCAAACAAAAAAACTGGAACCATCCGTAAAAGTAATCCATATGGATCCAGGGGGTTAACAAAGGCCTTCAAGCGAAGCGATGCATTTTCTAAGAAACATATCCATATTTGAAACTTATTAGAAATAACTAGCTTCCGGCGGATGACCGTAGACAACAAATTCCAAACAAATAGGGCTGAGCAACAACCTCAAGCTCCTCTTCTCTTACATTTAAATCCTCCAATATTTCTCTTTAAAAATGATTGTTTTAGAATTCTAATTCGAGACCGGTGTGTGGTTTTGCTCTATCCCGTGCGCTTCCTCATTTGTCATTACATCATAAGTCTGGTCAGAGATTGCGCTTTTGCTGCAGATTGATGCGTACGTCCGTCTGCCAGAAACTAGTTATTGTAGTTAATAGAGTTTTAAATATGGATATTTTTGTTAAAAAAAAAAAAAACCCATTGCTTCATTTCAGACAGCCTTTATTAACCCCTTGGAACTGTATGGATTTCTTTTATTATGGATAGATGCGATAGATTTTTTTTTTTTTTTCTTCAAAATGTGACCCCCCATTCACAACCATTATAAAGCTTGGTAGAGCCAGGATATTTTTTAAATACATCTCTGATTGTGTTCATCTGAAAGACGATCGTCATATACACCTAGGATGGCTGGAGGGTGAGTAAATCATGGGATAATTTTCATTTTGGGGTGAACTATCCCTTTAAATTCAAAATGAATTGCCATTTGAAACACATTTTACTTCCATAATTTGTTAATTTACGACTGAAACAGAATGTTCAACAACAAAAAAGGTAGGATGGGAATTCATCTCATCCATTACAAATTGACTACATAATGATTAGTCGACATTACATGCTTAGAATACAAGTTTGCTAAAAGCCATTTGCCTATCAGTGATTTTAATAAATACTATAATAGTATATAAATAATACTAAAATACCACTTACACATTAAAGCATTCTCATAAGAGCCATTGCTGGGACACAGTACTCCAGGTCATGTTTTATTACAGAATGACCCCAGTTTGAACCCTGGAAAGGTCAAAGGTCGCACTGACCTGTCCACCAGTGTTCTCTGTCCGAAACTGGTACTGAACATTGTGGTCTGCAAATGCTGCTGCTTGCTGGACACTCGCTATGGTAACCGCTGCCTGCTCCTCCGCCCCCACCCCCTCTCCTGAGAAATGCACAAGAAAAGTTTTAATGAACTGCGTTATGTCGATATACGCTGCATCTTCTTTAAAACAACAAAAAACATTCATTGTTGTACACCCTTTAGAGCTGCATGTTTTACTTACCTTCTTGCAGCTGAACAACCTCCTCAGTTTCCTGTTTCTCGTGACTGCAAAAACAGAGCAAAGTTTCGGGTCATCTTATGAAACCGCTCACATTTCTAAGTAAACTCTAGAGAGGGATAAAAATCATGTAGAAATTTGGCACATTCTAATGATGGAAATTCATTTCTGCCAGATGATAAATTCAAAGAGTTTTTTTTTTTTTTTTTTTTTTTAAATTTAATGCGTTTTAGTTCTTCAGTTCCTGTGACCAGTTGCACAAACATAGCCATTATATTAAAACTGTGAATATTATATTAAAAATGTGTTTAAGAACTAGTATGACTAACTAGTAACTAGCAAGTTACTTTTCTGTATCAAATCAGACGCGTTTATGAAACTGACTTGTTATGATGAGTCTTGAAGAAAAGAATTAAGATGACTGACTTGTAAAACTAGTCTAAGCAGTTTATGCAACCGGCCACTTAATTTGAATGATTAATAAATAACACTAAACTTCATTTAAATATCTCGAACAGCGAAGAGCGGTTTTTCGAATCGGTTCAACCGATTCAATGAAAAGATCCGACTTAATGAACGATTCGCTAAAGAATCAGACATCACTAGTACATTCTCCAGTTTATACGCAAAAACTAGAGGCATTTGAACGACTTGAAATCATCGAAACGAGACGTTCTAGTCGATACATCTAACCCAGACCATCTAGACCTGTCTGCTTGGAGAAGAAACGGTGAACGCCCCCCTTCGCATCATTAACCAACCGTTCAGCTTTTAAAGTGAAATAAAAAAATATGTATATACCAACATCAACGTTTTCTTCGCATAACAAGTGTAGCCAAATAAACACAACGGGGTTAAAGGGGGAAAACTGCTTCTGAATGCACATAAAGGCTCTGGATGAAAAGACTTGGAGTTGGTTGCCGGTTGAAGGGAATTTAATGCATTAAAGCGCTTTTGTTCCGAAAGCTCTAAACGCGACATTTCTAAGCAATTCCTTTCAAATGTATCTGATATTTCGGATAACATTGAAGTATTTTGTTGAAATTAAATATACACCGGCTTGGGCTCGTGCATTTTTAATAACCAAGAATAGACAAATATCATCAAATTAGCAACAGGGCTAATAGTGATATAAATATGTCGACGATCAATGTTAAATGGCCTGCAATCTGATGTTTTTCTTCCTGTTATTCATTTCTTACGCTTAACCTACGATATTGATGGCATGCATAAAACTTAACAAAAGTCAGAAAATAAAGTTAAAAGATGATTGCTAAGTGCCTCGCTATAAAAACAGAGCAGAAAATGGTTGACTTGGGCCTTGATGGTGGCCGTACATAAAGGACGCGCTCTCACCTCGTCGAGGTGTCCAAGCTCTGTTCGAGCATATCCATGAAGGCGAACGGATTTTAAAATGCGATATTCAGCGACACTTGAAATACGGGAGATGGAAGCGCTGATCACGGGGACAAACACACGGGTCATGTGAGAAAGACAGTCCAGGACACGTGAGGTGCAGGCTGGGCGAGGAGTTAAAATGGAGACCGCTGTGGAGGAAGACGGAAGGTGTACCGGTTGTTGTTGAGCTCACTGCGCGCCTTTGTTGCGTATACAACTCCCTCCCGCCCTTCTCTCGAGACGAGCTCGCGACCTGTTGACTAGCTTAGTCGTTTCTTTTCATTTAATTTTTGCTTCTAGGTCAACGTTAGGCGTGTTTGTTGGTGTATTCTCAGGCTTTCAAAAACACTTCAAAATCACATTTTCGTCTAATTTTGAAACCGCGCTGCATTGCTTTGCTATCGATCCTCACGTATCCTTCCGCAAGCGTTTAAATAGCGGCCACGAATATAGCGCTGCCGCTAATAAGATATGGAGTGGAGTCTTTTTGATAAACAAGTGCAGTTTAGTTTGAAATAGAAGAATAAAACATTTTTATTGGACATGTGACAACACGGTTATAGTTGCGTATGGATTCTGAAACTACCTGTAATTCGCAGGTGCGGGGTAGAAACATAAAACGTAGTCTAAATTATTGCGATATACTTCTCTCCCTGAAAATGAACATTTAAGTTCAGATGAGATCTCTAGCCTACTGCCATTACAACCGCGCGTGTTTCATGATGAATGACAGGATTCTTTTAAATCGCATTTAATAAGTGAGTGAACTTAACTTACCTTTAAAATCTGTCCTTGTGTAAATTCAAAACATTTAACATGTAATATTACAAATTATACGTTTTTCCCTTGGTCACATCAGCTCAAGGAATTGCAAATCTGACGAGTGGTGATTTTTTTTTTTCTCAGGTGACCGCTGCGATCCAATCCGGGTTTTTGGACAAACCACATGACACGAATGCGAAAGCCGTGGATAGGAAATAGACATTTGTTAATCTTTGACATTGATAAACTGGACAACAAATGACCTACACGGATTATATTATACGAATTATTTATTCGATATACATGTGTAACACGTTTGCATTAATAAACATGAGATTTTGTAGCGTTGTTTTCCCAGCAGAAGCCTATATTTTCCTGAACTACTTCGAGCTACGAAGCTGTGCTCGGTGTGCAACGTGGCAAAATTAGCTGTTGAAATAAACAAAATGTCTTATTTGAGCTTTGCCATAATTGCCTAATATAATTGTGAATACAGGTTGAAAGGGACACTTTTCTCCAGTCATCTCAATGGCAAAAAGTCACCAAAAGTGATGCCAAGATGGGATATTTGGTTGTAATATCCTACAAATTAAATTAAACCATAAAATTTGAAGATAATGCCTTAAATAGTATATTTTATATAATTTAAATATGAGGCATGAACAAAGCTTTACACTTGGTAAGGTATTTTTCTTACCAAATTTGGCATAAAAAGAGGCAAACTACAGGTTTTATTTTACTGCGCAAAAAAGAAGAAGAAAATGCATAAACAAAAAAGAAGAAAAAACGTTCACTGGCTACAACAAAATAAGTTATTAATATTTTGTTGGTTGTATGACAGGCTGGCCAAAAATTATGTCTGCACAATTTGGCTTGTTCTATTGCATTATCACAAATAAAACAATTGACTCCAAGCACAACAATATGCTTTCAAAATTTTTAAGAATATTTTAATAAAGGCTTAAGATGTCAATTTTCTTTGGCTGGACATCACTTTTGGCCACTGCTGAGTGTCCTTGGTTATGTGTTTAAAAAAAAAAAAGAAGAATATATATATATATATATATATATATATATATATATATATACACACACACACACACACACACACACACACACATATATATATATATATATATATATATATATATACACACACACCGTTGGGGAAAGTTACTTTTTTTTTTTTTTTACTTTGCATTATAATATTGTGTTACTCCCTTTAAAAAAGTAACTGATTGTGTCACTTAGTTACTTTATCTCATTTGGGCTGGGCTGTTTGTTTTATAACAACAAAAAAGTTATATTTTTGTCCCTTTCACACCAAAAGTGAAAAGAATAAGCCTCAGGCTGAAGGAAATGCAAATTCACGCCTGTACAGTAGAGGGTGCAGTTCAAACAAACAAGCCTTTCAAATGTGCTGGCATTCTGGAATACAGAAAAATAAGATGCAGGAGAAGAATTAAATGAGTAACTGTATGCTCAAATTTAGTCTAGAATAAACATCATGTTCACACGGCGCACACAACGCCTCTGCACTTACTCCCGATTTCTCTCAACATGGGGACAGGACAGAGTGTCAGTCAATAAATGGAAAACAAAGTAACTTGTGTTACTTATTTGAAAAAATATATAACTCGGACATTTTGTTGTAAATTTAAAAGTAATGCGTTACTTTACTAGTTAGTTGGAAAAAGTAATCTGATTACATAACTCGCATTACTTGTTACCCCCAATACTGCATAATGATTACAAATTCATTTCCAATCCAACATGGATTTGAACATGCAAATCAGCCACACCATGTATCCGTGCACCAAAACCTGAGCACATTCTCAAAGGTTCCATATTTTCCTCAATCAAAATAAATGTGGGAAACTGTGAATTGTACCATGCAAGGACAAACACCCTGAAGAGAAATAGATAATTCGTTTGGCACATCATTAACTGTTGATAAATTGTATACAAAATTTGCTGTTATTCTTACAATTTTCATTCAGCATTCATTGGCACACCTTAAAATTAAAGATGATATTTTTAACCTGATAGTTGTTTTAAGTTCCTTAAAATACAAGTGTCCAATTGCTTTTAAAGAATAGTATAGCCTATAGGTGTTCTTTAATAAAAATTAAGTATGGATTTTTTTACTTGAAGTTAGGCTCTAACTATAAGCATGTGTAAAAAAAATAAAAAAATGGATGGATGGATATTTTACTGCATTTTATTGGTTATTACCGCTTTGTTGTAAAGGAAGATCCTAAGAACTTTACATTTGTGTACAGTAATGTAATTTAATAGGAAAGTCATGTATGATTACACAGCTTTTAAGGTCAATCACACAGCCCTCCATAAACTGTTTTATCAAAGGTCGTTTTTTTGACACATCAAATGAGTTAAATACATTTCTTTGCGTTTTCTATACCTTGTTAAGAAACATTGCCTGGTTCATTCACTTACATAGATTTTTACAGATCATGCACATGGAGTTTTCCCTCATGCCTAAACTATATTGAAAAACTGATTCAGTAATTCGATTTGGGAATGGGAAACATTAGGTTTATTGCATTATAAACTATAGGTATGCCTGCGGGTATAGCGACGCTGTGGCCCCTGTCAAAGCAACCATGCAACTCAGCGTTTTGCATTGACCGCTGCACCAAAGCAATCCTTTGAATATGTGCAGCTACAGAACAGTCTACTCTTCAAACAAAAGAAGGACCATTGACATCATGCATACACACAGTGAAAAGTCGGACACACCAGGGCCCCTGCTCTAACCAGTTCAAGTGTATTTGTTTCAGGGACAGAGGAGGTAGCGTTTAAAGGATTTTGCCACCATCAACAAAAAAAGGGCAGCACAGGTTGTCTATTTCTCTTTTGCCTCTTAACATCTCTCTCTCCCTCTCCACTCTCTCACTCCCTCTTTCCCCACAGGATAAGCAAAGAGGGATTTGCCTCAGAAGCAACAAGGTAAGTGATGAAAAACTCGCATGGTTTTGTATATTTCTGTAGATATTCTGAATATTCAGATCACTGATTGAAACCTCAATGCAGAGAGAAATTTATGACGAGTGTGATGATAATATCCATTACGGAACATTTCAGAAATTTTTTAATGACCATCTAACCTTGAATATGATAAACCTCAGATGTCTCAGTGAGACAGGTTTCTTTTTTCCCAAAATATTGAAGCATAAAGAAAAGGCTATAGCATCTGTATTTTTAAGCTCCCTGTACGAAGGAAAATAATGAATCAGTGAAAGGACATAAGTATAAAGAAATCTAGGAAACACGTTGCAATGAGGTTTCATTTGTAACACAGGGTTTGTTTAACTCACTACATATATATATTATATATATATTTATTATTCTGGTAACACTTACTACAATAAGGTCTCATTTGTAAACATTAGATAATATATTAACAAACATTTGTTACAGTATTTGTTAATCTTTGTTAATGTTAGTTCATAAAAATCCAGCTGTTCATTGTTTGTTCATGTTAGTTCACAGTGCATTAACTAATGTTAATGTTTGATTCGAATAATTTATTAGTAAATGTTGAAATTAACTTTACGTAAGATTATTAAATGCTGTGTAAGTATTAGTTCATGTTAAGTGAACGAATGTTAACTAATGAAACCTTATGGAAAAGTGTTACAATCTTTCTTAATGTTAATATCAAGATTTACTAATACAAAAGTTTTATCTGTTAATATTAGTTAATGCGTGTACTAATATTTTTTTTATTAAATGACACTAACAAAGATGAAAAAAAATAGCGTTTTATTTTAGTAACTGGGTAATTTTGATATATTAATATTAATATGTTTTCATTTTTAAATTTTTGTGTTGAAAAACGTATGCATTTTTTTAGCCAGTTATTGGTTTGAAGGGAAAAATGGTTTGAATTGTATTTGTGTCGTTGTGTACAGTATATGCATCTTTATGTGTAAAATCAACTTATTTCTCATATCTCTTCAGTGTATATCTCCTTCCTGCATAGTCACAGTGTGTGTCAGGATGTACAGCTTTATGGGCGGCGGCCTTTTCTGTGCCATTGTGGGGAACATCCTAATTGTGGTCTCCACGGCGACAGACTATTGGATGCAGTATCGCCTCTCAGGCAGCTATGCCCATCAGGGCCTGTGGAGGTACTGCATGGCTAACAAGTGCTATATGCAGACAGCAAGTATAGGTAAGCAAATTTATTCATGCAAACCCCAGAAACATATTTGTGTGTGTCTATAATACACACTGTTTTAAATCTACGTGAAGTTAAAACTCAGAAACTAAGAATTTTGGCACCTGCATTTGAGCTTTAGACCATTTTTTGCCTGTAGATGGCAGTGGTTTATTCTTTTTGCTATGCAGAGCTCCATACACTGGTTTGTGTTGCACATTCGTATTCTGAACAGGAGCTCCAAAGTTGTTTCCCTCGTCTAATAAGATGGCATCTGAGATTACGGGAGCTGTCCTGTGGTTCGTTAAAGGTGATTCTGCAGGGACAGTTTTTCCAAGATCAAATCAGAAAAATCAAACAAACAGTGACAAGAACTGGTTGGGAGGATGAGAAGAGGATACCTGTCTTCACCTGTTGTTTTGAGAACATTTCTTATCTTTGTCCTCAGCATACTGGAATGCCACTCGGGCGTTCATGATCCTCTCAGGAATGGCGTGCTTTGCGGGCATCATGGCAGGCATCCTCTCATTTGCCCATTTTTCTGCCTTTGAGAGATTCAGTCGTTCCTTTGCTGCAGGAATCATGTTTTTCATCTCCAGTAAGCCATAAACTGAATTTCAATGTGACATTTTAGCATGTTTAAACGTAATTAAAAGATCAAGGTCAAACATTGGTGGTACTACTCTTCCTCGATCCATTTTTATTTAATCCATCTCTTTCTTCACACCCAGCTCTGTTTGTGCTGCTGGCTATGGCGATCTACACTGGCGTAACCCTAAGCTTCCTGGGCAAGCGTTTCGGAGACTGGCGCTTCTCCTGGTCCTATATACTAGGATGGGTGGCCATGCTCATGACTTTCTTTGCAGGTGAAATAATAAAACCTCATAGACTGCTATTTAAGGGGGAAAGATTGACCCAAGGAAGCTCTTCAAATGGTAGAACAGTAATGAAATGTTCCAGCGGTGCAGAATGGAAATCATGAAATGTGCCTTGAATATGCCTCAGGATGTGGTTGAATGTACTTAGATAGACCTCACGATAAAGTTCTGTCACAAAAGTGAAACCAGCAAGTGCATGCATCCCACTTTTAAAACATACACAAGAGCTAAGTAAACATAATTGGTTATTCTTTAAAAGTGTTTCATTTTTAAGTGATACTTGAAAAAAATACATGTTGGTTCTGTTGCAGGGATATTCTACATGTGTGCCCACAGAATGTATGAATCCAGGAGAGTGGTTGGAAGTCGCTAACCTGAAGCAATTAAAACTGGAAGAAGCAGAAAGTTTTGGCCCGGAAATCATCAGGACCTTCATCAGATCTATGAGGAGTGCTTTAACGTTATGCCTTAAAACACTAAACTGCAAAAAATACACCTTATCAATAGCCTAAAACAGCATTAAAGGACTTTTTTTACACATATATTTGTATAATCCTGCACAGATAAATATACCAGTTTTCACAAATGTTTATTTCACTTTTCATAATTTTTTTCAATAAAAATCCACATCAAATCATTTCTCTCTTGATATGTTGCATTGAATGGAATCTATTTATGACCTTGCATAAATACTTGCTATTTATCATATTTAAATCATCTGTCCATGCTGTAGATTGCACATGTAACTATTTGTTTAGCAATAGTTTCAACTTTAGTGTTGCAACCGCTTTGCATTTATTTCACTATGTCACCACCAGACTTACAGTTTCACACCATCTTAATAACATAGTCAGCAAGTGTGGCACATCCTGTGCTAAACACTGTGTATGTGAAAAAAATAAATGAGAGAGAGAGAGATTCAAACACGACTCACTTTTATATATGTTTTATTTTTACTTATTTATCTACTTAATTATTTGTGTAGTTATGATTCAGTTTTTACCAAAGCTTTACTTTTATGTCATGTCAGTACTTTTAAATACTCAAAAAGTATTTTATATATATATATATATATATATATATCGGGGGAGAAGAGCCTTGGTGAGAGAGGTAAAGAATAACCCAAAGATCACTGTGGCTGAGCTCCACAGATGCAGTTGGGATATAGGAGAAAGTTGTAGAAAGTCAACCATCACTGAAGCCCTCTTCCAGTCGGGGCTTTATGGTAGAGTGGCCGGACGGAAGCCTGTCCTCATTGCAAGACACATGAAAGCCCGCATAGAGTTTTCTAAAAAAAACACCCGAAGGACTCCAAGATGGTGATAAATAAGATTCTCTGGTCTGATGAGACCAAGATAGAACGTTTTGGTCTGAATTCTAAGCAGTATGTGTGGAGAAAACCAGGCACTGCTCATCACCTGTCCAATACAATTCCAACAGTGAAGCATGGTGGTGGCAGCATCATGCTGTGGGGGTGTTTTTCAGCTGCAGGGACAGGACGACTGGTTGCAATCAATGTAAAGATGAATGCGGCCAAGTATAGGGATATCCAGAGTGCTCAGGACCTCAGACTGGGTCGAAGGTTTACTTTCCAACAAGACAATAACCCTAAGCACACAGCTAAAATAACGCTTCACAACAACTCCGTGACTGTTCTTGAATGGCCCAGCCAGAGCCCCGACTTAAACCCAATTGAGCATCTCTGGAGAGACCTAAAAATGGCTGTCCACCAATGTTTACCATCCAACCTGACAGAACTGGAGAGGATCTGCAAGGAGGAATGGCAGAGAATCCCCAAATCCAGATGTGAAAAACTTGTATTAGATCAAAAAGGTACTTCTACCAAATACTGAGCAAAGTGTATGATTACTTAGGACCATGTGATATTTCAGTTTTTCTTTTTTAATAAATCTGCAAAAATGTCAAGAATTCTGTGGTTTTTCTGTCAATATGGGGTGCTGTGTGTACATTGAGGGAAAAAAAAAATAATTTAAATGATTTTAGCAAATGGCTACAATATAACAAAGAGTGAAAAATACTGCTACAGAATGGTTTGGTTTTTTATTCATAAAAATGAGCTATGGTACTTTCTTTTTTTGTCACGCATGGGTATTTCTAATCACGCAAAGATGAGGAATTCACAGAAACAGGCTTTAATCAGATATTCCATAGAATACAGGTTTGAATAATGGGGGTAACACATCCACTGTAACAATAGATCCACTGGAGGCGGGTTTGAGTGTGAACCTAAGTGCAGCTTTATTGCACAACACATAAATCATAAACCCAAAGACTTGACATAAACAACATAGACTCACCACAGTGGTTACAGGGATAACAATCCAACCACCATCGACAAGGAACAATGGAAACATGAGGGTTTAAATAGACAGACTAAATACAAACGATGTACACCTGTGAACAATGATTAAACCCATTGAACAAATCAGAACAAGACATGAAACATGACAAGGAGCACATGGCAGGATCACATGACAAACAGGGGAATAACATGACAACTGGAGCACATGGATAAACAACAACAAGACACTAACAATAACAATGAAACATGAGCTAAACCAAAACTAGACATTACGTACACATAGCAAGTTCGAAACCACAGCAAGAACAGAACCAAACAGGGAAATACTAATTATATAAACAGGGAAACAGAACCGATATATATATATATATATATATATATATATATATATATATATATATATATATATAAATAACCCTGAGAGTTCTGAACAAATCTTTAAAAACTTTTTACCAAGTGAGAATAACTAAAATGTAGAAGTGACCTTCTAATACATTTTCTGTGGTAAAAATGCCATTTATGTCCTCGTTTAGGCCACATATTTTAAAGTAAGATGAAGTGGCACCATATTAACAAAATGTTGAAAAGCTATCTATCTCTCTCTCTCTCTCTCTCTCTCTCTATATATATATATATATATATATATATATATACTACCTACGCTACTTATTGCAATACATATATACATACAGGGGCTTGTTAAACTGTTTTCAGAGTCCTATCTGCATTTGTACAAAAAAAAAAAAAAACAGACAACTGACAACAGATCAGATATAAGCTGAAGACATGCAAAAACGGTTCCTGTTTAGCTCAAGGTTATGAAATACTGGTTTCACAGACAGGGCTTAACTAAAATGCATTTTTAAATATGTTAGTGCCAATGTTTTGTCTCAAGATGCACACCAGTAATGTTTAACCCTTAAATGCATACCTCGAGTCTTTATCGACCCGGAACATGATTCATTACCCTCCTTATTCATTTTTTTTTTTAAAGTTAGACATCAACCTTCTTAGTGTTCCTCAATCAATTCATTATAGACAATATGACAAGTAAAAAAAATTATAATCATAAAATATAAAAGAACGCCTGTTTTCCCATTCAATTTAATAAAAATTGTACAAGGTCACTTACGACCTGAGGTGTACAGACATGCAAGAAAAAAAAGTTTTGGCCATACAGATATTAGAAATCATTTTTGGATGGGTGAGGGTGATATAATTTAACAATTAACAATGCCCAGATCAGTTTATTGAGGTTTAAATAAGGCTATTTTCCTTTTTAATGAGGCTCTATTAATATGCACTTGATTGTAATTGTAAAGTGTAGTCACTTAATGATGAATGTAGGGGTGTAATAACTTTTACAGAAGAAATTGTAATATGTTTTAATTTTAGATTCCAATTGTTAATTGTTAAATTATGGTGCATTACACTTACCATTTTGGAGTTTGTAACATTTTTTTGGTTACACTTTATTTTAAGATGTCCTTGGATATACACAGTGTTAAGCAACATTTACTTATTATAGGGTTAGGGTTTGGTGTAGTTGCATGTATAAAACATAATAAATTTTACTGTTATTGCTTTAGTTAGTAAAGTGTAATGAAGACAATGTAAAATAAAACAAAGTTTTGTTTTTGATGAAAGCAATCCCTTTTTTAGTTGTTTATTTAACCATGCACAATACAGTTGTTGTGGCAAAGTTAGCCATAATAGTTCATTTGCATCTTCGGGCCCTGAGGGGCGCATTAAATTGATCAAAAGTGACATTAAATACATTTATATTGTTAAAAGGGTTGTAAATATATTTTAAAAAATATTACAATATATTAATAATATATAATTACATTACATTAGCTGTTAAATATATATAAAAATGAAGTTCTTTTGAACCTTTAGGACAGAATGCTGAAACAAGAGTTTTCATGAAAACATTAAGCAGCACAACTGTTTTCAACACTGATGATAATAATAATAAGAAATGCTTCTTGAGCAGCAAATCAGCATATTAGAATGATTTCTGAAGGATCATGTGACATGAAAGACTGGAGTAATGATGCTAAAAATTCATAATAATAATTTCTAAAATTACTGTTTTTATTTATGTATAACAAACAAATGCAGCCTTGGTAAGCATAAGAGATTTCTTTCGAAGACATTTAAATTTAACTCCAAATTTTTGTATAACAGAAATGTATATCTATTAACTAATTGGGAACATGCCAATCTAGGATATGTCCTAAATTATATTTTGAAAGTAAGTACAATTAAACTTTCACTTTTCTATTATAACTATTATAAAAAAATTGTGATAGATATTTATATTAGTGTTTTTTCACACATTTTTACACTTATTTCAAAACAATAATTAAAAGCAGTAACAATTTAAACAATAAATATAATTTGTGCACTAGCCTAATGTTCAGCTTTTCTATAGTCAACTTATTTTCAGCAGTCATCAGGCTTGTACACATTGGTCACAGACACGAAGATGTACCTTCAATTTCACAAAACTGATAGCTCACTAAAAACCACAAAACTCATCCTGTTTTAAGGCCATTTTCAATTTGATTTACTTTTGACGCAACATAATTTGTTATATAATACCCATTAATACCCATAATCACCCATACCCACACATAAAAACCCCATAATTTAAAATGTATTGAATGTCATAACATAACACAAACATAAATTTATAACATAAAGTGTCTAGGTGAGTCTATGGCACCTCCTACTTCCTTTGTGAGGTCCCCTGCGGGCCCCTAATACTAAATGCCCCATTTCTGTTCCGAATGAGTGAAAACCAAAATTTAATAAGATGGCATTTACTTTACAATCAACTTAGGCCTACGTCATAATATAACATGGGCTGAGAAGAAGCTCAGTGTTCGTAGCACAGTGTCAGTGACGTCACAGTGAGACGCGTTCTAAATATTCGCGGCTTAAGCTGCAGGGCTATATAAACGCTCGAATTCGCTCTTGAGCTCAGTTTGTGTCTCTTCAACTGCAGGATGGAAAAGACTCAATACTGACGGTCGAGTACATTTCTTCGTGAAGCTTCGCTCGGCGAATCTCTACCCAGTCCTTCGCGGGAGTCCGTGCGCAAAACATAGTTCTCGCGAAGGATTTTACGTGTCTGCTGCTTTCGTTATGCCGCGGGGCAGCATTAGGCAGAACCTGACAGCCGGGAGACACGTGAAGCGGTACTACCGTGTGTGTGCGTGTGTGTGTGGGGGGGCGGGGATGTGACCGAATACCCCCCCCCCCACACACACACACACACACACACACGCACACGCACACACACGGTAGTACCGCTTCACCTCCCTGGTGGTCAGTCATCAGCCCTGTTACGCGTGCTTTTGCTATTGCTATTCAGTGCTATTGATCACTGCAGTGTTTTATTTTTTTTAATATGATTAATTTATTAAATGTAACTATTACTTGGCCCCCACTGCCAGGGTGTGGTGGGTGGGTGCAGCGGGGGCCAAGAGGGTCCCGACCCCGAGCGATGGAGTGTGGTCGGGGTCGGGGTCTGGTTGGGGTGGGGCAGCGTGGTTATTCGGGTCATCAAATGAGTTTTTTTTTTAGCTATTGATCACTGCAGTGTTTTATTTTTTAATATGATTAATTTATTAAATGTAACTATTACTTGGCCCCCACTGCCAGGGTGTGGTGGGTGGGTGCAGCGGGGGCCAAGAGGGTCCCGACCCCGAGCGATGGAGTGTGGTCGGGGTCTGATTGGGGTGGGGTGGGGCAGCATGGTTATTCGGGTCATCAAATGACTTTTTTTTAGCTATTGATCACTGCATGGTTTTATTTTTTTATATGATTAATTTATTAAATGTAACTATTACTTGGCCCCCACTGCCAGGGTGTGGTGGGTGGGTGCAGCGGGGGCCAAGAGGGTCCCGACCCCGAGCGATGGAGTGTGGTCGGGGTCTGGTTGGGGTGGGGCAGCGTGGTTATTCAGGTCATCAAATGAGTTTTTTTTTAGCTATTGATCACTGCAGTGTTTTATTTTTTAATATGATTAATTTATTAAATGTAACTATTACTTGGCCCCCACTGCCAGGGTGTGGTGGGTGGGTGCAGCGGGGGCCAAGAGGGTCCCGACCCCGAGCGATGGAGTGTGGTCGGGGTCTGATTGGGGTGGGGTGGGGCAGCATGGTTATTCGGGTCATCAAATGACTTTTTTTTAGCTATTGATCACTGCATGGTTTTATTTTTTTATATGATTAATTTATTAAATGTAACTATTACTTGGCCCCCACTGCCAGGGTGTGGTGGGTGGGTGCAGCGGGGGCCAAGAGGGTCCCGACCCCGAGCGATGGAGTGTGGTCGGGGTCTGATTGGGGTGGGGTGGGGCAGCATGGTTATTCGGGTCATCAAATGACTTTTTTTTAGCTATTGATCACTGCAGTGTTTTATTTTTTTACATGATTACTTTATTAAATGTAACTATTTCTTGGCCCCCACTGCCAGGGTGTGGTGGGTGGGTGCAGCGGGGGCCAAGAGGGTCCCGACCCCGAGCAATGGAGTGTGGTCGGGGTCTGATTGGGGTGGGGTGGGGCAGCATGGTTATTCGGGTCATCAAATGACTTTTTTTTAGCTATTGATCACTGCATGGTTTTATTTTTTTATATGATTAATTTATTAAATGTAACTATTTCTTGGCCCCCACTGCCAGGGTGTGGTGGGTGGGTGCAGCGGGGGCCAAGAGGGTCCCGACCCCGAGCAATGGAGTGTGGTCGGGGTCTGATTGGGGTGGGGTGGGGCAGCATGGTTATTCGGGTCATCAAATGACTTTTTTTTAGCTATTGATCACTGCATGGTTTTATTTTTTTATATGATTAATTTATTAAATGTAACTATTTCTTGGCCCCCACTGCCAGGGTGTGGTGGGTGGGTGCAGCGGGGGCCAAGAGGGTCCCGACCCCGAGCAATGGAGTGTGGTCGGGGTCGGGGTCTGGTTGGGGTGGGGCAGCATGGTTATTCAGGTCATCAAATGAGTTTTTTTTAGCTATTGATCACTGCAGTGTTTTATTTTTTAATATGATTAATTTATTAAATGTAACTATTACTTGGCCCCCACTGCCAGGGTGTGGTGGGTGGGTGCAGCGGGGGCCAAGAGGGTCCCGACCCCGAGCAATGGAGTGTGGTCGGGGTCTGATTGGGGTGGGGTGGGGCAGCATGGTTATTCGGGTCATCAAATGACTTTTTTTTAGCTATTGATCACTGCAGTGTTTTATTTTTTTATATGATTAATTTATTAAATGTAACTATTACTTGGCCCCCACTGCCAGGGTGTGGTGGGTGGGTGCAGCGGGGGCCAAGAGGGTCCCGACCCCGAACAATGGAGTGTGGTCGGGGTCTGATTGGGGTGGGGGTTCAAAATATGTTGAAAAGATGTTGAAAATGATTTTGAGAATAAGTTTTGAGATCACGACTGAACTTATGATCTCAAACATATTCTGAAAACTATTGACAGTGATGATGTCATAAAACATTGCTCAAACGTTTTTTATTGCTTGTAATATACAAAATATTAAATAAGCAAAAGTAACTCTTAATACACATCTGCTCAAACTGAACCCTTCCAAGCTCCAAAAGTTAACAAAATATGCTTTATTTTATTCTTCTGTAACTGTTACTCTAATATCAGGAAAGTTTCATATTATAGCTACATATATAGAGATCTGCCCGTGTTAGATATAGATCCAGGTCGCTAAAGACCCGAATATGTAAGAATGATTGGCGAAACATTCATGCATTTAAGGGTTAAAAAAAGCTTAAATGTCCTAATTAAACTAAGGCCTAACCCTGGGTTAATCTAAGCCTTGTCTGTTAAACCGGGCTTGAATTCCCACATGTGTTGTCCCAACTAGACAAACACATTTCAATTTCAAATTGAACAATATTTCTTAAATGTTCAGTTTATTAATGTTATAGTTCAATAGTTTTGGCTTTTTTGTAAACATATGATTTTCATTTTGTAAATATATGCCTTTAGAAGATGCAAGCAGCAAAGAATTTTCACACTATCTCATTTAAAACTCTCAAAATGATAAAAAACATACAAAGCATTTATTATTCAACTAGGCAGCTTTTTTCCCCAAAAAATATTTATTTAATATCTATTTATTCAAAATGCCAGACTAGATAAGCAAACATGACAATGTTTCCTTCTAACTTATGTTAAACATTAGTCATAGACTCTGCCGTCTTTGGAATGGAATTACAGCTTTCGTTCCTTGTGCTTTCCTGAGACTGGAGAAAGTGACTTTCTTCCATAAGCGCTTTATGAAAAATCCCAGCCAGGTTTTGGTTGCAGTGTCGTCTAACATCCAGTCCCATGCAGAAGTACAGCACCGGGTTAATGCAGCTGTTGAAATAGGCTAAGCTTGAAACCATACTCCATGCTACTTTTACCACCTTGTTGTTTTTATTCACCAACTTGACCAGTCCTAGAAAGTGGTAGGGGGCCCAGCATACGAAAAAAGCACAGACCAATACGGCAAGAATCCGAAGAGGCCTCGATTTGCCAGAGAGCCGCGTTCTGCGTATCCCAACAGCAGCTAGTATGTAACAGATAAGGATGACCAGGAAGGGCAACAGGAATCCACAGATGAAACGAATGCAGTAGTAGACATACATTGCTGAACTACCACCCTCTGCTCCTCCTCCTTTCTGTAAATGAAATCACAAATTCATATTCACATATTCTCTATAATGTAGTAAATGCAGATGTGTGAGTAAAAAAATAAATAAAATCATTCAGGCATTTGTGAAGCCATTCTGACCTTCAGTGAGCACTGGCTCAAGTTATTCTTGCCAGGGAAGACCTGCCGGTACACAAAGTACGGTGAACTAAAGATCACCGCCACAATCCAAACTCCCACACTGACCACACGAGCAGCACATAACGTCCGTCGTTTCCTGGTGAACACTGGACGGCAAATGCAAAGCGCTCGATCCACACTGATGACAGCCAGAAGAAAAACACTGCAGAACATGTTGGCGTACTTGAAGAAACCAGTGAATTTACAGAGAAAGACCCCAAAAGGCCAGCGGTCAAAGAAAACATCTCTGATGAGCGAAGTGACTCGTGTCATGCAGAAGATCAAGTCGGCTGCTGCGAGGTTGACCAACCAAACATTAGTAACACTGGGATTCATGCGGAAGCCGGCAACCCAGATGACCACAGAGTTCCCAGTGGTGCCGAAGAGAAAGATGACGGCGAGGAAGACAATGCTGACTTCTTTCATAATAGCTTCAGTGTCCACTTTAGTGTTCTCGTGGTGGTTTGAGACCTCAGAGTGGGCATAATGGAGAAGAGTTGTATTGGAGGTCATTCTACCATCAATAGAGATAAATCCATTAACGTTACCTCAGTTTTTCTGTTTAACAATAGATCTGTTCATTCATGACGTCAATTTGTAAGCCAACTAGCAGGACTACTTTGCCACATGAATTTCTAAAATGCTCCAAGAGATATTCAATATCAATATTTTCATTCAATATCAATTTTCATAATTTTGCACAGAAGATGCACCATAATCTGTCAGACAAGAGAAAACCGCAACACCACAAGTGTATTCAGTGTGGTTGCTAATCTTGCAAGCACTGCTAGAGAAACACAATTTTCACAAGTTTTTTTTTTTTTTTTAATTTTTTTAATTTTTTACAGTTAAAGTTACAATTAAAGATGTTGGATTATTCTCTATATACACTGTAAAGAATAGAATGTAAATTATTTTATGTAATTCTAACAGTAAAAGAAAAACATGCTAATTGGATAATAGCATGTTCCATATACTGTATACAGTGGAAAACTGTAATTGATCTAATGGAACATTTTTTGTAACTTTACTGGTAATTAAAAATACTAGTAAAAGTACAGATTTTGGAAGTAAAAACACATCATCTTATAATTTACAGAGGAAACAAAAACATTCCTAAACATTCCTACAGTTCCCTGTGAGATACTTTAAATTTGATATTATTTTGACGAAATAAGTATGTTTCTTGCTAGTTTATGTTATCAATTATGTACATTTGGGATTTATGTTAGATCTTATGTTGTTTAATGAATGTTTATTGCATTATTGTAGTTTCAAGTGTTAAATTCACCTTAACTTGTGTAAAAGCTAATTTAACTATAATTTGTTATGTGCCTCTTTTACTAACTGCATTATATGGTGGTTATTAGTGTATTATGAAACATACCCATACATTAATGAAATATACCATTTATGTTTATGTTTTAGCTTTTTTGTTGTTGTTGTTTTTACCATAAGATTAAGTTCAGTATTCTAAAACCTAAAATGTTGCTACGTTATTTTTACAGTAAAATTCTGGCAACCACAGCTACTGCATTTTTACCTTTACCGTAAATTTCACAGGTGCATTAAACATTTAGGGTTTGAAAAATTGTTGCATGTCTTTAGTCACAAAGTTTTTGTAAAACATTGCTTCAGATAAAATGTTTGGCAACACCTTACTTAAAGTGTCACATGCCTTTTTATTGCATTATAAAAGTTTTTAATGCATTAATAATGCTTTGTAATGCCCCTTATAATGCATTGTACGATCTTAAAAATAATCATAATCACAGTTATATTATAATATATTATTTCACATTTGTGAAGTGTAATACATTAAAATGTCAATTTCAGATGTAACAAAGAATATTATAATGCATTTTAAATTTGGTTACAATTATTACATATTACTAAACAATATAATACACTATACAGCGTACATTATGAATACCTTTATACTTCATTATACATAAAGGCTTTAAGTAAAATGTTGGTAGTTATTAAAAACTAGAGGCAGTAATGTAGAATAATTATACAATCTGACACTTTCAGAAAAAAACTATTGCATGGAAAAACAAACAAACATAAACTATCACTATTAACTATTAATATTCTGGAGAATAATAATCTTACCTATTCACACCATAAAGCATTTTTACAAAACTGAAACACTGCTGATGTAATCCTTTGTGAATGATTCAATGGAAGTAATATTTTGCTACTCCAATAAATAAATAAGTGGCTGGTTCTTTGACATCACACCAGGATGAGCTTACCTCTGTTTTTCAGTAACTTTTTCTGGTCATTAATAAGTATCTTCTCTGCAAACAAAGATGAGACAAGCAGGAAGGGGGAGGAGACATTCACAAGTATATTTATATATCTCTGTGTCTGTGTTCATGGACTTTTATTTTGATATTCTTTTGTCTTGATTTAGTTCCTGTTTCATTGATTGCCATAGCTATTCATTGTTTCATTAATCAGTGTCTCACCTGTTCCACACCATGCTTTGAACTCATACCCTCACTTATCTTCTGTCCTATATCTTGTGGGGAAGTCTCATGCTGGTGTTTGTCTCTGATGGTTCATGATGTTTTTTAAATGTAAGTTCATTGCTCTTCTGTGTCAAGCCCCTCTGTTTGGATTATCACGTCAAGCCAGAGCGTGACAGAACACAAGATCATCAAAAAGAAAGGTATGGAAATTGTAGATGAAAGGAGCCGCTCCTAGGAGAAATTAAGCTCCATTTATCAGAATAGGCGTTAAATGGAGTAATACAACGGGGTATTTTCTGCAGGAGTTCCTCACTTATAGCCATATTGTTTCCTGGGATAACGTTACACTTATGGACTTTTTTTGGAGTGGCTTGGACTATAATTTTAGTTGGCTGATGGCAGAGGGTTATTTCAACTGGATCCTTGCAGAGTACATAAACTGTTTTTGAGTGGCTCATCATTTACTGTGGGAGATGCAGAAGAGGAACCCTGCAACCCCACAGTAACCATCACAGAGTCTTGCCACATCTTAACCACCGTGCCAGAGTAGTCATATCATGGCTTCCACACCAGTTTCGTCACGCCATGTTGAATGTCTAGTGTTTGAATGTTGTATTTCCTGTAATATACAACACAATAAAAACCAAACTAATTAAATTGTAATTGCCTCAATATCAGTACACACGGTGTAAGCAGTTCCCCTCCCTTGCATGCTGGTAACAAGCCATGCACAGAACACGTGTTTCCTACTCTTTGTAACCTCCAGTGGTTGTCCAACTCTGAGTGGTGAGCTGCTTTGAGTTCAGCATGAGCCATTGCAACCTCTCGCACGATTCACGGATGTGTGGCATGCACTGCCGACAGTGTCAAGTTTGGTGGTGAATACAATAGAGAAATTCTATATGCTTCAGTTTGCATGCAGACCACTTACCTCCGGCAGTGTGGTGACACCAGTGGTGTCGGATCAGAAGGTCCCGGTGCTGTAAATGGAAATCCACTTGTTCCTTGCCAATCAGGCAATAATGGTGGTACCCCCGAGCTGAGGAAGAGTGGCTTTTACAGGCAGTGAAACAGATCCTTGACCATGTTCAGGTCAGGGATTGGTTCATGCCTTTGAAGGCATGGTTTATCAGTTCAAAGTCCTACCCTTTGGATTAGCTTTGGCCCCTCGCACTTTCTCATAGTGCGTGAATGCAACTTTATCTCCTCTTGGACCAATTGGCATTTGCATTTTGAATTACTTGAATGATTGGTTAACTGTGGCCCATTCAGCAGTGGTTTCCAGAGCTGATTCGGCTCTTAATGGTGCGCCTGTGGCCAGTTCCATTGGAGACACTTGCTGTCTGATCTGTGTGATCTGCACATCTGGTAGATTAGCGGAGCTCGCGAATGTTAGGTTTGTTGCAATGGGTGATGAATACTATAACGGAGGCGAGAACCCCTTCTACTTGGTATTTATGCTCATAAATGGATAGTATTTGTGGCTTGGTGCGAAGCGCCAGTGGTTTGCCCATTTGCCCTGTGTCAGTCATAGTGTTGTTTTTACAGGCCAACTTGGACAGTGGGTGAACGCCTTCTGCACTCAAGTTGTATGTGGCTGCTATTGCAGCATTTCATTCCCAGGTAGACCATTGCTCGCTCAGGAGATAATTTAATTAGGTTTTTTTTTTTGAAGGGAGAAATGCGGTTGAACCCACTTATCCTTCGATGATGCCTGTTTGGGAGGTATTACAATCTAGAAATCCCTTTCTTTTTGCACTGTATGTGTTGTCTGTACAAGGTCATTTGAAATAGGTAGCTATTGGCTGCCCATAAATGCCTAGGCTATGCCACCTTCCTGGCAAGAGGTGGTGTCAACTAGGTCATATGCCTGGAAATCGCGTTCCTATGCATTGGCGCTGCCATTGTGTGAGAGCTATTTATAGAAAGTGTCTAATGTGTAAGTGACTGCACGTGTTGGCAACTAGCCGCGCATGTGAAATAACTTAAATACACAATGGAGCTGTTTATTCTCATGTCTAGTTGTCACACATAGCTTTTATGTGACTATGCTGACTCTGCCATGTGCTGTTCAATGCCAGTGATGCTGTAATTTATTCCTTGAGTCTATTGCGTAGCACCAGCAATGCTGCTGCTTTCATTCTATGTGTCTGCTTAAAGCAATGCTTACGACTTACACAAGTTTATATCGGCATGCTACTGATTGGTAGGTATTGAGAGTGCCCGGCGCTGCCTCGAGCTCTCACCAACCACATCACTCTAGTGGTTTTGCCTAGGCTGTGGCTCTCAGGCTCAGTTGCCAATGGGAGTATTTTGTCCAATTAGAGTAAGTTGCCGTGCTTCAGTCTCCAGAGCCTCATAGAAGAGACTCAGCAAGTGTATAATGCGTAGTAATTTAAAGTCTGTTCACATTTTTTAAAGTTTTATTCAATAGTCTATTTAATAGAAATGTGTCTTCAAATTACATTTTAGTTCACATCATAATTAGTTGATTTATTGCAGTGTGCTCAACCATGCTTATATGTTTAGGTTTTTTAATAATCATAATCACAGAAGACAACTGAACTTGGAAAACATGTTGGGGTCTTTTTGTTAACGAAGAGAAACTGCAGCAGAAGCTTTTTTTTTTCATAGGCATGCATTTATTTCACAGGTAAATATTATATGAATAAAAGAAACAGAATGCTAAGTAAATTACCCCAATCTTCATGCAGACATGGTTTAAAATTGTGTCCACATGTTAGGCCCATAATAATTTCCTCTTACTCTTCCTTCCTCAGGTAGTCTTATCTACATAATCCTAATAACTAACAAACATAGACATAGGTTAACATAAGCAATCATTAAAATGTACTGTTGCATAAATATTACATGATGTAATACATTACAAATTATTATAATTTTACAATATTTCATAAAGGCTTCAACTACTGATTAAACAACACCAGACAGTGAGGTACAGTCATTCGGTAAGATACTGAAGAAAATGTATTTAAATGTTACGCTATTTGATAGGCCTGGCAAATGAACAAGAAAAAGAGTGTAAAAACTCTTAAACTTTAGTGACAGACATATTGCTTGTAGTCTTTGGAATGGAACTACAGCTTTCTTCCCCAGTGCCGTTTTGGGACAGGATGTGGCCTTCCTCCATAAGCGCTCTATGAAAAATCCCAGCCAGGTTTTGGTTGCAGCATCGACGAAAATCCAGTCCCATGCAGAAGTACAGCACCGGGTTAATGCAGCTGTTGAAATAGGCTAAGTTTGAAACCATGCTCCATGCTACTTTTACCACCTTGTTGTTTTTATTCACCAACTTGACCAGTCCTAGAAAGTGGTAGGGGGCCCAGCATACGAAAAAAGCACAGACCAATACGGCAAGAATCCGAAGAGGCCTCGATTTGCCAGAGAGCCGCGTTCTGCGTATCCCAACAGCAGCTAGTATGTAACAGATAAGGATGACCAGGAAGGGCAACAGGAATCCACAGATGAAACGAATGTAGTAGTACGCATACTTGGCTGAACTTCCATTTGCTTCTGCTGCTCCTTTGTGCTGCAAATAAAAAATTATAACATGCATTAATATATTTACTAAATATAATCATTGTATAAAAATGCACATGCATGATTTTGTGCAGCCGTCTGACCTTCAGTGAGCACTGGCTCAAGTTATTCGTGCCAAGGAAGACCTGCCGGTACACAAAGTACGGTGAACTAAAGATCACCGCCACAATCCAAACTCCCACACTGACCACACGAGCAGCACATAACGTCCGTCTTTTCCGAGTAACAACTGGACACCAGACGCAGAGCGCTCGATCCACACTGATGACAGCCAGAAGGAAAACACTGCAGAACATGTTGGCGTACTTGAAGAAGCCATTGAACTTGCAGAGAAAGACCCCAAAAGTCCAGTGGTTAAAGAGACTTGAGATGACTGATAGGACTCGTGTTAGGCAGAAAATCAGGTCAGCGACTGCGAGGTTGACCAACCATACGTTAGTGACATTAGGCTTCATGCGGAAGCCGGCAACCCAGATGACCACAGAGTTCCCGGTGGTGCCGAAGAGAATGATGATGGTGAGAAAGACAATGCTGACCTCGTTCATGATGACTTCAATGTCCGCTGTAGTGTTCTCATGGTGTTTTGAGACCTCAGACTGGGTGTGGTTGAGAACAGTTGTATTCGAAGTCATTCTACAACCAAGACGAATCAGAAAATGATTCTTTAGTTTAAACAATAGATTTGTCTTGACATTTCTAAGACAACTTGGAAGACTAATTCGGCATTTTCTAAAATTAATTCATAAAAAATTTGAATCTAAAACTTTCATAATTTTGAAAGATGCAACCATGAAATGGATCAAGCGGTAGAAAGTCACTTTGCAATTTAATGTGTTTTAAGAGCTCTTGTCTTTGTATTCGTCAGGGTCGATTGACACAAAACTATCAGAATTATCGATTGCCTATCATTATCTGTCCTGACAGATGCCATTCTAAATAATAGGATATCGGTATATTGGCACAGAAATAGTGTAGAAATAACTAATAACAAAGGTCAGTTATAGGTTTTAAATTACTCTGTGAAATCCCAAACATTCAGGATTTTATAAATCATAGTTATGTTTATCTCAGTGTTGTTAACAAAACTGTTGCCCTGGTTTATATATGTCAGCTGTATTAAAACAGGAAAGATCCAATTAATTAACAAACATAAATATGTAGACAAACATGTTCATAAAAATGTACAATTATTGCATAAACATTTGTATATTACAAACTGTTAGTAAAATATTGCAGAAAATACAAAATTGGGCAAATGCAGGTAACTTGACAATTAAAAAAAAAGAACATTTATTGCATTGTCAAGATACCAAAGTAGTAGTAGAAGTAGTAGTACAAAAAAATTGTTGGTTCAACATGAGGATAGAAATAGATATAATCTTGCTATGAACTGATGAGGTTGTTCTTACCTGTACACATCAGCCTTTTCACAAACCAGGCCAAACCATCAATCTTGAGAGAAACAGTGGGAAAATCCTTTGCAAATGAATCAAGAGGAGCTGTGGAGGACTATTAAAATATCATTTTACTATGCTGATAAATAGATCTGTGGCTAATTCATTCACATCACTTGTAGTTGCTCTCTTCTCCCTTGCTCGGTGTAGCCTAATTGATCAGGCCATTCATGGGTTTTCACTGAAGACATGTAGGAGAAAGGCGGAAAGGGGGAGGAGATTTACACAAACAGAAAAAATCTTTGTTTTTTACGTCAACACAAATGTTGTAAGTGAAGTGTGGCTTTGGCACATCCATGTATTATTCATGTTTATTTTGCATATTTAAGTATGGCACTTAGCCTACAAAGACACAAAAAAGATTTAACAACAAGGAAGCCTACTCAGGAAGAGATTCAGGGGGCCTGTGGAAGTCCAATAATTATTTAACAAAATATTTTTTGTGGGGAAAAAAAACTGTTATAAATACAATTAATTCAATCAAAGTTAATGTTAAAAATTTAATGTTCAGCTTAAGGTTTCATTGTACCTCCCACATCAACAGTTAGGCTTTTAAGGAAATCTTGTAGGCTACATCTATGCACACCAGTAATGATTATTGTAATTAGTTTTCAATGTAAGTAACATTATGTATGTAAATAGTAGTCTACTCTATATTATTTTGGGCCAGCTTTAAAATGCTACATTATACAATGGTGTTATTGGGGTATACAAAACACCTGTTTTTTTTTGCAATGCAACCTTTTTTGCGATGCCCCTGAAATCGTCAGATAATTGTAGTAATCAACGTGCAATGAAGGAGATAATAAACCAAAACTTAAATAAATCCAAACAAAGAGGGAGGGCTGTGGCTCTGGAGGAGGATGAGGAGCAGACTGAGGAAGTCAACACGTAGACAACCCCTACATCTCAATCAGTTTCCTAGGTTGTGATTCAGTATATTGTGTAAATGAATGTGGCTGACTCCCTGATCAGTGCCCTGACTACTGAACTAGGGAGCTGATTGAGACGCACGCAACAACCAGAGGAACCAGGAAGGAGAAGAAGGTGGGAAGAGCCAGTGCACAGACAGGAGGATGATTCAAAGCCCAGCCAGGACGAAGGCCCATGGTGGAACTGATGGTGGGAGGAGCCAGGGTGGAGTCAGATGTCCGAACACCAGTTGTGGAGCCATGAGATTAGGAGACCCTTGTGGAGCTGGGGAGCCATGGTTCTGGGCAACACCGATGGTTCTGGAGACCGAGGCAGAGCCACAATGATGAGCGTACGAGGTGGAGCCAGGGTGTCTGAGGACTGAGGTGCAGCCGGTGGGACTGAGGACCAAGTGAAGCCAGAGGGAAGGCGAAACCAAAGGGGAGGAGGGATAAAGCACAGCTGAAGAGCTGGAAGTCCATGGCACAGGTGGAAAGATGACTGACCAAGGCGGAGCCGCAGGGACGATGGTCCCAGGTGAAGATGAGGGAGGGAGGAGCCAAGGTGGAGTCGACTGGTTGATGAGCCAGATTGGAAGGATGGGCTCCCTGGCTGGAGGTGGAGCCAGGGCATCCCCTTGCCAAGGCAGAGCTGGAGACCAGAAGACCTGAGGCAGACCCACAGCAGAGCCAAGTCAACAGAGGGGGAGCCGAGGGACTGAAGGGAACCAGCTGAGGCAGGGCAGGAAGACTGCTATGCTTTTGTAGAGGGGGTGGGAGACAGAGGCTGGGTGGAACGTTGGGGATGCAGGAACTTGGAGCAACACTGGGCAAACGTGCAACAATCCAAACAAGGAACACTTAGGAGTATCTTCAGGAGATATAACACAATGATGATACGGAACCACAGAATGAGGAAACTACAGTCTTGGGCTATGTTTACATGAGAATGATGTACTAAAAATGGAAATGTTTTTCCTTTGCATTTTTTGCATACAGACGACAACATCGCCAAAACAATCCTTGTTCACACAGATCCTCGAAAACAACTAAAATTCTGCATGCCAGGCCAGTAGATCACTTTGTAAAGAAAACTATGCATCTATACACTAATTATTTGTATGCAGCGCATGACGTCACTGTTTTCACAAATTCACATTTTTGTAGTTTATTTTTGGTCCTGAGTTCCTCAGAAGATTGTGACGAGCAGGGCGGGCGAGAGCCGTGAGCGGTGACGCGAGAGATAATGAGCGTCAGCTGCGCGGCACACCGGTCTCGTATCTCTCATGGAGGTGCTCCGGAAGCATAAAAGAGGAGCGACTAGAGTGAAGGACGAGAGAGGACTGGATTTTATGTTTGTGTGGGCGGCAGTCGCCGTGAGGAACTGCCGCCATTTTACTTTAGTTTTATTGTTTGCTTATTTATTTGATTAAAATTACGTTGAATGTTCGCCGGTTCCCGCCTCCTTCTTCCCATACTTAAGAACTCCGTTACAAAGATATATGAAAATTTTTTAATATTTGGACCACTTTTTCATGTCACCATCAGTGTCCCAGTGTGTAGTGAGCCAGGGTCCTCCTTACTGTTCTTCCCAGTGCCTGAAATTGTGTACACATAGTAAATTGATTCATGAGCTAGGGAGCTGATTAAGACATACCCTGAGTGAACTGAGAGAGGAATGCTAGGACAAATCTCTAAAATAAAATAAATGCTTCATTGTGCAGACAACTAGAGGTGAAGTTTAGTTATTGCAGAGAAATCATATCAAATCAATATCAAGTACACCTCATTTCGGTGGTTATGCAAAAGTGCAAATTATTTTTTCCAAAAGTATTTCATATTATAACACAGTGTTCTATGAAATTACACTCAACTTCGGTTCTGACCAGTGTATATTTTGGCTAACACATCATTGTTTTGCAGGATTGTTCACATCCGTTGGCAATATTGCACAACCTTTAATTAATGTTGCATCATTACTGCAGATGTTAGTTGATTTATGTCAGTGTGCTCAGCCATGCTACGAGGGCAAAAAAGTTTAGAAGACGTTTAAACTGGAAAAACATGTTTGTTTGTTTTTTTGCCTTTTTCTGATGAAGAAACATTGCATCAGAAGCTTTATACACTGTGCATTTATTGCAATGGTAAATATTACAGAAATAAAAAGATAATGGAAAATTAGCTCACATGAACAGCAATTTACATACAAACCTGGTCAAAAATCGTGTTCCCCCCATTATATTAGGCCACAAATTATTTCTGCTTTCTCTTCATGACTTAAGTGTGCCTATGTCTATGTCGTCCTATTAATTAACAAACATACATATGTAGACAAATATGATCATAAAAACGTACAATTATTGCATAAACATTTGTATATTACAAATGATCTTATTTTGAATATTTTACAATATATTTCATATCAGCTCCAACTACTGATGAAGGCTAATCAGAAGACCAGACGCTGAGGTATGTTAATTTTTTAATGTGTTAGATACTAATAAAAATTAATACAAATTTTAGTTATCTGATAAACCTGACAAATGAACAAGAAAAAGAGAATAAAAACTCTTAAACTTTAGTGACATACTCAGTCTTTGAATTGGAACTACAGCTTTCTTCCCCAGTGCCGTGTTGGGACTGGATTTGGCCTTCCTCCATAAGCGCTCTGTGAAAAATCCCAGACAGACTTTGGTTGCAGCGTCGACTACAATCCAGTCCCATGCAGAAGTACAGCACCGGGTTAATGCAGCTGTTGAAATAGGCTAAGTTTGAAGCCATAGTCCATCCTACTTTTTACCACCTTGTTGTTTTTATTCACCAATTTGACCAGTCCAATAAAGTGATAGGGGGCCCAGCATAAGAAAAAAGCACAGACCAATACGGCAAGAATCCGAAGAGGCCTCGATTTGCCAGAGAGCCGCGTTCTGCGTATCCCAACAGCAGCTAGTATGTAACAGATAAGGATGACCAGGAAGGGCAACAGGAATCCACAGATGAAACGAATGCAGTAGTAGACATACTTGGCTGAACTTCCACCCGCTTCTGCAGCTCCTTTTTCCTGTAAATAAATTCATAAATATTCATACTAACTAAATATGATGTTTATGCAAGGTGGTACATGCAGTAATTCATAAAGCCGCCTGACCTTCAGTGAGCAGTGGCTCAAGTTATTCTTGCCAGGGAAGACCTGTCGGTACACAAAGTACGGTGAACTAAAGATCACCGCCAAAATCCAAACTCCCACACTGACCACACGAGCAGCACATAACGTCCGTCGTTTCCTGGTGAACACTGGACGGCAAATGCAAAGCGCTCGATCCACACTGATGACAGCCAGAAGAAAAACACTGCAGAACATGTTGGCGTACTTGAAGAAACCATTGAACTTGCAGACAAAAACTCCAAATGGCCAGTGGTCAAAGAAAATGGTTTTGAGGAGCGAAGTGACTCGTGTCATGCTGAAGATCAGGTCAGCTACAGCCAGATTGATCAACCAAACGTTAGTGACATTGGGCTTCATGCGGAAGCCAGCCACCCAGATCACCACAGAGTTCCCGGTGGTACCGAGGAGAACGATAATTGCGTAGATGACAATATCCACTGTCGTTTTCTCATAGTGGTTTGAGATTTTAGAGTTGAAGTGAATGGACAGAGTTGTATTCGAGGTCATTCTACAAGCAAAACAGATAAATCCTTTAAAGGTGCTTTTTCAGTTTTTCTTCTGAAGGTTTACAGGCAACCTACATATGCACTCAACTTTGATCTACCCACGCACAAATGTAAGGCTGTGGTTGTCATGCTACTCTCAAAAGCTTCACCACACAGTTAGATAAACATAATGAGAGTTGTCTGGCAACCAAGAGGATCTAGGTTATTAAACTGATAGCGTGTACTTATAAGTCATAATAGGAACATTGATTTCAGTTACATATTTTGAATTTCCCAGCTAAATTATGGGAAACCAGTACAGCTTAATTGACTGCGCTGCTCCCATTACATTAGTTAATCAAAATCTGGTGATGAATTTCATTGTTCTTACCTGAACAGTGAAAATTCGCTTTTTTTTTGCACTAACCAGCCCAAACTGTTGGTCTCAGGACAAACAGCATTCCATAATCCTTCATATGTTCAGCATAGACTATGTTTGAGTATTAAATAGTCATTTAAATAGTTGCTTTCATTTCATTCTGAACAGACTTTTTCACTGCATCATTTGCCCAGTCATTCTAAAGCATGCTATCTGAAACAAGCCCAGGCAGGAAGAGGGAGGAGATGTGCAAATATTGTCAACAAAGAGTCAAATTTTATAGTGTGTGTGTGCTAAAAACTATTCAACAGCGTAAACAATACTTGGCACAATCTGTGTATGAGGCAAACTCAGGAATTTTACAATATTTAATACCGTGATTCTACATAAAATATTAATAGAATTGAAAGAACTGCAAAAAAAAAAACCCACACACACACAAAGCCAACACAAATACGAAGTTAAGAAGTGAACAATGAAATAAGTCTACATCTACATTTAGCAGACTCTTTTATCCAAAGCAACTTACAAGTGAGGCAATTAGATGTCTTGCTCAAGGGAACCTTAGTCATGGTATCAAAGGTGGAGAGAGTGCTGTTTATTCACAATCCCCACTTTCAATTCCTGCAGCATGGAAATCAAACCGGCAACCTTCAGGTTAAAAGCCCGACTCCTTCACCATTAGGCCATGACTACCCCTACCCATATAAGTATGAAATAAGTAAAGACATAGACCTACATAATGAAAAAAGAATAAATATAAGACACTAGGCTGTACATAATAAAATAACAACCATCAGTGGCCAATTCTCCATCAACCGACAAATGCATCTTAACAGCTAATACACACACTCTCCCCTCCTTCTCTCTGCTCTCAGAGGCAGAAGTCTCCATATGCATCATTTCCGATAACCCTACTACCTGTTGGCTTGATCCTATTCCCACTCATCTCCTTCAAGTCATTTCTTCTCATTTGTACCTACACTCATTCACATCATCAACACAGCTCATCAGACTGTTACCTTTCCCACAGCATTTAAGCAGTCTCAGACAACCCCACGGCTTCAGAAACCCACTCTAAAGCCAGCACTTTTAGAAACTACAGAACGGTATGCATTTTTTCATTCATTGAAAAAACACTTGAGTGAGACGTACTCAACAAAGTCTCTGCCTTGCTCACACAGAACAACCTCCTGGACAGCAACCATGGCTTCAAAAGTGACCACTCAAATGACACTGTCCTGCTTTTGGTTATTGAAGTACTGAGACTAGCAGGAGCAGTTCCAAATAATCAGTACTCATTATGCTGGATCTGTCTGCTGCTTTTGACACAGTTTACCACTAGATCCTCCTGTCAACCCTCATGACTAAGGGCATCTCAGGAACCACACTCCAGTGGTTCAGGTCTTACCTCTCAGGTAGGTCCTTCAGGGTGTCTTGGAGGGGTGAGGTGTCTAACAACATCTAGCTACTGGGGTGCTTCAGGGCTCAGTGCTCGGACAACTTCTCTTCTCCATGTACATGACATCTCATTCAAAAACGTGGCTTTTCCGATCACTGGTATGCGGGCACACGACTTGACCTCTCATTCCAGCTGGATGATCCGACAGTAGCTGCTCACAACAAAGCCACAACTCGGTCTGACAGACATTTCTTCCTGAAAGAAAGACCATCACTTGCAACTCAATTTTGCCAAGACAGAACTGCTTGTGGTTTCGGCTAACCCAACACTACATCACAACCTCTACATTCAGCTTGGCTCATCAACCATAACTTCCAGGACAGTCAGGAATTTAGGAGTTTTGATTGCTCAGTTAAACTTCAAAGACCTCAAAGACTTCAGTCCTGCAGATTTGCCTTATGAAATATTGAGAAAATCAGTCCCTTCCTATCGGAGCATACTACACAACTCCTTGTCCAAGCTCTTGTTCTATCCAGGCTGGACTATTGTAATATTGATATTCTTAACATCTTGGCAGCATGCACTATCAAACCTAATGCGACAACTAAAGCGTTTTCAATGAGCCAAAGAAAGCGCATGTCACACCTCTCTTCAACAATTTGCACTGGTTGCCAATAGCTGTTCACATCAAATTCAAGACACTGGTGTTTGCCCACATACAGAACAACTGCTGGCTTTATACCCTTATACCTAAACTCACTATATGTGACCTCCAGAAGCTTGCATTCTGCAAGCGAGCGTCCCCTTGTGGAGTCATCCAAAACAGGATTACCACCTTCTTAATATTGTGTTGGCCCCCCCTTTTGCTGCGAAAACAGCCCTGTCCAGCCCGGCTCCACTAGACCCCTGAAGGTGTGTTGTGGTGTCTGGCACCAAGATGTAGCAGCACATCCTTTTAAGTCCTGTAAGTTGCGAGGTGGAGCCTCCATAGATCGGACTTGTTTGTTCAGCACATCCCACAGATCCTGGATTGGATTGAGATCTGGGGAATTTGGAGGCCAATTCAACACCTCAAACTCGTTGTGTCAAACTATTCCTCAACCACTTTGGCAGGGTACATTATTCTGCTGAAAGAGGCCAAAGAGACCAGGGAATACTGTTTCCATGCATATATCAGTGTGTATAATTCATATATATATATATATATATATATATATACTGTATACATATATATATATATATATATATATATATATATATATATATATATGGGCTCACAGTTAAGATTTCATAATTATGACTAACAAATGAGTAACATGTCAGTGAAAATTTAGTAGAAGTTGTCCTCTGGTGGTAAGGCAATGGAGCTACACTCTAAAAAAAATAATGGTTCTTTGTTGGCATTGATGGTTCCTTCATGGGGGGGGGGGGGGGGGTCTTTAGATTATTAAAATATATATATGTATTTTTAGTTCACTGAAAGATTCATTGAGCCATTGCTGTGAAAAGCACATTTTTGGAAACGTTGTTTTTAAGAATGAACAGTTTCAGATCAGTGTTTCGATCTGAATAACATTATGTCTTATGCTTTGATCTGAATAAGCCATCAGTTGTTTCACCACTGTCATGTGGTACCATCAACTTCATATTAACACACCCCAAAGGTCATGTAAAAAACTTGGTCTAATTGAAATGCTGACCGCTTTTACATATTTATCAACTCCAGTCCTCAGGTTTTCAATGTCTCTCTATTCAACACACTAAGAAGTTGGGGAGTTGAATCAGGTGTTTTAATTAATGAGACATCTAAAACATTCTGGTTGGTGGGTCGCCAGGAGTGGAGCTGAAAAACTCTGAGTTAGATGGGTCAAGATTTGCTTGACCCTGTTTGGATCGATGGGTTATTTTAAGTTTTTTTTTTTTTTTTTTTGAATGGTTTCATTTTTACATTTGTTTTTAAGCGAGGTCATTAGTGTAAGCTTGTGGTTTCTCAATTGCTTAACTGTGATACTCCCCGTGGTAAATGCTGTGTATCAGTGCGGACATATCTATATCTTTGTTGAAGTGAGAACAATGACTAATGTTTGCTTTCCAGAGTTCACTTATTCCAGGATATACAAGATAGAAATATCCAGTGTTTGTGGAAGTGTGTGTGTCTGTGGTCTTGGTATTCCCTACATTATGGGGACTTTTTTTGTTGTTGATGGTTTTGGTCCCCATGGGAAAAATAGCTTATAAATCACATGAAATTAAGTCTTTTGGAAATGTAAAATTGCTGAAAGTTTTGTGTGATTGATTTATTGTGTGTGTATGTGTAACCCCTCCACCCAGGTCCTACTCGGCCCGCTCCAAGCAAGCTTCAAACCCGAGTCTTCCAGCATGGGAGTTGGACGCTCTAACAAGGAGGCTAAAGGCTGCAACCCCTAGTGTCTGTCGCTAGAGCGTGTCTTGGCGTCAGAGGAGTGAGGTTTATTCGCACAGCAACTACTAGCTGGCTTCCGTTACATATGCATGCTTGTTCTGAAATCATACCCTTTCCTACTCAGTACTTCTGTGGTGTTAAGAAGGTTACTCTAAATGATTGAACAAATATTTTACTTTAATTCATATAAAATTAGTATTAGCAAGCTAGCCTTTATACTGAGTTACAGGTTAATGTAGGCTGAATACGCAACCTACCAATTCTGTTTTTTTAGATACTTAACCAAGCATTCCAATCATTTTTTTTTTATTTTCAATTTTATTCAATGTTTAGCACTTGTATATTTGTTTGTGTATGTGTGTGTGTGTGTTTTGTGCAAATGCAAAGACAGAACGACCACACAAAACACTTGTAAAAATTCACTTCCTCTTAAGACTTTCTCCGAAGGCCACATTCGATGTGAATTAAAGCTGGTCATGAATAAACTGGCACTAACTGATATTTACAAAATGGTAGAGCCTCATCTCCATGCCACAGGGTCTTTTTTTCTTCTTCTCTGTGACAGATTTCTGTATTTACATAAAAAGAAAATTAAAACTACTATTCAAACTGGACTGAGAGAGAGAGAGAGAGAGAGAGAGAGAGAAAAAACAAACAGAAGTTCTTTCTTCCTCTTTGTTTTTTTCAGGAGGCTTTGACTTTTGTCAGGGGATTTCTGACTGTTGTATTTCAGATTTCAGTCTCTCTACACAGTTCTTCATATTAAAAAACTTTATAATTAAGCCTGTAAATGAATAAGTGAGAATTGAATTCAGACAGCTCCCCCACAACATATAAAATTTACAGAGAGTAATGAATTTTTTATTTAAGCCACAAAAAGCTGGTGTAAACCAGTGGATCTGAACTGGTTTTGCTTCAAGGCCCAGGCAAATGTCATTTACCTGCAAGCTTGTTATCAGGGTTGTTGTTGTTTTTAACTAGCGTAATTTGTTCATTTTCAAGACTGAGGGTATCGCAGTCCATGTTTCCATCTGCTTAAAAAATACTTATTAGGCCTAATTGTATTTTGCATTGTTTTTCAATGTGGTTCAAAAAAAAGAAAGTGTAAAATTAGACCAGTGACCCATTTTCTTGCACACCAGTTGAAAACCACTGCTGTACTATCTACCATAACACCAAACAATTGTTCCCGATACAGTTTGATGTCAACATGTCAGTATCAACAGCTTTATTAAAAGTAGAGAATATAGACTTCTTAATTAGCAATAAACAACTATCTTTACAGTTCACTTCTACACCTTTTTATTTTTTGAGGTAAGTTTTTATTCTCAGAAGCCTTTTTTTTTTTTTTTTAAAGAGAGAGAAAGCAACAACACTGTTTTTATTTCCTCAAGATCAGTGACAACATTGAGGAAACATTGCTGCTTGTTAAACTGAAAACTTCACACGCTGTTCTGCAAGTTCAGCTCAATAAGATTGTTTTGCAGTCAGTATGAAACTCTTTGGAGAAACAATGCTGATTATTGTTTGCTTTTAGGTTTTCAGCCACCGCTCTAGAAATTGTCTGACATCTTTAAAATGATTTTGCCACCCAATAAACAAAACTTTCTGGGACAAAATCTGAAAGAAAATTAGACATCAGACTGCAGTCACAACCTACACTCAGGTCATTCAGGAAAAGAGGAACACAGAAAAATCCACCAGCGCAGCTGCAGAAAATGAGCTCTGTATGTTTCATTGAGGAAGTGGCAAGAGATGACCAATAAAGCAACACTTCTGTGGTTATCACTCTTTTGAGAAAATATATCAAAGGGAATGTTTAGACGAAAATGAAGTACAAAGACTGGAAATGTTTTCTTTCGTGTTTTTGAAAAGTTTTGTGTAACATTGGAAAACAATCCCCGTTCACACAGACCCGTGAAAACGACTAAAAGCGCTGTATTCTGCATGCCAGAAGCTGGCAATGTCACTTTGTAAAGCTCACCACTAATCTAGCGGTGAGGTTGCGAATTGAAACCAAAGGCTCGGTCCATCGCTCACACCTCCCTTTCGAAGCACATAGATAAGTTGCGGTGGCCAAAACAGGACAAAGATGTCATCGTCTGAGACAGCAGAGAGTAGTCAGCAAGCACTGAGCAGTTTGTCCGTTTAGGGCTACTGTAGAAACATCGCGGCGCATAATGGCGACTTCGATGTAAGGGGACCCGCGGTGTTTGTAGATAGAAGTGGCTCATTCTAAGGTAATAAGAACACAACAGTTCATTATGTAAGGTCTTTATACACCACTGGAAACATAGTCATGTGTATAAACGAAGCTATCAAATAAAGTTAGAATTGTTTTATTCAATTTACATTATTTAGCAGACGCTTTTATCCAAAGCGACTTACAAGGGGAGCAATTAGGGGGTAGGTGTCTTGCTCAAGGGTATCAAAGGTGGCGAGAGTGCTGTTTATTCACAATCCCCACCAGCATGGGAATCAAACCGGCAACCTTCAGATTACAAGCCCAACTCCCTCACCACTAGGCCACGACTACCCTAATTTATCTACTAATGTGAGTAATTCAAATGCATATATTGTGAAATATTTTTCTGTGGTGGCCATTCAAGTGCACGTTTTGCACAAAATGTGATTAAGAAAAATATTTCTCAACTTTGACGCAACGTCATCGAGACAGGGGTAACTGCTGCTTGGAGTAATGGGGGTGTCGAGCGGTAGGGGGCGTGCCGAACGGTTTCTCATTGGTCATGACAGCTGCCTGATCTGCATAAAGGCGAGCCATACTCTTAAAATGCTATTGGCCTACAGAAAGCAATAAATCCAACATAATACTACACAACCAAATTCCATTCTTTTAATGTAAAAACAGCGTCAATGATCTTAAAAATATGACATTCAAGTTTTCAAAAATTACTTTCTAAAGTGCCTTCAGAACTTATACATGGCGCGGATTACTGCACGTTTAGGTCTTATACACACACAGGTTTGTTTTGCTATCAAAGTGAGGACATTCCATAGGTGTAATGGTTCTTATACTGTACAAAGTGTACATTTTATCCCCCTACACTACCCCTACCCCTAAACCTACCCATCACAGAAAATATTCTGCATTTTTACATTTTTAATAAAGCATTGTTTCCTCATAAATCACAAAAAACACGCTCACACTCATTTACTCTCGCGTACATACATCCACCGACCCACACACACACACACAAAACGCAACGCATTTTAGCTTTCGTAATATACATATCTATGATAAATAAAGCATTAATCACATAGATAAATACTATTTAGTATTCAGTATTAGTAAAACTGAACATAGATATATCTATCTATGACGAATCACACGCCACGTCTTACAGCCGCCAGGAATTTACGTAAATGTATGGTTACCGTTAACTGGCCAACACCAATAGTCCTTTCACCAATGAGAAACCGTTAGGCACGCCCCTACTGTTAGGCACGCCCATTACTCCAAGCTGCAGTTACCCGTACTAGACGTTATTTGCTTCCTTCCAATATGTGGCTAATGCAAACTGCAAATAAAGGCTGAAATTAAATTAGCCTCGAGTCTGCTGATTAACAAAACGTGTGATTGAACTGCGACACCACTTCATCCAGAAGATTAAGAAAGTGTCAGATGAAGATCCAAATGAGATAGCTCTTGTTAAAATAATCATCTCAATCAATGGAGAAGAGTATCACTAAATTATATAAAGCACTGACAGATTTACAAGGAGATTCGTCTATTTATATTAAGGAAAGGTGGGAGAAGGAAAGCAGTTTGGT
Organism: Opsariichthys bidens; assembly: GCA_037194245.1. Classification (NCBI taxonomy): domain Eukaryota; kingdom Metazoa; phylum Chordata; class Actinopteri; order Cypriniformes; family Xenocyprididae; genus Opsariichthys; species Opsariichthys bidens. Next base: position 4,680,901 of record CM074306.1, read on the forward strand.
TATAACAACTGAGGATTGGGAAGAAATATGTAAATTACAATGGGCGACCTCCCGCTCATTATGAATTCTGTTGGAGAAATATTATTCGCTTTTTTATTACACTCAAAAAAATATTTCTGTCTAAACATAAGTTTTATGTAATTTAATTACGTAGCAATTTTCCATCCATTTGGATTACATAGTTTTAACATAAACAAACTAATAAACTTAATGCGATTCATATTTGTCAGTCATATGTAAATGAAATGGGTAAGATTTATGCAATAGTTCACAGAAAAATGCCCAGGTTAATGAACACTGTTTAGTGGTCATGTGTGTGCGCACTACTGAGTTAAAGTAGCGTTGAAGCAGTGTCAGAGTTAATGAGATCATTAAGTGATGATTGAGCATTAATGATGAACACCTGCTGTTAACAAGCAGAATCACTGAAGGACAGAGAAACACAAGAACTACAACTGATGAAATCAACTGAAGATAAAAGACATTTAATCTCTCACTATTCATATACTCAACTACTACATAAATCTTACCCATTTCATTTACGTATGACTGACAAATATGAATCACATTAAGTTTATTAGTTTGTTTATGTTAAAACTATGTAATCCAAATGGATGGGAAAATGCTATGTGATTAAATTACATAAAACTTATGTTTAGATAGAAATATTTTTTTGAGTGTACTCCCAAACAGAAAAAACAAATTTTCAGGTAGCGCAGTGTAACGCTTGTCTCGCTCACGGTGGGTGCGCAGAAGCACGGTGACTCAGGACAGATGAAGATAAACGTTTTATTTGAACAGAACAGGTTAACAGGACCGAAACAGCTCGACATGATACGTTAACGAAGAACAAGGACAGGACTGACACAGAGGGAATTTATACAGACTGGCACACGAGGACAATGAGGGTTACACAGGTGAATGACATGACTGATTGACGAGCACAGGTGGAGACAATGAACTAATAATGACGATGAATGAAAACAAAAGAGCATATGGCTAAACCGACAGGACGATAACAAAAGAACATGTGACAGATGACAGAGCTAAATGAAAACAAGGAACATGTGACAAAAGACAGGACTGGGGAACAGAATAAACAGATGAACAGACAGACATGATAACAGACATGATCATGACAGATCAACAGGTAAATACGGATACGATTGTGACATTACTCCCCCCTCCCGGAAGGCGCGTCCTCGCGCCGTGAAGGAACAGATCCGGGAGGGGGGGCAGGCACCCTGGAGGCCGTGGTCAGGTACTGGCAGTTCAGGTGGCCTCCAGGGTGTCTCCTGGACCTCCGGGCGCCAAGGCGGGTCTGGGAGTTCCGGCGGCCATGGAGGAGTCCAGTGCAGAGTCACGACGGGTGCCAGGGGGTCAGGTGGCCATGGAGGAGTCCGGGGCAGAGTCCCAGCGGGTGCCAGGAGGTCAGGCGGCCAAGGAGGAGTCCGGGGCAGAGTCCCAGCGGGTGCCAGGAGGTCAGGCGGCCAAGGAGGAGTCCGGGGCAGAGTCCCAGCGGGTGCCAGAAGGTCAGGCGGCCAAGGAGGAGTCCGGGATCTGGCCTCCTTCCCTCTGACCGCCATGGACGGGATCACTGGGCCCCCCCCCAAAATTTTCAGGGGAAGGGTCCCCCAATTCGGTGACCTTGGTGGCGCAGGCTCTGGCGGTGGCAGGTCAGGAGCCGGCTCTGGCGGTGGCAGGTCAGGCGCCGGCTCTGGGAGGTCTGGGAGGTCTGGGAGCTTAGTTGGCTCTGGCGGGTCAGGGAGCCCAGGAGGCTCTGGCGGGTCAGGGAGCCCAGGAGGCTCTGGCGGGTCAGGGAAGTCTGGGAGCTCAGGCGGAGGAAGGTCTGGGAGCTCAGGAGGAGGAAGGTCTGGGAGCTCAGGGTCTGGGAGCTCAGGAGGCTCGGGCCAGTTTGGGGGCTCGGGCCAGTCTAGGGGCTCGGGCCAGTCCGGGAGCTCGGGCCAGTCCGGGAGCTCGGGCCAGTCCGGGAGCTCAGGTAGTTCTGGGGTAGTGAGTACCGAAGACGGCCCTGAGGTAGCGAGCACAGGGGACGGCTCGGGGATGGCCAGCGCGGGAGACGGCTCAGGGACGGCGAGCGCGGGAGACGTCTCTGGGACGGCCAGCGCGGGAGACGGCTCAGGGACGGCGAGCACGGGAGACGGCTCAGGGACGGCGAGCACGGGAGACGGCTCAGGGACGGCGAGCACGGGAGACGGCTCAGGGACGGCGAGCACGGGAGACGGCTCAGGGACGGCGAGCACCGGAGACGGCTCTGGGGTGGCGAGCACGGGAGACGGCTCTGGGGTGGCGAGCGCGGGAGACGGCTCTGGGACGGCGAGCACAGGAGACGGCTCTGGGACGGCGAGCACAGGAGACGGCTCTGGGACGGCGAGCACAGGAGACGGCTCTGGGATGGTGAGCACAGGAGACGGCTCTGGGATGGCGAGTACAGGAGACGGCTCAGGGAAGGCGAGCACAGGAGAAGGTTCAGGGCTGACGAGCGCAGGAGACGGCTCAGGGATGACGGGCACGGTGTCGAACCGGAAGATCCACTCTTCCGCGGCCGGCGGAGCCATCACAGCCGGAAGAGGGCGTGGTCTGAGCGCGGCGGGCTGTGTCCCGGGACGAGCAGCAGCGGCGCGCTTCAACGCCGACCGGACTGACAGCAGCGGGGGTTCCAACACCCGGGACCCCCTAATCGCGCTGCTCACCTCTCTGCGGTGACTGCGGAACCAGCTGGTGGAACAGCCGGGGACCGCACCGTTAGAGGGGTATGTGAGGGCAGTCGGCGTTCGGTGGGCTGGCGGTGGGGGGTGTTTTGATCGAGGTTGGACGCGGAACACATTCTCCGACCTCGAATTCGGACCCATTTAAGTCTAGAACTAAGTTAATTAGTTCAGCGATGGTAAACAGACTCATGGGTTCGTCAGGACGAATGGTGTTCTCGTCCAACCCCAACCAAAACACCGCATTCAGTGACTCATCCGACCAGCTCACCAGATGGGAGAACTCGACAAACTCCCCCACATACCTCTCCAGCGGCCGTCCCCGCTGTCGGATGCCCCACAGTCGATTCTCTGCTTCGTTGGCCCACATTGCAGAAACTGATGTTGTTTGTTGGTTCTTCGTTCTGTAACGCTTGTCTCGCTCACGGTGGGTGCGCAGAAGCACGGCGACTCAGGACAGATGAAGATAAACTTTTTTATTTGAACAGAACAGGTTAACAGGTTAACAGGTTAACAGGTTAACAGGTTAACAGGTTAACAGGTTAACAGGTTAACAGGTTAACAGGTTAACAGGTTAACAGGTTAACAGGTTAACAGGTTAACAGGTTAACAGGACCGAAACAGCTCGATATGATATGTTAACGAAGAACAAGGACAGGACTGACACAGAGGGAATTTATACAGACTGGCACACGAGGACAATGAGGGTTACACAGGTGAATGACATGACTGATTGACGAGCACAGGTGGAGACAATGAACTAATAATGACGATGAATGAAAACAAAAGAGCACATGGCTGAACCGACAGGACGATAACAAAAGAACATGTGACAGATGACAGAGCTAAATGAAAACAAGGAACATGTGACAAAAGACAGGACTGGGGAACAGAATAAACAGATGAACAGACAGACATGATAACAGACATGATCATGACAGATCAACAGGTAAATACGGATACGATTGTGACACGCAGATTGTTGGAGACAGCGTGGCTCCCAGGTTGCTAACTATTTTCACATATTTTGGGACTGAACCAACATCAGAAGTTTTTGGAAAGAGATACACAGTAGTCAAGAAAAGATTTTAGGCACTTCAATAGATTTTAGTTTCGAGGTTCTTTATTTGGGTCTTATATCGATGACGTCTTGGGAAAGGAGGAACAGATACATTTTTAGAATAAAAGCCATCTCTAGATAGGGTTAGAAACTATCCCTCCACTAATACAGGATTGGATTGATGTTGTTAAAAGTATTTCCAATATGGAGAGAATTACTTTTCATGTGAATTTCCAGAGGGATTTGTTTGCAGATTACTGGTCCAAATGGATTGAGTATATAACTCCTATTCAACCAAATACTTTTTTGATATAGAATGTTTGTTTCTCTTTTTGTCTTTTCTCTTTGAGTGCTTTATCTATTTCCCCCCTCTCTTGTAAATAGTTTCTGGTGTGTCAAAACTGATGATTCTTTAAAGAGTTACATTGAAGTATAAAGAATTTAGTAGTAGTTTTTTGTAAAAATGTAAAGATTGATGAATGAGAACTGTATCCCTTTTCAATGAAAAATTAAAATACAAAAAAAAAACGTGTGAAGCGAAGCGCTTCATTTGTGTGTTGGTTTGGATATCAGAAAGAAAAATATATGTTTTTGCTGCATTTATATTTAACAAATTAGTAAATGCCTGAGAAACAATCAACAATGGACAAAAAAAGCATAATATTGTTAAATAGAATGATCAATTTTCATTCAGTGAAGTAAATAGGATGTCTTGATCAGAAAAGAGGAAACACATGTTTCTTGCACTCTTATAAGGCAGAAGTGAACTACAGGAAACACTAAATAAAGGGATTTTCTCAGGAAACCTGACCACAATTTAAAGGCTTTATAGCAAGAAAATATCTGTAAGAGGTCACACGAAGTAGATTTTTGAAGCACTGTTTCTAAATCTAAACAAAATCATGTATGATTTCCCTGCAAAAGTGTTAAATTACAAAAGCTAGATCACACTTCATATATACATGGTTGATTTTACTCTTACATATTTTTTATGAAGGCTATTTTACAATATCATGGAGCATAATTGTCAGCAAAAAAAAAAAAGGTAATTTTCCACATTTTGATTTGATCAAAAAAAAAAAAAACAATACAATAAAATAAAGCTCTTTTAAACTTTACTCGTGCCCTTAGGTCTATCGCGAACGAACCCTGCAGTCTTTGGAATGGAATTCAAGCTTTCGTCAGCAGTGCCTTCCTGGGATTGCACAGTATGGCCTTCTTCCATAAACGCTCTGCGATAAATACCCGATAGGCTTTGTCTGAAGCTTTCCCTAACATTCAGTCCCATGCAGAAGTACAGCAGCGGGTTCACGCAGCTGTTGAAATACGCGAAGCCCTTAGCAATGGGAAGACCTACTTTGACTGCATGGCTCTTCTTGTCCACCATCTTGGCGAGCAGTAGGCAGTGGTAGGGTCCCCAACAAAAGAAAAAGGCACAGACCAGTGCAGCGAGAATACGGAGAGGCCTCGATTTGCCAGAAAACCTTGTTCTGCGTATCCCAGCAGCAGCTACAATGTAGCAGCACAGGATGACCAGGAAGGGCAACAGGAATCCACACAAGAAGCGAATGCTGTACAAGGCATTCTTTGCTGTGTTGTCACCTTTTGATGCTTCTTTCACCTGCACAAAATATCAATCAGATTTCAGAATATTGATAAATTGATCCTCGTTTACTATGCTAAAAGGAAGCACATATTTAAAGGGTTAGTTCAGAAGCCATTATTTACTCATCCCAAAGTGTTGAGCTGTGAAACAAAATCATACGGAAATAAAATTAATACATAAAGTCAAACGTTCCTTGAATGATGGTGAGTAAATATGACAGAATTTACATTTTTTGGGTGAATTATTTATTTAAGCCTCATATTATTACCAGTTTTGTTTGCTTAGAAAGTGATTTTTTAGAGTTGAATTTAGAAATTCTGACCTCCAGTGAGCACTTGCTCAAGTTGTTATCACCAAGGTAGACCTGCCGGTACACAAAGTACGGCGAGCTGAAGATCACCGCCAAAATCCAAACTCCCACACTGACCACACGAGCGGCACATAACGTCCGTCGTTTCCTGGTGAACACTGGGCACCAGACGCAGAGCGCTCGATCCACACTGATGACAGCCAGAAGAAAAACACTGCAGAACATGTTGGCGTACTTGAAGAAGCCATTGAACTTGCAGAGAAAGACCCCAAAAGGCCAGTGGTCATAGAATAGTTTTTTGAGGAGCGAAGTGACTCGTGTCAGGCAGAAGATCAGGTCGGGCCGCAGCAAGATTGACCAACCAAACGTTAGTGACTTTGGGTTTCAGACGGACACCAGCCACCCAGATCACCACAGAGTTCCCGGTTATGCCAAAGAAAATGGTAATGGTATAGAGGACAATAGTAATATTATCCATAATGTCATCAATATCCACTGTTGTTTTCTCATAGTGGGTTGAGACGTCCAAGTGAGAGTGCATAAGATGAGTTGTATTGAAGGCCATTCTGTGAGACAAAGAAGTTTTTCCACATGTTTCAGTTTCCAGAATGCATGTATATGGTTAGTTTTAATCCAGCTAACAGGGAATGTTAACATTTTGCAAAAGTTATGTACATGTTAAGATAAATAACATTTACAGAACATTCTTATAAAACTATTAAAGGGATATTTTACACAAAAATGAAAATTCTGTCATCATTTACGCATCCTCAAGTTGTTCCAAACCTGTATGAATTTCGTTCTTCTGCTGAACACAAAGGAAGATATGTTGAATGTCGGTAACCAAACAGTTGCTCAATAGGCCCCATTGACTTCCATAGTATGGAACAACAACAAAATACTATGGAAATCAATGGGGTCCATCAACTGTTTGGTTACCGACGTTCTTCAAAATATCTTCATTTTGTGTTCAGCAGAAGAAACAAATGGTAACGCTTTACTATAATGTTTCATCAGTTATCATGAACAAAGAATGAACAATACTTCTATAGCATTTTTTTCATTTTATTTTATTATTCATTTTATAAAATTATTTGGGACAAAAAACTCATCAACAACACCACTGACTGGTAGACGTTGAATAATAAGCATGTCCCAGCCAGGTTCATCACTTGTTGGGTCCCCTTGGCACATTTTCGTTGGGGTCTGTGCTATTTGCAGCGCTTTTCTGGATTTGGTTGCATTTGCATGTGTTGTCAAACTAATGAAGAAGTTTTTTTTTCTGTTTTCATGTTTTCTTCAGTTTCAGCGTGTTGAGCCGTGTGCTGTTTGCTGTATTTCTGTATTTAGTTGCGTTTCTGTTTCTGTATTTGGTTGCGTTGTGAATATTTGCAGCATGTGTTGTCAAACTGACGATGTTTTCTTAATTTGCTGTTGAAAAGATGTTTTTTTCTTTTTGCATGTGTTTTCTTCAGTTGCATGTTGAGCTCTCTCGGCCACTGTATAATGCACTGTTAACTAACATGAATAAACAATGAACAGACAGATTTATTATTTAATTATTTATATTTTTACTAATATTTACATTAATATTAATATATACTGTAACAAGTGCATTGCTCATTGTTAGTTAATAGATTAACTAATGCTAACGAATGAGATCTTATTGTAAAAGTGTTTCTAAAAAAATTCATACAGGTTTGGTAGAACTTCTGGGTGAGGTAAATGATGACAGAATATACCTTTAATATGTGATATGCAGTCACCTTTACTTATATAGCACTTTTTACAATGCAGATTGTGTCTGCGTAGCTTCACAGAGATAGAGGGAACATCATTTTGGCCGTACAGCAGCTCTAGAATAAAATTCTACTGATTATCCAGTTTATTTAAGTTCAGTGTTGATTCATTCTGTTTTAAAAAATCATTAGTTATTAGTTCATTTAAATATACAACTCGTGTACGATCATTTTCTTCCAAATACGATAATGTTGAGCTTCTGGTACGAGACTTGGACTTTTCCAATCTGGCAACACCGCATGTTGATTAACAATTCATGGAAGTATATTGTGATTGGATCTTTGATAGTTCCATAAGTGCATGCTAGTGTGCTGTTGCTAACTAACACTGAACCATAAAGATAAGGAGTTAATCTATTCAATACTGCAATTAAATTATAATAAGTTTGTGATGTTACAAAATAAAATTTTTAAGTTCTACTAATCTTTGAGTTAACTTAAAAAAATTGAGTTGGTTTACTTAATCGGCATCCACAAAGGTTTTGAGTATTCTGAACTTATTCTGAAGTCTAATAAGTAAAGTAATTCCCAAGAACAACATGAGTAAATATGGGTACAAAGAATATAAGCATTAAGTATTTTCTCTTATTCACCCAAGCCACTTTCTTTGTGTATTTATGGGGTGGTTATTAAAATATAGTTTAAATATTTAAACATATTTTAAATACAGTTTAAACTAGACATAAAAGTTTCTCACATGACAGAGGCCACCCAGCTCTTACTCAGAGTCTGTTTCAAAATATCTGTCTGGGGGAAAAAAAAAAAGGGGGGGGGGGGGGGGGGGCTGAACCTTTCACCTTCAACAAAATACAGAAGCGGAATTGAAATCAGCGTTTTTTTTAATGGCAACAACTGCATAGATTCTTACATATCTTAAAAATAATCTTCATGTCCTGATTCAAGCATTCAGCATTCAGTTCGTCCCCCCCCCCCCCCCCATCTCATATAACATTTCATAAAACTTGCAATCTTGATGTGTTGCACTTAACATTAGCAAACATGCACAAGAGATGTCTGTGGTGCACTGCCATTTATTGAGCAATTTATCATAAGTCTGTTCGAAGTGTAAATGCATCCTTGTATTGTGATAAATGTGAGTTGTCTGGCAACTAAGAGGTTTCAGCATATAAAAGTGGAGTTATATATTTTGATTGCTGTGCTGAATCATGAGAGGTCACAACATCTAATTGCACTATAACATTTAGCACTTAACTAAATATGTTCTGGAAAGTAACCCAAATATACTTCTTGAAAAATAACTTGTCTTGCGTCAAGAGTTAGTTGTGTTTCTCCTTTTATGTTTCGAAACAGAAAACAGTAGAATTTATGAATAAGAAAAATACAAATGAACCATGTCAGAATTCTCATTAAAATCTAATTAAATGTATAATATATGATTATAAAATACAAAAATGGAATAAAATTATCACCCAACCTGAAAATTATAGCAAATATATAATAAATACATTTCATAAACAGCTTTGAATTGTTGTGTTCTTACCTGTGGTCGGTCTTAATGAAGCTTTGCTCAATGAACTACTCTTTGAGGAAACGCCACTGCATAGTAAATTGTGAATGTGTCCAGTAGAGACTGAGCATGTGTTATGATGTCATGTTCAGTGTCCAGGCAAATACATAAGTAAAGGGTTCATTGACATCACTTCCAGCTGCTCTCCTTCTCTCTGAACCCCTTTCTCCCCCTTTTCTTATCCTCTAGAGACAAAGAAGAGACAAGCAGGAAGAGGGAGGAGACACACACATGTACAAACACAGAAACCTTAATAAATATGTGTGTTTACGCCATTGTGCCTGTGGGAAAGTTAAAGCATAACTAATTAGTTTATTGTCTATAAAGCACACATTGTATGAACATCAAAACACCCCTTTCCTTTCTGAATTTTGAAAGTAAAGAATTAATAACACCAAATACCAATACCCATACTCATACTGCTACTACCACTAGTATATACTAGTAACACTGTGGTAAGTTTGTACAATGATTCACATATATCTATCTAGGTCTTGTGGTTTCCTTAGCATACATCAATGTTTGCATATGTGAACAACACTTTCCATGTCTTGTTCCCTTTGTTAATGTTCCTTATTTTATTGCGTGTTTTTGCCTGATATAATGCAAATGCCTTTGGTTTCAAACCACATATCAGAAGAATAATATGGTTTGAACACTGTTTCTGTTTATTTAATGACTATAAGCATATCATACATTCAACTTAACTTAATAGTTATGGCATTAGAACCACTGACAGGTCACTGAAAAAAAAAAAAAACATTATGATATCTTCTTGTTGTTGTTGTTAAAGGGATAGTTCACATTTGTCATTTACTCACCCTCAAGTTCTTCCAAACTTCTGTTGAACAATGTTGGTAACCATGAAAAAGTACTATGGAAGTTAATGGGGACCAGCAACTGTTTGGCAACCTTCTTCACAATATCTTCTTTTCTCAACTGAATAAAGAAACAACATGAACAACGTTCAAGTTTTAGGACAACGTGAGGATGAGTATTTCATTTTGGGTGAATTATTAGTGATTTGTGGTTTCATCTTAAAAGTAAACTCATTTAAACTGAGATGTGAGAAAATGGTATTGGCCTACACATCTGGAGAAGCATCAATATCTAAATTTTGAACTGTGCTGCCACTTACTGCTGAGATTGAGTATTACAGAACAAAATTCAGAATCAGTTTGTTTGACATGGGAGATAATAAATAGTTATGTGGTTTAATAGTAATACAGTATTTTATCAACTGGTTGAAGTTGTTTTATTACAGGATATTGTGGGTTAGTTTGCAAAACTGACATCTGTACAGTTAAAATAATGTCTTGGTATAAAAACAATTAAACACTAGAAGATCACATATGTGGAAATATAATAAAAAACACAGCAACACGATGTTTGTAAGAAGGAAAGATAATTGGTATAGACACATGATTCCTGAATATGTGTATTTCATTTGCTTTACGTATTTAAAGACCGTTTTCTCAAAATGAGACAAATCTCCACTTCAGAAGCACTTACACCAAACTTTCCAATTCTAGCCAATATCTGTATTGTGAAGAGGGGCAGGGCCGGGGGAATATGGCAAGCCGTTTTGACTTTTATTCATTCTCAGGATATGAACTTGTGATATCAACAATTACATTTTCACTAGTTAAAATGTTAATTCTTGACATTGGGAATTATATTTCCACTAGTAACAATGACAATTTTTGATATCAAGAATTACATTTCCACTAGTAACAACTATAATTCTTGATATTTGAATAAAAGTCAAAACGGCTTGCCATAGATATCAACAATTGAATTGCTACTAGTAAAAATGTTAATTTCTGATATCAAGAAAGCCGTTTTAGATATCAGAAATGATATTGATATGAGGAATTCATTTTCAGATATCAGAAATGAACAATTTTACTAGTAGAAATTCAATTGTTGATATGAATAATAGACATTTGCACTTGTAACAATGTAATTGTCGATATCAGAAATTTGCATTTTTACTAGTAAGAATTGTATTCCTGATATGTGAAACTGGAATTTCAACTAGTAAGAAATTAATTCTTGATATTCAAACAAATAACGTTACTGTTTGTGGCTCTTTAAAGTGTCGTGAAAGATTGCTGTAGCGCCTCAGTTCAAGTGGCTCGCGGTCATTTAAGAAGTAACTTAAGGTTGTTTCAACCGCAGAAAGACGTCAGTACCACACTGTATATTTTACATAAAAAAACATATTTAACCCTAAAAGGAAGAACAAATGTTGTCCTGTTTCACCAGCGTTTTGTAATAGTATTTTTATTTTTATAGGTGAAACTCTAGTGTTTTAATTTCCAGATTAAGTTGCCGAGTGAGCATGTGACAGCTCTGGATCAGGTAAAAGTCTCCAAACCAAAGTCATTACAAAGTAAAAAAAAAAAAAAAAAACAGTATTAATTTAACGATTTAAAGATGTTAAGTGTTACTTTACAACCGATGCCCCAATGGATGTCTACACACAAAGTCAAAAAGGATAAAACAAAGTCTATATATGTTTAATTGACTGAAATTTCTCATTTGTTATTTCCAGATTGAGCCGCATGAGTGGACCTAAAGTCTTGGTTGACATATTCTGGATATTGAGAGGTGAGGGACTTGGTTTTGTTGATCTGTTGGGTTTGAAATATTAGCCTAAATATTTTTAGATTAATTCATGAACAAATACTGAATGAATGTTTATGGCGAAAGGATATTTATAAGGATGGCTGGCGAATTCTAATTCATTGTGTTGTAAAGCTCAATTCAATTCAATTCAAATTTATTTGTATAGCACTTTTCACGATACCGTTTCAAAGCAGCTTGAAACATTACAATTTAAAGAATGCAGTTTTAAGATTTACAATTTAAAGAATTAGCAAATATATAATTTAGGTAATTAATTTACAATCAGAGTTAGCAGTTTAGCTGAAGGTAGAAGCAAAGACTTCCTGCAAAATGAATTACATTAACAATAATTAGGATATAGAAATTTGGCAATGTGCATGTTGATCCAGATGATTGCGTCTTCTGAAGTCAGTCCTCGCAGGAATTGGCGTCGTCTCTTCACAGGTGATGGTCATCTGAGGTCTTCTTAAGAGGCTGGATGCAAACTGAAGCTGATGTGCTCTCTATAGTCACAGAAAAGCAAAAGGAGAATAATAAGCGTAGCTGCTGTTCATAAGTTTAAGCAAAGAAAGTCATAATGAGCTACTGATCTGATATGAGATGCATTATGTGAATGCTTGGCTAAAGAGATGTGTCTTTAATCTAGATTTAAACTGGGTGAGTGAGTCTGAGCCCCTAACATTATCAGGAAGGCTATTCCAGAGTTTCGGAGCCAAATGTGAAAACGCTCTCCCTCCTTTAGTGGACTTAGCTATCCTAGGTACAACCATGAGTCCAGAGTTTTGTGATCTTAAAGAACCTGAAGGATTGTAGGCCAATAGAAGATCAGTTAAGTACACAGGAGCTAAACCATTTAGAGTCTTATTGGTCATTAGCAATACTTTATAATCGATACAGAACTTAATGAGTACCCAGGGTAGAGAGGATAAAATTGGTGATAAAATTTTGTACTAATTGTAGCTTGTTTATTGAGGAAGCAGGACGACCAGCTAATAATGCATTACAGTAATCTAGTCGAGACGTCATGAAAGCATGAATTAACTTTTCTGCATCAGACATAGATAACATACTCCGTATCTTGGCAATGTTTCTGAGGTGGAAAAAGGCTGTTTTTGTAACATATGAAATATGATTTTCAAAGGAGAAGTTGCTGTCTAATATAACACCCAGATCTTTAACTGTCGAGGATGGAGTAAAAGCACATCCTTTCTAAATGCAGACTGTAGTCTGAGAGATTCTGTGTACAGGTCTTTGGTCCAATAAGTAATACTTCAGTTTTATCTGAATTTAATTGGAGAAAATTACTATTCATCCAATGTTTTACTTCTTTAACACACTCTGTCCGTTTGGATAATTTAGAGATTTCATCTGGTCGTGAGTATCATCAGCATAGCAATGTTTTCTTATAATATACACTATTCTTATAGTGGCAGCATGTATATTGAAAATAGCAGAGGGCCTAACACAGATCCTTGCGGTACTCCATAGTTTACTATTGTCATCTTAGATTTTTCCTCGTTTAAATAGACAAAATTGTGTCGGTCTGATAGGTATGACCTAAACCACCATAATGCCCGTCCCTGAATACCAGTGTAATTTTGTAGTCGGTCTTTTTTATGATCTATAGTGTCGAACGCAGCACTGAGATCAAGTAACACGATTGAGACACAGCCTTGGTCAGAAGCTAGAAGTAAGTCGTTTGTAATTCTAACAGAGACCTGAATCCTGACAGAAATTTTTCATAGATAGCGTTTCATAGAAAGTTAAGATGTATAATTTGGCATTATGTACTGTATCAAACTAATGTAGAACATGCCCTGTGTGTTTATATATGAAGTTGTTGCCAGCAACACATGAGGAATTAAAATGCCTCAGAAGATAGATGTAATAAGTGGTTTCTGTGTTCAAAGTCCATGTCAGTTTGAGATCCCCGACTCATTCAAAAAGTCCCTAAACTTGTCTGTTGAGGCAATATGGAGAAGAACAACCAAAGATGGGGAAGAAGTTGTCAGTTCGGAGTTATCTCTTCTAAAAGGAAATGTAGGCAACATCTTAAACTAAAATTGCATCACAGTGTTTCATAACTTTCTGTTGGATTCAGTGACATATATTTCTTCAGACTTCAGGGTCCTGAACTTCTAAGGGAGGAGTGAACATCACAGTTCATAAAGGTTGTAATCCTTATTTTATTAAAGAATAACAGCATGTTGTGCCAAAACAGTTAATGTCTTGACTCTCTTCTTAATTCAAGACGTCCCATCGGCCGTATCCTGAGCCCACATGTTCAGGTGCTGGAAGTTCTAGAGGGCACCAATTTGACATTGACGTATTCTGCTGGGATCTCATGTCCCTCAATACAACCTCTGATGCAGTGGAACCCACAACTGAACAGAACATCTCACAGCAGCCCTACAGGAAAAATATAATGTCAAGCAAATCATGATGATTGTAGACTACAGTTCTATGTCCTGATGCTTGAACCTGAACCTTTTTTTTCTTAAGGAGGATGAATTTTGACAAACACTATTGGTTTTCACTCAGATGTTCAATGCTATACCTCTAAATGACCACCTTAAAGTCTCCTGCTCTCTTTTGTACTCCCAGGGCGCCAAAAGACCTGTGACATGTTGGCCGCAAAGGGGGCGTCTTTCTGTGTTCATGTCCAGGCGAGTATGTTTTGAAAGGACACAGACATTACAAAAGGCAAATGAAGGATACACGAGTCTTAAGTGCACATGAAGTTTGTGGGCCATTCAATACATTGCTGTAATACAAGCTAAAATGGCGAGTGTTTTTTCAACATGGTGGTGTTCAAAAGTACACAAGTTAAAACTTTTTCAGTTAACAATTATAAGAATAGCAATTTGAATAAGCTGAATTTAAAAATGACTCAAAGAAAACATTGAGCCTCAATGGAAGTGTGACCGAGTGCCGAAGAAAGGAGTCACATGATCAGTGTCAAAAATTTAGTACAGAATCTTAATTATTATTCATTTGGCATCATAGTGTGTATTTATTTATTCAAATTTTTAAAAAAAATTCTGCTAATTTAAATTATATTTTGAATCCCAGATTTTTTATGTGGTCTCTTTTTTAAATAAAGTGTCTAAGCAAGTATTATGTACAATTTTAAGGACACAGGTCAATCTTCTCTTTCAGAGGGTCATCAGGTCCAGTGTTTGAAGGCAGTGTGGTGATCCTGAGCTGTCATAGTGATGCCAACCCTGCAGTCAGGCACTATGAGTGGTACAAACACGAGATAGAATTGCAGAATCAAGGACAGATTCTAAAAATGACGGCCAGAAGTAATTTTCAGGGTCAATTTTCTGTATGTCTGCGAAGTCTACAACAACCACGGGACCGACCAATCGAGGGCTGTCGAGGTGGACATAAATTGTAAATAACTTCCTGTTAGCAGAACCTTTACTAAAATAAGTTAACTTTACAATTTCTTTTCAATACCTCAGCTTTTTGCTAGCAAACAAGCTATTTTTTTAAGGAATATCAGTGTAACATAATCAAACTGAGCGACCTGAAGTAATAATCAAGTATGCTTGCTTAAATATTCATTCTCTTTCTCACGCAAAGCATTGGAAGGTCTGATTCTTTTTAGTGATTTGATTTATTTGGTTGGTTTAATCAAACATTCGCAATTTATTTGAGTGCCTGAACAGATTTCAGTGCATTTTCAGTGTTCTTTTTTGAAGCGAAATATACACAATTTTGCTAAATAATATAGCTTATATAATATAACTTCAGTGTAGTTAGCTGTGTTTTATTAGCAAGCAAGAGCTGTTAAATGCAAAAAGATCAAACACAAGACATAACATGTCAAACCATAATGAGCATTGGAGAATTCTAGTGAGTAAAAAAGGAATATAGGATTACGATGTGAACAAATATGTATTCAATTTAAGGGGTGAGGAAAATGTGCTTTTTACTTGCTTACCCCTTGACTTTAAATCAGATCGTTTTTGTTTTCTTGTTTACATGTCTAGGAGATTGCTGTATCCTTTCTTTTCATCATCTTGGACATCATTATGTGTCATTGACCCATAATCACTTTAAAGCAGTGATTTCATTTATGCTTGACTTATGATGAAGGTGATTCATGGCAAACTCTTTGTATGGCAGTGTTGATGTGGCTGCATAGGGTCAGTAAGTGGGCACACGGTCAGATCTTGGTGTAAACAAGCAATTAAATCAGGAACTCCATCCAAACCACATCAAAATACATTCGTATGAATATCAGCAAGCAATTAGTTGATGTGTAAACTTGTTAACCTTAAGAAGGTTCATTCTCAGACCATGTGTAACTGCAATGTGGAAAGTAATGTGATTTATGTGAACTTGAGTTATGTATCTCATTGGGTGTTCTTGTATTGGTGTGTAAGTAAATAAGCTGTTGTGTACGTCATAATATAGTGACGTAAAACCAGCTAAATCCATTTTTCTTTTGTTTTTGTCTGGTTCAGGTTGCCAGTGCTCCAGTGCACAGTACATTACATGTGGACTTCTGGCGTTTTTCTTAATTCTCATTACTGCAGTGGATTTGGTCAAATACAAAAGGTGGGTTTTAAAAAAGACTAACCTGTAATGTGTTATAGCATCCACTAGCAGGGGCTGATGAGGCTATACTAACCAGTCTCCTAGCTTGACCCCTTTGGCATTTCTCCAGGGTTATTGACTTAGTAGCAAACATTTTTCACTCTTATTGTACGTATATTTTATGTAAGATACAGATTCTGAAACCACCTAAATGATAGTCACACCTAAATTAATAAAAAAATATTTCAATAGTGTTGATGTGTTTTTATTCTAATTCTAATCATTGCAGTTTTAATTGTATAATACTATATTATGCATAATATTGGTAACGCTTTTAAGGTCACAATTGTCAATATTAGCTAACATGAACTAACAGTGAGGAATCAAAAACTTTTACATTTTATTCTCATTTATTAGGCCAATAACAAACGGAAACAACTAAATAGTCTTTATTCACAGATAATGACCAAATATTATTTTATTTTGTATGGCCTCCTTTCTCCTGGATAACAGCTTGCATTTTTGGTGGCATTGTTTTTATGTACAGTTTCCACAGTTTCTAGTTTTCTAGTTGTCCCAAAGACTTGGTTTTGAAGAAACTTTTGTGTCATCTATCTTTGAATCCATTAAATCCCAACAATAATTATAATTATTATATAAATTATAATAATTAAATATTTTACCATATAGAGCTAAAGTATTAGTGATTAAAGAGCTTACACATACTGGTGTGGATTGATCATTACAGAAACATAAAAAATGATTTTGGTAATGACCAATGCTGTTAGTTTAAGGAAGCTGTGGCACAAACCTTACACTGGGTGTGGTGTGTATATATATATATATGGGGAGTAACGAAATACTTAACTTAGTTACGTATTTAAAATACAAAATTTGAGTAACTGTATTTCATTACAGTTACATTTTAAATGGGTGGTAATCAGATTACAGTGACATCTGAAAAGTGTTTTAGATTACCAAAGTGATTACTTTGAGTTTCAATGTCATTTAAACAGCAATTGGTGATTCTATGACAGTCTGAAAAAGCAGAGTTAAGTTTGTCAACATTTTAATACTTTTAAGAGGGATCATAAAATTGTTGTTTTTTTATTTAGTTCTGTCCTGAACAAGACAAAATGACTGAATTTATAAAAAAATGTCAACTGTCAACTTAACTGTCCTGTCATGACCTGATGATCCACGACTGTTTTCATGTTTGTGAGTCATTTTATAATTGTAAAAAGGGTCACTGCAACTTTTTCTCACAATTAGTTTTTTCCCTCACAATTGTGAGTTTGCATTTCAAAATTCTGACTTCTTTTTCTCAAAATCGCGAGATTTAAACTCACAATTGCAAGTTATAAAGTCAGAATTGGGAGATATGAACTTGCAATACTGACTTTTTTTCTTGCAATTGTGAATTTAGTATGTGAGTTTATATCTCATAATTTTGACTTTTCTCAATATTGCGACTTTTTATCTCATAATTCTGACTTTTCTCAATTTTTCAGTTTATATCTCATATTTTTGACTTTTCTCAGTATTGCGAGTTTTTCATAATTCTAACTTCTCAATATTGTGAGTTTATATCTCATAATTCTGACTTTATAACTCACAATTGCAACTTTATATCATGCAATTCTGAGGGAAGAAGTCAGAATTGTGAGATAAAAACTCATAATTATCTTTTTTGTGTTTATTCCACACTTATTAGTATTCCAAAGTATTCTAAAGTATTTAGATTAAGTTACTAAACTTGAGTAATGTAACGAAATACGTTACAAATGACTTTTTAAAGCATGTATTTTGTAATCTGTAGTGAAATACATTTTAAAAGTAACCTACCCAGACCTGTATATATATATATATATACACACACAAGCATTAATCTTTCGTTGATTGTTCAGTGCATTAACAAATGTTAACTTTTGATTTTAACAAATTTACACCTAAGATGGTTTGAGGGTGAGTAAATCTTGTGGTAATTTTCATTTTAAAGTGAACTAATCCTTTAATAAACGCTGTAGATACAATGTTCATTGTTAGCTCATGACAACTAAAACTATTTCTTCTCCTGTTTCTTCTCTTTTCAGCATGTTAAAAAGACTTCAAGTAAGTATGACACCATCATAAATGATCATATGATATCATAGCATAAACTTTGCTTTGCAGAGCACAAACTGGGTGGGGAAGATTTACTGTCAAAGTGATGTGGAAATGGAAGAAATTCACTGAATTCAAGATATATGTCATTTTGAAAAAATGCAACTGCATTTGTTTTTTTGTGTTATTAGGGGTCTGAAGGTTTGAGAGGAGCCCTGACGTACGCCACCCTTCACAGGACCAGTGACTTAGTGTACAATGTAATACAGGTCAGTGTTTTCATATACATTTTTGCTCTCCAGAAAAACAACATTCTTCCATTTGAATGTGATTATGCATCTTGGCATTCAAGTGTACTTTGAAAGATATATCGAAGACAGTTTCATTTATTATGAAAGCGGAAAGCGGCAGTTGTATTCCATGTAAGTTGCATTTAGATACTATGAGGCTTTTTCCGATGACATAATTCAATCAACTGTTAAATCAACTAGATGACTGGTTATCAATTTCCTGAAACAGGATATTAGATAGCTATATTTCTCAGAAAACAGGAGTTGTGCAAGCGTAATAAACACTGATAGGCAGTTCACTAGCAGCTCTGCTGACATGAGGCATGTGCAAAAACTTTTGCTTTGGAGTGTGTACATGCAAGATAGAGGGGAGAAATGTGTCCTGATTTCGTATGAATTCCTGTGTCATCAGTTCCATTACAAACCGTAATGAAGACACCAAAATATCACAAGTTGGGTTTTTGCCCCTCAAATTTGTATGAAAGACTAACATGTTTGTGCAGCGATCATCAGGTTTGTCAACTGAAAAATAAGATACCTGCATTTTGCATACGTTGTTAATTTAATATGCAGTGTATACGACTCACTGTATGTACTAAGCAACGTATTTCATAGTAAGTAAAGTGTGTGTGTGATGCATCGTGGACTTCTTTATCCTTCTCTTTACTGTAGACCAGGGGCAGCAGAACTGAAGAGGACTACGAAAACTTGAGTAAACATATAAGCCCAAGTCGAAGCCAAGGCCAAGAATTAGTTAGATACAAAATGCTGTGGTGTCCATGTTCTAATGCGGTCTGAGGCTTGCCTCATGAGGTTTTCTGCACTATTTGTTTTGTATTTAGGCTAATATAATGGAAAAAGTCAAAATAATTAATCAAATCATAATGCCTGAGCAGATATCATCTGAATTGAAAGTTCTTTTGTTTAATTTCATATAAACTACCATTCAAAGATCGGGGGCACTCAGATCACGAGGGGTTGCACGCAAACAGATGAAGATGAAGAATATGTTTAATCCAAGTTTAATGACAAATATCCACTAGGTTAACAGAAGGCAGCGACACAGTAAATGTGAACGTGACCGGAAAGAGAATGAATGTGAGGGTACGACTTAAACAGGAACTCGAACAAGATGATTAACAGAACACAGGTGAACCAAACAAACTCATAATGACGGTGAGCATGGTAACAAAGGAGTGGCAGGAAAGTCAAACAAAGGAACATATGCGAATGAATGAAAACAAACAGAAAATCCATGATAACTAAGACAAACTGAACATAACTGTGACAAGAGAGTGTGAAAATAGACAAGCAACTGTGAATTTTCACTTTACTTTGAATACATTTCTACAAAAATAAATGTGCTGTATAAATAAAAATATTCGGTGCCACTTTATATTAGGTGTTTTTTAGCTACTTTGAACATTTGCTGTAAATGAATTTTGATAGAATGCACGTATTGTGTACATATGTGCTAGTGTAACGGAGGCCAGCTAGTAGTTGCTGTGTGAGTAAACCTCACTCCACTGACCTCAAGAGATGCTCTTGCAACAGACACTAGGGGTTGCAGTCTTTAGCCTCCTTGTTAGAGCGTCCAACTCCCATGCCAGAAGACTCGGGTACGAGGCCCGCTCAGAGCGGATTGAGTAGGACCTGGGCAGAGGGGTTATTCTTATTTTAAAAAATGCAGCTGGAATTACACTGCTGAGCCTTCCGTTACCCCTTGACCCACCCTTAAATAAACCCGTTCATGATCGGCCTCAATAGCAGCACAAGTGTTTAGCTATGCAACATGAACACAATAAGTACGTTGTACATATTTTTTGATGTAAATACATGGTAGGTAGGGACACCTAATATGAATATCCATTTTCTTTTTGTGTACAATTAACTTGTCCTAGTAAATTTATCTACTGCTAAAATCTGTATCTATAAAGCTCAGTGGGATACACAAGGAAAGAGAATTCAGCTAAACTGATATTCTTGTACAGTTTTGAAAGCAGACCGTGTCAACTAAAAAGTAGAAAACGCATGTAATTTGTATATAAAAAACATTTTCATAGGGGAAAAAAAAACATTTTGACCAGTAAAAAACACTTTTTATTTTGGTGGCATTGGCCAATTTACTGATACTAGCTTTAGAAGCATGAATTCAATGTTTTGGGTGAGTTATTACAAATTGCTGACATGCTGAGTTCTGATGTTCCAGGAAACCGTCGTGACAATCGCACTTACAGTTTAGAAAATGTTGACTGTTTCGAAAAATGTGCCAAAGAGATTAAGAAAATCTGCAATATGTTGATTTTAAGGATGCATTAAATGAATTAAAAGTGGCAGTAAAGACATTTATAATGTGGATTTCTATATTAAATAAATGCTATTTTAAGCTTTCTAATGAAAGAATCCAGAATAAAAAAGTTTTCAATATTGATAATAAGAAGAAATGAGCTTTTCTTGAGCAGCAAATCAGCATATTAGAATAATTTCTGAAAGATGATGTTACAATGGCAGACCTGGAGGTGGACTTTTAACAAACCTTTAATTTTATTGTATAATACACAAAAGGAATTTTGGTAATAATTATTTGTTTCTATTGTCAATCAAATATTCAGTGAAATGATTGATGCCCATGAGTGTGTTGTATTGATGTTTTCAGTTCTAATACCCCCAACAGATAGCAAGCATTTTTAAAGTTTTTTTCGGGAGAACATGCATAAGGGATGAATTAATACTTATTTTATGGAAATTAAGTTTATGTCATGGCTTAAATAAATGGCATGTTACTCTGAGACGAACATGTTTGGCTGGTCAAAAATATTACATTCAGCAGCCACAAATTTGTTGACTTTTTAAAATCAAGTTAATTTTTTGGATGCACAAAGTTGTTTTTATTGTCTCTTATAACAATTTTTTTATATATAAAACCATGAAAATGAAGATACCATTTTAAAATACGACTTTTCACTATTATTTACAAACACTTGTTCCATTATTATCCCTTAGAAGATTTTGACACAATGCAATAAAAAAAAAAAAAAAAAAAAAGTTACAGTCATCAAAAGTGTTGAAAAACTCCCTGGGTTAGTACAGAAGCATTCTATATTGAGCCACTACATTAAGTTCCTTCTGTTTGTCTTTCATGAATGTTTGTGACTTATGTGGGTTGAAGAATTGTGATGTCTTAACATGCGGGGAACTCGTAAATGCTTTGGATAATAAACAAGATAAATGAGAAAGATTTTCCTTGCCCTCTCACTTTCAAAAACTCCTTTAGTCACCGTCTCACCCTCTCTGTCCGTTCTTCTGTCTGTCTCTCTCCCGCATTCTTTGCATTCCATTAGTCATTGACGAGCAGATTAGAGAAGAAAAACGGTGTGACGAAAACGGAATTCACACTCCCCTCCCCTCAGCTCTTGATGTCGGTGTGTTTATGCATCACAGGAAAGTCATCATTTTAGACCGTGACTGGTGAATGGCACATAAGTACGAGGTCGTCTTTGTAAATTTCCATCTGCAAGAAGAAAGATTCATAAGTTGAAATAGCTGATTAATATGGCAAACTTTTAACAAGGGATGGGAGGATGAAAAAACAAATCTTGCAACAACATGTTAAGGCAGAATCTAAATAAGGCAGACTGCCAGTCATTTTCCAGACATTAAAAATGTTTTTTGGAGAAAAATAATTGTTTTTCATTTTTAATTCAGTTTGTTTTATTAATATTTTTAATATTTTTATTATTTTGTTGCGCATGGCATCAAATGACATCAAAGTCCGTCAGCCAATCAGAATCATCCAGCATTAATCTATGCTGTGGTTGTAGTAGGATATAGACACCTGGAAACTATTAAGTAGAGTGGGCTGGAATGTATAGACTTTTGACAGCTGTGGTTTTACTCAAAAGAAGGAAAAAATATCGAATATGTTATATATTTTATATACATAAAATATGTTTTCGAATACCTTTTTATAACACAAATGTCTAGTCTTGGAAACTTAATGAAGGTTACGGCTTTTTTTCAGTGCCTACAGACAATACATTTGAATGGGTTAAGGGTCATGGAACAATAACAATGGTGTTCACGCTACAGGAAAAGTCTCGTGGTGATGTCACAAAATGACCAGCGCTTGGTTCAGACTCACTGATGATGACACACTTGGATCATCCCCGAAAAATGTGCGTGTGAGAGCAAGTCTGCATCTGTGAGGCCGTAGTGAGACATGCAGTCATGGTAGACTGTTATGACTAAAACTATTCTGTCAGGGCATGTTGGCTGCTATCAAGCAAAATATAAAAATTAGTAGCTGGACATTCGGGTCATTCACTGTTTTCGCAATTTGATTTGCTCGACTGGAAAGAATGTGATTTGTCAAACAGTGGTAGCCCACAAAAGAGATTAAAGACAGTAAGTCTGTGAGTTATGAAATCCACTGCCTTCAGATTTGTTTTGGGATTCCCCTTCCTTCACTGATCTAGGACTTTTTGGGTTGTAATCTTACCTCTTCCTCCTGCCCAAGAGCCTGGGAATTCTATGCTTTTTACCTCTATATTGTTTCCTTGTTCAAAAGAACAGAATGAGAAATCAAGAATTTGTTCCCACGACTTTTAATTTACCATATTTCACATTTTATCAATTCTTAATTTGTTTTTCTCTGCATGTCATGTATGTGAAAAAAAAATATATGTGTATCTGTAAATGAAAATAAGAAATATATAATGAAATATATTGATATGTGTTTGTAGTTGAGAGAGAATTTATGAATGGCAGTGAAGCGATGCAAGTGCTGCTGATAGGTCACATGACAGTGACAACTTGGCGGAAGTAGTGCGTATGAATTTCCTTTATACTACCCATATTCAACCTATATAGATCATACTTTCTTTTTTTTTACTTCATGGAGTAAATTCAAATCATTTACACATTTAAACAACAAAGATGCACTGAAAACAGAAAAGATTCTCCTTTGCATTTTTTGCGTACTGACATTAACGCCAAACCGATCCTCAAAAATGAATAAAAACGCTGTATTCTGCTGCCAGGCTAGTAGTTGGCGATGTTACTTTGTGAAGAAACACTACGCAGCTATAAACTGTGCATGATGACGGTATCCTACGTTATTTTGAAGTTTACGTTATCAGGCCCCAAAACTCTTGTAATGTAAATGAATGGCCAATTCACATAAAACTTTTATGCATTTAATTGAAAATGGTGCTGTGTAAACGGCCCCTAAGGCAGTATGCAGTTTTGGTTGCAGGGCTAGTTTCCTACTGTGTGCCTGTGTGTAACAATAGTAACCCATTATGTCCACCTGCCCCTTGTTAGTTTACTCATTTAGTCATGTGTATTTATAGCCCCTGTTGAGTTCAGTTACTTGTTGGTTATTGCCTGTTATGGTGCTCTACGTTTTTGTTGTTCTTAAAGGGTTAGTTCACCCAAAAAATGAAAATTCAGTCATTACTCATCCTCACGTCGTTCCAAACCTGTAAGACCTTTGTTCATCTTTGGAACACAAATTAAGATATTTTTGAGCCGACTCCTCCATAGACTGCAATTTAACCATCAACGCCCAGAAAGGCACTGAAGACATTGTTAAAATAGTCCACGTGACTAGAGTGGTTCATCCTTAATTTTATGAAGCGACGAGAATACTTTTTGTGCGCAAAAACAAAAATAACTCTATTCAACAATTTCTTCCCTCCCATGTCAGTCTCCTACGAAGTTGACGTGCAGTGCTTCTGTGTTCAATGTCAAAACCGCGACTCATTATTGGCCGGCTCCTGCGTGGTGTTGCTCGCGTGTACAGCGTCGGCCAATACTGAGCCGGTGTTCGGATGTAAAGTTTGAGAAGTTTAGTCAAATTTCTGCCCTGCAAGCCTTTGCTCTCTCTGTGCCTGCACACTGTGACAGTTATATCATCATGAACTAAAAAAAAAACATGAAACAAAACAACATATCTAATTTATAAGTGCATTTTTTTTAATCTTGTTGTAATTTAATTAAAAATATCAAGCTCAATCTTCTGGTGAAACACGTTTGGTTAAACTCTGCCCCTTTCTTACAGTTGAATGGATGCTATTTTGATAGTCACAATCACAAGAAATGATCTGTCAATACTTCCTTTACTTTGTGACTTGCCATATAAGGAGAACCTGATTTCACAAAGTGCAACTGTTCCTGGAACAACATTCCAATCAACCAATCAGATTTAAGGGACAACTTTACAGTTCATGTCAAGTTTCAGATTACAGCCATGGTTAGTGCTTCTACATCAGTGTTTATTCACCCATCATTTGGGAAGTGATAGGTTTAGTGGTAGGGATATGGTTAGGACAAAATTTTTCGGAAAGCTGTTCAAAATATGTTAAGCCAGGAACATGTCTACTCTGCCAAATCAGGATGTGCGACATACATACACACACACATATATATAAACCAGTCAGGCATAACATTATGACCACCATCCTAATATTGTGTTGGCCCCACATTTGCTGCCAAAACTGCCCTAAGCCGTCGAGGCATGGGCTCCACTAGACCCTGAAGGTGTGCCGTGGTATCTGGCACCAAGATGTTAGCAGACCCTTTAAGTCCTGTTAGTTGCGAGGTGGGGCCTCCATGGATCAGACTTCCCACATCCCACAGATGCTCGATTGGATTGAGATCTGTGGAATTTGGAGGCCAATTCAACACCTCAAACTCGTGCTCATTCCTGAGACGTTTTTGCTTTGTGGCAGGGCTTTGAGATTTTCCTGCTGAAATCATACTAATATGCTGATTTGCTGCTCAAGAAACATTTAATGTGTACAACTGTACAAAATATTTGACATATTATATACTTACTGACTCCAAACGTTTGAACGGTAGTATATATTATAAATATATATTAATCTGGAGGATCTGATTCTTGACTATGATCAGTTCATTAATAGAGGGAAGGATGTTGTTTCTGCTTGATCATGCATTGCAAGAATTTAAACACCTCAAAGAATCCACCCACTTGGGCTAAATGTGGCTTGTCTTTTGCTGTGAACACATCCGAATATGACACAATGAACTTCTGCCTACTGAGCATTAACAATCCACCTCCCCCGCCCCTGCTTTATAAAAAGGTTGCCCTGTCAAAGAATTGGATGCAACTTCCGATACTGCAGAATAATGGGACAATGTTTCGTCCGGACAAAGCATGCAATTCTAAACGTTCTGTGACACTGAGAGGTGCATGACGTAACAAATTTTCCACCTGCACTTGCATCAGAGAAACTCATCATCATGAGATCAACCAGTCGATTACTACTCACTTTAATCGCGATTACTCATTATTGGGCACTTTCCTATGAGCCACAAAAGAATCCCGGCTGACCGTGTATAGATCGGTTCTACAATGTCATCAGTTTCTAAAAACATTTGCTCGTTTGTAATGCTGTCAGCATCACATATCATTACAGAGCGCATTTTGAACCATTTTAAATTAGTGTGAAAAGAAACAAATGGAATTCCTACAGAGAGTGAACTTAATCTATTACTGCATTCTAAGTATACTAGACCACAGGATTCTAGGGTACTCTCACCACTTCCTGAAGAGATACAGGATATGACCCAACACAGGATTAACAGCCATTATGCTTATCAACATGTCCCTTTTTGCCTTGCCTTGGCAAAACAAGAAAGGAAGTAATACGAATGAGTGGGTGATGGAGAAAATGAAAGAGAGACGGATGGAATGCATGTATGTGCATTTAGGCATGAAGACACTTGCGCATGCTGGATGTCTGAGTGGAAATTACAGTGAGATGTGTCATTGGAGGCCCAGCAGACGAATGTAGGGAAAAATGGTCAATGGGGAGACATGGGTAGGAGGACAGATCTTCTAGATTAGTGTGTGTGTGTGTGTGTTGTGACTGTTGTGTCTTGAACTTTACCTAATTTATCTAAAAATGCCTTCTCACGCCTCAACTCGCTCCGTCATCTCTGCGGCGTTCCCCTATGGCGAATTGTAATCTGATACAAGTCACAGTATATCCTTGTAAGACGGAAAAAAAAGGAACAAAGACATTGGCTTTGCTGTTTCAGTCCCCTCTGTCATGCTATAAGGCCCATTTGGGAAGACACAAAGGAGCTGATAGTGATCAAGGCCTGTGGGGTCAATGAATTGTCACACCTTCAGTACAGTGGGGGACGTTTTACTTCTGATTGGTCAGTTTGAATGTCTCACATGGTCAAGGAAAAGGATAAAAGAAGATTGCAACTATTGCTTCTTCTTTCTATGCTCTGCTTTCTTGCGGTCTCCTTCTTTTGCGCTCTCCTCTTTTCCTACGCTCTGCTCTCTTGCTCTCTGCCATTAGTCTTGGACTCTCTGTCCCTCTCTGTCCCTTTGTCCCTTCTTTCTCTTTCTTTCTATCTCTCAGGTAACTTTTTACATACATGCTGGGTACGTAATGGTATATGTTTTTCATCATCTCATCTATTTTGTAATCATTTTAAGTGTAACCATAAACCAATATATTGTCATTAAATTCTTTCACTACAAATTATGTGCACACCAGTTTGATTTGGTACTAACTTTGATATGTTACCTAATGCAATATAATATTGTCACATTATAGCAACGCTCTCCCACATATTTAGCTATTATAACTGCGCTTATTTCCGTCGTTGGTGTAAGTAGCAGTGGGTGGTAATAGACAAGAAATGTACAGTTTTCTACCATCTTGCTGATAATATTTCTGAAGTCATTCGGCAACCCTACAGCTTGAACCCCTGTAGGAGCGCCACCCTTACATCCTATATAATATATGTATATCAAAGACAACCTGGCTTATTGTGCAAAACAATTTGGGGATGAATATAAAGGAAAACATTGAAGATAGAGTCTTCTACACATTAATAGAGATGCTTAACGCAAGCTTGTTAATGGGGGGGAAAGGCCACCCAAACAAAAAAAAGCGCAAAAAAAAAGGAATCCACCAAAAACAGTTAAAAAAAGTTCTTCAGAAAAATGATATGTTTAGTGAGAGGGGGTGTGTATATCTGCACTAGGTTTGTACTTTTTTTTTTTTCCCTGAATGTGAATGAGTCACAGTGTGTGTGTCATGGCCCATATACTATAAATGAGAACCCTTTCACTACTCCAAATGTTAGTGGAGTGATTTGTACACTGTGTTTACTACTTTTTACTGTT
Source organism: Opsariichthys bidens (assembly GCA_037194245.1). Taxonomy (NCBI): domain Eukaryota; kingdom Metazoa; phylum Chordata; class Actinopteri; order Cypriniformes; family Xenocyprididae; genus Opsariichthys; species Opsariichthys bidens. Next base: position 4,708,680 of record CM074306.1, read on the forward strand.
TTTGGGATTATCATGAAACGTAAGTTCTTTCTTCTTTTTTTCCCCCCACTTTACAACACAAGGAAGGGAATGTGTTTTAGAGAAGGCAAAAATGTGTCAACTGTCTATATGGATGTTTTTGCTATCTATGAATTTTGTTTTGAAAAGTCAATTCAGAATAGTAGGAACCAAAATAATCCCTAAATCTAGTCAAATCCAACTGTACTTTGAGATCATTCAGGTAGCTGTTAGAAATGGGTATTGTGTCATTTGTATTAGAAAAATCATATTGCGTTTAAGTCTTAAAGAAATGATTTTCTTAAATGTATTACTTGAGAGAGATTTTTATCATAATATTTAAGGCTATAACCACGACAACGCTCAATATTCAAATAAGTTGTGAACCAAAGTTTTTTTTTTTTCTCCCAGTGCTTAAATTATTAGTAAAAATACTTTGGTTCCCCAAATCCTGAAAATGTGGTTGCATTTTTAATAACAGGTCATATTAAGGTCAAAGGTCAAAGGTTCTCCTAATCAAATCAGACTGACCAAACTTGCCTTTGAATCTATTTAACAGACTTATTCAAATCTAGACATTTCTGTAATTATATTAAATATAATCATAATACAATATAATATGATTATAATAAGATTTGGAATATAGTAATATTTAAGGCAGTGTTGTTATTTTTGACTAAAACCATTAAAATTCAGTAACTGAAATAAAATATAAATATTAGATGAAAAACTTAAATGATGCCCTGGAGACTAGCTGAAAATAAGTGTAACTTGAAGTACTAAAACTTAAAAAAAAAAAAAAAAAAAATCAGATTTTCAAATAATTAATAAATAGTATATAGATAATACTAAATATAACACTGTTGCAAGATCAGAGTTTTAACCTCAGTCTGAGAGCATTCTTACATTGCTTTTGCATGATAATGTCCAATTTGAAAATATGCATGTGTATCGACTCGGATCAGTAACAAGCTCTCAAGTGAACAGTTGAGCTATATTAGGGCAATGCTATCTCAAAATTGTGTAGACAGAAGCGAAAAGATGCTATCAGAGTGAAGCAAAATCATTTTCCACCACTAATGCAGACAGAGGATGTCTGCAAGTGAATCAACAGCTGTTGTGCCAACTTACTCAATGTGATATTTCACTTCTCGCCACGACATTATCAAATCTGTAGGGGTTGCACGCAATGGTTATCGGTGACCTTAACAATTTCTCCATTTAGAAAGGTTTCAAAGGATGCTAATTGCGTAAATAGCCATTCATTTCCTTCTAATGCTTATCAAAGGGTAAAATCACACAGTTTTCACATATCTGCTAAATATTTGAAGGCCTAAAACCTTCAGACAGACTTCAGCCATGACTCATTTGAGTTTGCTGTGGCTAAAGACTGGCGGAAACATCAAATGGGCCAATTATTAGCGGGATAAAAGAAGGAAGTGAATTAGGTCTAATATATTATATGTATTAATCGCTGCTGAAATTTTGTTTCTGTAAATGTGTATATATTCTCACTATTCACCTTCAACAGTTTTACCAGTTTAAAATTTCATGACCTTGTCTCTTGGGCTCTCTTATTTTCTAATTTCAGCTCTTATTTTTGTACACTCCAATGTGAAACCGATTGAACGCAGCCAGCTTCAGTTACAAATGTGTTTCCTACATGCCTTAGAAATTCCTGTGTCCCATCCGGTGTAACCATTACCAAGCAAGAGGAAGAGCTCCCTGTGCAAATACCTCTGCTTAGATACAAGATTTTATGGAGTAAAACAGCTGTTCAGGACACACGCTGAAACACTCGTGACTCAGAGCAACTGTTCGAATGACATCAATATGAAATCCTGTTTGTGTTTGTGCTGACAGTGTCACTCGACTGCACCTTTCTCCTCATCGTCTTGATGACCTGCATTGAGCTCTTCGTCACAGCCCGTCCCGCTGGTATAACACAAGGAAAAAATGGTCTGGAGAAGCTGCACAAAGACATGCGTAGGCTACTCACAATAGTATCTCAGGAAAAGGAAGAGGTAAGAATCAATTTGCTGATACATCTTTATGTAAATGATTTTCTAATTCATTTTAAATGGCCCATGCGGAACGAAATGCATGCACTTTTGGGTCATTGAGCTACTGTTTGTCTGATGAAATGCTTTAAATTTTTCAGAATAACTTGACAGACTTTGATCACACGCTCACATCCCTGCCCTCGCTGAGCGTCACCACAGAAGACCTGAAATCACTCGAGGTATCAATCTGCCTCTGTCTTTTTCTTTATCTGTGTCTCGAACAGCTAAAGAAGACTTTCTTTTTGACTGAATATTTGTTATGAATAACATCTGAAACTTTGACCAAACTATTCACTGAAATAACATTTATCTTCTCCCAACCGAAAGACCTGACTGAAAATGAAACGCAAATAAATTGAGACAAGTGGCATTTTTAAAGGGATAGTACACCCAAAAATGAAAATTCTCTCATCATTTACTCACCCTCAAGTTGGCCCAAACCGGTATGAGTTTCTTTCTTCTGTTGCACACAAAAGAGGATATTTTGAACAATATTGGTAATGGAACAGTTGACGTAGCCATTGACTTGTATAGTAGGAAAAAAAAAAATACTATGGAAGTAAATGGAGACCAACATTTTTCAAAATATCTTCTTTTGTGAATGATGAGAATTTTCATTTTTAGGTGGACTATCCCTTTAAGCAAAATTTATCAAGATAGACTGATGGATAGAGAAAGATTATTATTAGTTTACAATACATCTTGTTTGAAAAATAAAATGTGAATTGTGTGTAACACCTGGTTCCTTTTGACCCACAGGTGAGCAGTACCTTAGCCCAGCTGTACTCAGGTCTTAAATCCTTCAAGTTCCATCTTGACTGGATCCAGCAGAAACAAGACGAAACGTGGAGTGATCATCCTAAGAAAAAGCAGATCGCTCATCTTATCCAAGACATCAGCAACACAGTGCTCAACCAGGTAAGAAGAACCATGCAGCTAGGAAATCAAACAATATTTAAATATCTTAATATCTGTCAAAATAGATGCATGATGCTACCATAAAATCGTGTAACATACACATATATATATATATATATATATATATATATATATATATAAAACGATAAAGGTCTCGTGAGCAGCAAGTAAGCATATTAGAATGATTTCTGAAAGATCACGTGACACTGAAGACTGGAGTAATGAGCATGTAAAATTGTAATAATATTAAATATTACGTTTTACTGCATTTTCGATCAAATAAATGCAGCCTTGGTAACCATAGGAGACTTCTTTTCAACTTTATAACAAAGATAATATACAAAATGTACTTCAAGAAGCAAGAAAACACATCAGTTTTAAATACGTTTTTTAAAATGGTCAAAAATAATATGAGTATATAAATGTAAACTTATCAAAAATAGATTTATGGATTTATATTTTGAAATCTACAGTATTTGGCCAATATATTTAACTTGTATATCTATTTGTATATCTACTTAATTATGAAACGTATGCATATATTTGCCATGTAGGTTGGAAGTGTCAGTGTGACGATAGTTGAAAATCTTGGAATGAATAGATTATTTCAAAAAAGCGAAAGTTCAAACCAGGTAAACAGATCATCTTCTTACAGATGGGGACGCCACCTCCTGAGCTCGTCCACCCTTCCCTGCCTCCTCTGAAGACAACCTGGAGCTTGCACCAGGCCAATGTGGAGATCCACGAGAAGCTGTACTACTTTTGCCTCTGGTACGCTAGAGCACTGGGAGTCCTGAAACACAGACAGTAGTGATCATACAACATCATATGACACCAGTAGCCCTCAGGAGAGGTCAACAGGCATCGTGGTAGCATCATCTGACTTGCCTTAATGTTTGAAGGAATGGGATGAATGTTCCAGCCATTACAAGTCATCGTCCATTTCGACAGTCCGTCAGTTCCTATATGTGATGTTATTTTAATATTATTAAGTTATGTATTTAATATTTATTTAATTGAATTCTGTTTACAATGAAGGATGTTTTATACATAGAGGGAATAAGAAAAATAGCACTTTAAAAATATTAAGTGGATCATTTCAATAAGGAAATGTGTATGCAAAATCAGCTGCAGGCAGTTGCTAATAATGGCCAACAGGTGTCACTATAAGGTGTGTAATAACGATCAACAGGTGTCGTTACCGTGGTACAATTGTGAAGTTCAGGCCCTGCGCTCCTTTATGTATTATACAAGTAATTTTGCCGAGATGTAGCGAATCAACATAGTTGTTAAAGGTGTACTATGTAGTTTTTCGTCCACTAGAGGTCGCCTATCCCAAACAAAGGCGTGGCTTGATGACGCCAAGTTTTAGCAAAGATTCTTGGGACATGTGGTCTTCACCTCACAGCCGTTGGAAAAGAATTGGGATGGGACTCGGGAAGAAATCATGTTTATGGATGCGATTATTAATATTACTGTAATATGAAGCAGAGCAGGACCGAGTGTTTTGGGAGCTGATCGAGGCCGCTGGAGTGATTGTTAATGAGAGTCAAACGCAACACGTGCCTCGTGAGCAGAGGAACTTTTATTATGACACAGTCGCCGGTTCCGCTTCCGCTTTTCCGGTCATGAGTATGAGGTAACGCAGCTCTGTTTATCATCTTAGATACATTTGAGTGTGTTAAAAATGATGTTATAACATTACTCTGTGTGTTCGCTGCTGTGAGACACGGCAGTAAGATATTACCATATCATATTAAATGCTGGATGGCTTGTGTTGATAAATGGCATGCAATTAATTTAAAAAACGTATTGTATGATGGAGAAAATGCAGCATTACTGTTACTAGAAATAAAGCTGCATCTGATTATGCTATGTTAGATACTTGACAAAATAGTGTTTTTCTCTGAGCCATGGTAAAGCGTGGTTCTCGCAAAAAAATAAAAAATAAAACAAGAAACCGCGGATATGACGCCATTAACAGGTGACTCCCTCACACATCCCAGATCCTTGATTAAAATTGTGATTTTTCTGACAATTTACAAATATTTGGAAACATTTGGGATATTGTTAGTGCTCAACTGAACAAAATATACATAACACTGGCCCAGTGGTTTTTGGATATTTTACTGCAAAACTTTTACATATTGCATCTTTAAACAACATAACTATAAGGTTAGACTACTTGTTTGACAGGAATGTTGACTATTAATGTAGGTCCAGTCCTATACTAGGTAAAATCATTCAATACAAAACACCTTACAGAGTTTTATTATAGCTAATGAATGCTATACTGTGATTATTTTGATAAACAGTAGCTTGAAATGCACTCACTTCCTGAAAATTGTATTTATTCGCTGTGATTAAATATTTAGTGTAAATGCAAAGTAACTTATGTGCCACCTTATTGTAGAGATGCACTGAAAAGACGAAAAAAAGAGGCCTTACATTACTTGAAACCATCATGAACAATGCCAAAGTCTTTTCATTTCAACAGACTATTTGTAGAGAGGAGAACATATTAGAAAATATATAAAGTGTTTACAAGTTACAGAAATGGTGTT